>JANVCQ010000004.1:24767430-24781763 GCA_025531925.1 Erythroxylum plowmanianum
AAACTAAACAATAAATCAATAAATCAACATAATTCATGCTTAATAACATTCATAAAGAAAGATTTGGGGCCCAACAACCATACACCACCACTAATGGACTATTAAAAATTACAAGTAATAAAAAGAATGATTATAAATAAATATATTCACAAAATACCAACTAAAATCAAATTTGAAAATTAAGATATCACAATCCCCAGCAATGGCGCCAAAATTTGACAGCATGTGTCGAGTGCACTGTAAAATTTACCTGACTCTGCACTCTAAAATTTGTAGTTATGGTGAGTTGGGATCGAATCTACAGGGAATGTTCGGTTAATTTTCATAACGAAATTAATTGATGCAACGAAAATATATGGGGGTTTGGATTTTAAGCAATTTAGAAATTAAAATAAAAGTAAACTATCGAAAACAAATTAAAACAAACAATCAAAAATGAGAAAAGTGTCGAATATAAGTAAGGTCCAGTTTTAGGGTCAATCTCAGCCTAAACACTATCAAGTATATTCCATCATTCTCACATTTTTACAACTCTTTTCAAACTATTGATTTGAGACTAATAGAATGCTCAAATCTCAGCTTTCTCTTAGTTTGTATTTAATCAAGATACGATCATTAATTAAACCTAACTACCGAATAACCTAAGATACGATCTCTAGATTTAATTTGACAGTCGCATTATGAATTGAAAAATGATCAATAAAGGTAGTAACCTCACATGTTCGGGTTATCTAACCTAAGTTATCTTGTTCCTAACGATTAATGATCTCTAGACGCTACTCACAAACATCAAAAGTAACGATTACGGATTACAATCAATGTTTTAGCAATAGGTTTGAAATAAAACAATCAAAATAACATATTAAGATCATTCATCCTAAAACCAATCAAGTCAATACCAACAACACAACAATCCCAAAAAATTACAACTATAAAATGATAAAAATTATCTTAACCGTGACTTGGCATCAATAATCCAATTGAACCGGCATCGAAAAACTAGCTTTCCATCTATATTTTCATGCTCCAAGCATGAGTCATATTCCCCATTTGCTTCGGCAGTGAAGAGGAAGAGTAATATTTTGTATACTCTATGCCTATTATCTTTCATCCATGGGAGGCTCACGACTGTGAGCCATAAAGTCATGGGCATGACATGGGTGTCACACCCATGACAAATTTGTTATGGGCGTGACATAGGTCTCACGGCCATGACCTTGCATGTCTTCATTCCTTTTGATATTTTCTTGTCTCCTCTTCATTCTAACCCTTCTCCTTCTTGTTCCATGAAGCCGATTGAGTGTGAAACTCAAGAACATGGCTCAACGAGTTTGCTTTCAGCTCACTTTAGCTATTATGCTTCCAAATTGTTCATAAGATCAAATATGAACTAAATTGAGTATCTTAAGCCTTTCAAAGCATTAATCACTGTGCCATGGATTAAATGTATTAACAATTAAGCACATATCAAGACACTTGAAGAATCACCTTATTGGGATTATGGTTAATGGTCTCAATTTTACATGGTTTCAGACATTGGCACAAACTCAACAAAATTATTGTTAGAATCTCCTTGTAGGATTACGATTAATGGTCTCAATTTTACATGGATTCAGATATCTTGCACAAACTTGACAAAATTATAGTTATCTTGTTCTCCTTATATTTATATATATTAATTCCAGTGTTCAATAATGAGGTGTCAGTCTAGAATTATTTGGCGACTGTCACTTGAAATGGTTACAATAACTAAGTGGTGCTAGGATAATCACATTTAAGACAAAGTAAAGTATCCCCCAACTAATTAGCAAAAAGATTCCGTGTCATATAATGCTGAAGACAACTTCACTGAGCAGATTTCTCCAACCGACAGTGGGCTGCCATTCATTTTAAATATATGATCTTGATTATGGGTTACATAGGCTAGATGTAACGAAGATTAGATTGATTCCGGTTCCTTGTAACAAAGGAA
This sequence comes from Erythroxylum plowmanianum, assembly GCA_025531925.1. NCBI lineage: Eukaryota > Viridiplantae > Streptophyta > Magnoliopsida > Malpighiales > Erythroxylaceae > Erythroxylum > Erythroxylum plowmanianum. The sequence continues at coordinate 24,769,403 of JANVCQ010000004.1, forward strand.
AAACTAGATTTTGGAGATGAATCCGATTTTTCCTTGTAGTTTGACGCATGAAGAAGTGACTCATCTATTGTTTCCATAATGGTTTTCTATGGTAGAGGGTATGTTTTCAGGATCTTCAAGTCCTAGAACCGGTGCCTTGATAAGGACTGATGGTCAAGTTGCCTAATAAAGCTTTCAAACTAGTTCAGCTTCGCGAATTGCGTGTTTTCGGTATTTTCTGGCCCAGCTTGATGTCCTATATCTGTTCATTTTGTCTTTCTACTTAATGCTTGGTCTAATACAATAGATCATTTTCGTAGTACACTTGTCCAATGTATCTAAAAGTCATGTTTATCACAAATAGGCACAGCGACACAAAAAAGAGGTTGAGTCTCTTACTTAGGTTACTTGCACTCCATTCATTACTTTTCAAGTCTCGATAAAAGAGGTGTCAATGGGTTACTTCGGGTCTTTCCACAAGTTACCAAAGAAGGGATCTTCCCTCCCGTCGGGCTCTATCCCTAATCTCTCCCATGGGGTGAGCATGCGTATGTGATTATGTACATTATCCGTTCACGGGAACTAAAACAATGATCAGTGGTTAAAGACTTCCTTTCTAGGAAAACGAGTTTTTGGGTAGGAAAGTAAATATTACTAATTTGAAAGTTTATTGCTATTACGACTACTCGTGAAAAGAACTTATGAATCGCATATGATTGGTAGAAGAATAGTATAGATAAAAGGAACAGGAATACCAAACTTTCTTAGATTAAATAATTGTTATTTGATGTATTATTCGTGCTTACTTTTTTCTACATAGAACAAATCGATACCTCTTAACCTTCATATTATTGATAGGAAGCAACACATCTTTAAGCTATATCATCCTCACATACAAACCCCAAATGCCTTTCCCTAGTGTACAGGCTTAAGCTGTTTCAATTGGGACATTAGTTTCCACTGCTTTCATGGCTTCAAATCTTGGCTCCTTGGCCTGGAATTTCAGTCCGGCATACAACTTCATATAGTCCTGAAACACGAATTTTGGGTACATTTGTTTCTTCTCTGCTTCTGTCTCTATTAAATCTGGTGCCGGATAGATAAATGCATCACTTCCAGGGTTATAGAAAGAAGCTATTGACATCCTTGTACCATCGGTCTGAGCAATCACTCTGTGCTCCACACTCTTGTACTTGCCATTAGTAATTACCTAAAGTTACAAATTCCAAGGAGCTCATAATGGATATCATGAAATAAGCAATATTCAATTTTGCACGTCAGATTAAATTGGTATACCTCAAGTTGGTCACCAAGGTTGACAACAATGGAGTGGCGCATAGGGGGTACATCAATCCACCTCCCATCTTTGAGGAGCTGAAGACCACTGACTTTATCGTCCTGGAACAGCAAGACGATGCCCCCAGCATCTGTGTGTGCCCTAAGTCCCTTGACCAGGTCTGGCTTTGGGCACGGTGGATAATTGCTGACCTTAGTACCAAAAGTTGGACCCCTGGAGCCATAAAAGGCCTTCTTGAGGTAGCCCTTTTCAAGTCCAAGGTTCTCACATAACAGGTCCAGGAGCTCCTCAGCAAGTTTCTCCAACTTCAATGCAAACTCCTTCATCACCTTCCTGCAATATCATATTTTGGGACACTTTCAATAGGTGGATTAATTGAGCTATTGTTTAGAAAGAAGGGAAAAACCTAAATGAGGACATAAGTTTGAAACTGAATTGGCGTGTTTGTAACAAATGTGCTCCGTTAAGTTTCTATGTGGGCTTTTGCATGTGTACTCTCGACATAAAATGAAAAAGGTAAAGTAGAGGTAATCATGGAGTAGTAGGCCACATCAAGATGGCAGATTCAGAATCAATGTACATAGATGTATATTGCCTTAAATAACTAGTAGCTTTTTGTTTTTGTTTTTAATTTTACCTGTACTCATCATCCAGATCAGGAATCTCAGCAATGTTGGACTCAGGCAGATGGCGCAGGAAGAAGGTGCTCTCCCAATCCATGTCTTTGATCTCTGTTCGGACACCCTCCAAAGCCTTACTTGCCACCAATTCCTTGAACCTCTGCTCCATACATTTCTTGTAATGCTCTTTGGTGAATCTCTCCACAGCATCCAAAAACTCGGGATCAATTCCGTGGTTCAGCAGCTAAATAAACAGATATTAAAAGTTTAGCGATTAGAATCCCAGAGCAACAAAAAATAGAACATGAGCAAATGGAGACGTCAATAGAAAGCTAACAAAAGATTTGAAAAGGAAGAAGTAACATTCAATATTTACCTCAAAGAAGCCCCAGTTCTCACAGGCATCTTTGATCTTTTCCATGGTGGCTGCTCTCTGCTCACCATTGAGTTTCTCCATGTTAATCACTGGAAACTCCATTTCTCTCTATATATGTCTACCTCTTTCCCTGAATGTGTGTGCGCTTGGTCTTCACTGACTCTTGGTCTCTCTCTCCCAAGTCTCAAGAAAACCTTTGCGCTTGACAAAAATTAGAGAGACGTGATGAGCTATTTATAGAGGTTGGTCTCAAGACATAGTCAGGCAAGGTGGCGCCAAAATCCAATCGTGATTAGCGAGGAGAAAGAAAAATTGGTCTAATATACCAAATGAAACATCTGTTCAGACTTTTTTGGTAAATAAATTTCTCTTTCATTCTTAGAGAAGTTCAGTTTTACCTATTGAACATGTGAATCAACCATATCATAGAATATCCATGTACTTCAACAAGTGCCTAGAAGGTTCAAATGTTTTGTCATTCAATTTTCTTGTACATTTGTAATCCTCAGTTACCCGGTACAAACTTTTACTTCTCGTATATAATGTTTTTTGTGGAAACAGACCGGATAAAAAGTAGGGTTTTATTTTAGTTTTTCTCTGATGAATAAAGCTAAAATCGGACCAGATAATATGGTTACAAGGTGGTGGAATTCTGCCAAGGAAACTAAACTGAAGCTTCAGGGAAACAATGCATAAGAGAAGCATTGCATATGCCATGATGTGTTAATAATCAACACCATCGCATTTTTTAAGCTCTACCAATCTCAAGAATGCACCTCCATCCTTCCAACCCATTCATTTTACATCTTGGAAATTGTTGGCTTAAGAATTTTCCATATGAAAACCAATGTTTCAAATAACAAGTTGTAGAATGAAGCTGTATTCCTTGAAGCCTACTGCAGTGATTATAGTTGATAGGAACATTATTGCGTATTACCATTTTTTAATTTCAACAGTTTATTATACACATAATTGTTGTACTACAGGTTTTGCATTGATGTATTTTTGACATTTGATCCTATGTAATTGGTGTTAGATTCCAATTTTTAACATCTTGCTGTCAAAAGGTCGTTCGCTATTGTTACTCCAATGATATACACTGCTCATTTTGCCCAGCAAGGAAAGGACAAAAGGGGAAAAAAAACTGTAACAGTGTAATTATGGACCCTAGTCCTGTAACTCTGTCCAGTCGAAAGGGTATGTAAACTGAAGAGACTTGTTGCGTCTAAGACGTGTGACTTGGTAAGGATTTCGGAGAGTTGGTTAGGGTGGCAGAAAACAGGTAAATTTCACAGCAACGAGCAACCAAGTTTATTGCCAAAATGCACGTGCAATGGAAAGATCCAGACGTCAGGTTTTCGTCAACCTGTCAAGAGTTCAAATTGTGGGGATAATTTGCACATGAGTAAATACTGACGCCCAACTGTTTGGTAAAATGTATTCCTTTCAAATTGAGTGCGGGGGTATAATTTGGTTGGTTTAAAGTCCATTCAACAAATAGAAATTAAGAAGCTTGCGTAGTCAGCACCGGATTGTTCATAAAGACCATGCGGTCCATAACTTGACAAGCTTCTTTTCTTTTGTTTTGTTTGTTCTCATCTTTCAAATTTATACTTCTGGTGTCCAAAATAACAGAGAAACGTTAGATAGTTAATTTAGTAAAAACAAGTTATTAGAAATTTTAATTTTTTATCAATATACAAAAGTTAAGAGTTAAGACAAAAATAACAATATCAAGAGGTTATGGTTTTAAATTAAAGAGGTGGGATTTAAGGAGAAACTCATCTCCTATTATGGAAGTCAAATTGAGCATCATAGCCTAAAATTTACAACTTACCTACTAAACAGAATTTTAATCAACCTTTATATGTATCTTAATTTTTTAATTAGTAAATGCTAATTTCTAAAAGATTCACATGCTAATTCACATAATGTTCAACTTCGCATATTTTTGTTCTTACTTTACATACAATCTCTTTTTAAACTACTTAATTGTTAACACATAATAATCTTATTTGTATAATTCTACTAATTGATAATTTGATAGGCCTTGATGTTTTTAAATATGGATAGTATTAGTATAGCCTAGAAATTTTTGACATTGTTATATGTCAAACAAGCAAATATTTCTAGGAGATCAATTTATGCCATCTTACGTTTTTATGTAAATTTACAATTGCAATTGGATGGTTGGTATGTTTCTTATATTAAAATTACAATTTCAATCCTCAATTAATTCGTTTTAATTTATTATATTCAAAGTAATTACTTAACAAATGATAAAAAGATTGGACTACTTTTGAATGATGCTAATAATTTATTCACTTATGATGACATTTCAAACGAAAAATCAAATAAATAAATTATGGTTGGAGAGAAATATGAGAATTTTTAGATAAACTCTCGTTTAAAGTTTTCAATCAAACAAATCATTAGATAATACGTAAGCGTATTGTTGTACTTTTTGAGCAAGTACGAGCTCCTAAGTTGTGTTGCTTCGAGCGCATGGGGACTTCAAAAGACACAATAAATTGCTAAAGGGAAATAAGATTATTCTCATCTATATCCAGATTCATACATCGGTAACATATATGTAAGCCCTATTAGACTATACTCTCTAATCATTCTTACCATATGACTTATAATTGACTTTCCTACTTTGCTTGATTCTTCTAACGGTTCTCCACTAATTTCTCCTTCCAGAACATTTTCTGATCATAGATGTATTCACCATTCATCCATCCAGTTGCTTTCTTTTCTCTTGTTGATCTATGTGGGTTTGTCTTAGTTTGTAGCGCAATATGTGGCTCCTCAATTTGTGGAGATTGCATGGGTGATTGTATGTTAGGGGAGGATGGTGTGATTGTCGTAACATCTCTGTCCTCTTCAAATTCCACCTTGTCCTCAAGGTGAGACTTGATGTAATACTTTGCAACGGCCTCAGCGAGTTCCCATGTTGCCTCAGTTTGTCTGCCATCACTCCAATAAACCGATACCTACTCTTCCTGTTTACCATTATACAACACTATTCTAGAGTCGATGAGGGCAATAGGTTTCGAAATCAATTGGCCATTTAAGAACCCATTTGGCAGATTGAGGATATTGATTGATGTTGCATTCCCTTGAAAGGGTTTAAGTAGCGAAATGTGAAACAACAAGTGAATTTTGACGGACTTGAGTAGCTGTATGTGATTCATAGCCTCTCTGATTTTTTCCACAATCTGAAATGATCCATAATAACGGCGAGTTAACTTCTGCGCAAAGCAATTGACAAGGGAATGTTATCAGTGTGGTTGTAGATTGAGCATAACCTTGTCACCCATGTAGAACAAGACTTCTCTTAATTTGGAGTTTGCCCATTGTGCCATTCCACATTGTGTTGCCAAGAGGTTAGCTCGTAATTCACGTATGAGTTTGTCTTGATCCTACAACATGTCATCCAAAGTTACCACCTTAGTTACATCTTTGGTATAGTAAGGAATTGGGGGTGGTTGTCCATATAATGCTTGAGAGGGGGTCATTTTATTCCCCTCATGGTAGCTACTGTTCATGCAATATTCTGCCTAGCAAAGGAAGTCATATCATTTTGATGGTCCAATATGTGTGAAAACTCAAAGGCATTACTCAACTCCTCTATTCATTACCTTTGTTTCGCCATTGGTTTAGGGATAATAAGCTATGCTCCTCTTGAGGTTGGTGCTACTGAGCTAAGAAAGTTCCTCCTAGAAGGTGCACATGAAAATGGGGTCTCGATCGGATATTATTGAATTGGGAAATCCATGTAACTTAACCACCATGTTGATTAAAAGATAGCATCCTTAGGTGCGTCAAAGGTAGTTGGTAGAGTGCCAAAATGAGTACTTTGGTCAATCAATTAACAACGACCATTATTATGGTATGCCCGCAAGATGGGGGTAAATTTATGATGAAATACATCGTGACATTTTCCCAAACCATCGATGGAATTGATAGCAGTTGGAGTATTCCCGCAGGAGGTTGTGTGGATTACGTTGTTGGTTGACAAGTGATGCACGAAGCAATAAAGCGCTAAACTTCCTTGCACATGTGAGGCCAAAAAAGTGTGTTGAGTAGTTGGGCTAGTGTTCTTTTTACACTAGAATGTCCTGTTGTTGGTGTTGAGTGGAATTCATGTAGAATTTTTTTTTTAGCTATGATTGGGGGCAGAGATAGTAGCGGTGGTTGTGGAATAATATGTTGTCCTTTATTGTGAATGGGTTTTACATTGTGCCTTCTTTAGCCTATTTGTGTAAAATTTGTAAATCCTCTAGGTTTTGATTTTTAGCTCCAAGGTCGTCAATGAATGTTGGTATTGGATGGCAATAAGAAATGAATAATTGTCCTTCATTGTTGTTACCTGTGGCGTCATTCTCTAAGGAGAAGTCATATGCTACTTCATTAGCACTTCCTAGCTTATACTTGATAGTAAATTGGAATCCCATTAGCTTACAGATATAATGTTGCTGCTCCGAAGTGCATATAAGCTATTATAAGAGCTCCTTGAAACTACGATATTCAGTTTGGATAACGAAGGAATGACCCAACAAATACTGTTGCCACTTGCTCACGAATTCGACTATGGCATAAATTTTCCATTGGTAAGTTGAGACTACTTGTAATCTTGGGCCCAACTTTTTGCCAAAAAATGCCAATGGTTTAATTTCCTAAATGAGAACTGCGCCATTGCCTATTGTGAGGCATCTATTTCTAGCACCAAAGGTTTATCAAAGTCGGGTAACCATAGCAATAGTGTCGAGGGCATGGCCTCCTTTAGAGTTTAGAAGACGTTGTCTGCACTTTTGGACCAAGCAAACATGTTCCTTTTAAGGAGGCTTGTAAGGGGAGCTATAATGTGTGCATAATGGCATATGGATCTCCAGTAATTGTTTGTTAAACCAAGGAACCTGCGCAATTGCTTGGTTGTTGATGGTGTTGGCCAATCGATCATTGTTGCCACCTTGTTGTTAGCGTGGACTTTACCTTTAGAAATTTAAGCTCAAGACATCTCCAGTAAAAAATTTATCCTCTATTTCAATACCGATGATGTCCTCGTCTTGTGCTTCTAATAATAGGAATCGGTTGGTACATTTAAGATTCTTTGACCATTTCTGTTCACAAGTAAAACGGAGGCCTTTTTCAATTTTTTCTTACCTCATTGATGGTGTGATGTATTTAATGGGAAGAGGTAGTAGCTAGGATTTGTTTGGCTGTAAAATGTTCTTCAACTGTAGTTTTTGATGTGGTATTATGTGGGCTGTAGAGCTAAAGCCTAAGGGGCTAGACTGTTAGGAAAAACGTCATTTTTGGTTGGAAAGAATAGTGGTGTGCAATTCATGTTGTAGGTTGTTTTGTTGAGCCTCGATTTCCTGGGCAAGTGCAAACACTTTTGTCAATTTTTATGGTTAGGCACGTTGGACCTCTCGTTGAATCGCTGGTTTTAACCTTGCTATGAGCATAGAGATCAAGACTGGTGCTGGTACATTGGTGACATTATTTAATAATTTTTCATATGCACTTCGATATGCCACCATGATCATTTCTTACATAGTTTTGGATAGATGAACAATAAGTCTTCAAAATATGATGAATCAAAATATATTTGGACTTGTTCGATGAAATCTTACCATGACCTTAAGGGATTGTTGTTCTTTATCTAACAAAACCATTCGGATGCTTCGCCTTCCATCATGAGGGACAAGGCTCATAATCGTTGATCCAAAGGGATGTTGTTGTAACCAAAATATTCTTGAGCTCGAAAAATCCATCTGCTGGGATCAGACCCATTGAATTTTGGGGGGTCAAATTTGAGGTAATAGGTTTTGTTGGTGGTATCCTCCATGGGTGAACGTTGGCTGTGGGTTGGTGGTTGTTCGAAATTAAAGATGGAGGTAATGGTTATGGCGGATTATGAGGAATGCATGCTTTCAATGGTTTGCTGAAGATGTTGTATAGTGCGCTACAAGGCTTGTGTAATTTGGTATGTAAAGAAGGATTATTGGTTAAGACGATGTTGCAATGCATTAATGAAGCTTTCGTATAGCTATCAGGGTTAAAGGTATTATCAATATTAGTGTTGGTGAATGTTATGATTGGGAGTGATGGTTGAGGACGACAATGAAAGCACCAATTGATATGCAAACATATCATTGTACTTTTCGAGCAAGTACATCACATAGTATACACAATCAAACATTCATCTGATAGCTTCCTCACAAAAATTGAGATACAGATAATAAAGAAAGAGAGGTAATTCGGATGTTACTAAAAACCTTGAAAAAGAAGATTGGCCATGACAGGTAAGGGGTGATTAGTGTTTGATAAAGAGATTTATTGTATATCGATTTGTTCTTTATTAGGGAGAATTTTGTCATATTACTCCCAGTGGAGTTCATTTTTTAGACCAAAAACTAATCACCATGTTGACATTTTGCGATGAATTAATATTAATAGTTTCATTCTGGAAAGTCAATTTAGCATTAAATTCATTATGTTTAATTAAATTCTTTTGGTAATCAAATCCCATAAATTCTCAAGGGAGGAATGAATTGATCCAAAATTGAATGGAACTTTAACATACAAATCCTAGCAATACAAAGAAAAGTTCATTTCTTTTAAATGATGCTAAAAACAACTTTCTCCTCAGTAATTTGTTATTTATTACTATAAAAAAAACAACAATGGTTCAAGTCTAAAGTTAGACTTAAACCAATTCTTTTGTTCTCAATACACTTAAGCCTATCGACAATTACTTAGGAAAAGCTTTTGTATATTGAACACATAATACAAGAGCTTAAGTTACATACATAATAAAAAAAACATATGAAAAAGGTAAGAGAAGAAGGAGCCTACCTTGAGAATGTAGAAAGAGAGAGAGAGAGAGAGGAGGAAGATAGGAGAATTGAAAACAGAATGAAGTACATAAACATACCTTGCAGAAGTAAAATACTCTAATAGACCCTTCATCAAACAGTTAGCATACTTTCCTCAAAGAAGAATGGAAGGTGGAAAAAAACGTCAGCCTATTCACAACCAACATAGAAACACAACTCACCATCTTCCAAACATAAACACAAACAAAAACCACACATCATAGGCAGAACATAAAACATGCATAAACTCCAAAATGTAGTGGAAAAACATAGCACAACAAAGGGGGTTCTTGAGAATAGAAAAGAAGAACAATACTAACATAGGATATGACGCTTCTTTGATGGTGACGACCATAACACATGAGACAACCACAATAGAGGAGATGATGCTTCTTCGACTGTGAACCAAAAGAAAATACGACGACTAACATGAAAATGAAAGGAGTTTAATTTTGGTGTTAATAACTTAGTAGAAATCGATGTTGTTTATTTTTAAACAAAACAACATTTTGGGTTGTTAAACAAAATGATGTTATTTTTTATTAACTTGGAAGAAATATACCATCATCTTCCATTGTCTATAGTTAATAATTTGTTGAAATTAATTATTCATTCTTTGCTCTTGGTTTTTTTTATGTTTTCATTGATGTTGTTATATGCTTTTATGTTCATCAGTTTTGTTGATGTGGTTTGAGTTGCTTGCCTTTATTTTGACTGTTAATAGTTTATTATTTCTTTGAATGTGTTAATGTTGGTGATTAACGAAAAAAGATAACAGGTTTGTTGTTATTTAGGGATGAATTTGTGAACCCTATAACGTGTTCGATGAAAGTTCTATTAGGGATGACCCTTGCTTTTCTTCGAAACACAATACCAGTTTCATTTCTTTTAATACATATGTACTTCAAATTATATTAGTTACATAATTAGAACATTTTGTGTATTATATATTTTTATAAGTTAATTACGGTTTTATGGGATTATGGTTATGTGGAATTTTAAAACATATCATACTGTGTTATCATATTTAGTTAGAACTTTGCTTGACTCAATTCCAAAGTCCATAAGTTATTCTCCAAAGTTATAGAGCTTAATTCCAATAACTTTTTATGGCTTTTAAATTTGCTTTATTTTGGTAAAGATATGAAGTAATGCTTCTTAATCAACTATGAAATTAACTCATAACCTAGAAATTTGCAGATGTCAAGTGCGCTTTTCATATCTAACAAGTAATAATAACATCATCTTCAGAGTATCCTACGAGTTTTAATTTTTCTAACATAAGGATATCAAATCCTAAGGAAAGCATCCTTTTTAAATACCAAAATATTATTTCAAGTAGCTAGTAAATATGATTCCCTAAGTGAAAATTTAAAGAAACCCATATGGCTAACAGCTATTAAATTTCATAATGATTCCTTAAGTGTTGATTAGTGCTTTATTGAAAATGCGAAGAACATGGTAGGCTGTTCAACCCTATACATAATAAGTTTCTTTTCCTTATGAATCTACTAAACAGATTAAAATAAAATACAATGAAATACCATTGTAGATGAAAGACCAATATTTAAATCATTATAAATAGAAATATGGAAAAAGAATTAAGAGAGATACTTTATTCTAATTTTAAACTTTTTTAACCTTATAGACATTCTTTGCACTTATCCTTTTTTTTAATGTTAACATCATTACTATTGTGATCAAACTATAGATTGTCATGACTAGTGGTTAGCCTGTTAGTCTATGTATTTTGTACAAATATGAGGCATGGTATCAAAATGTTTTCTTAAGTCATGCTTGAAAATTTTCAATGATTATTTCCAACTCTTAGGTTTTTTTATTCATTTTAGATGATTTCTAGAAGTTTTTAATGACACTTTTGCAAAATTGATGCTTGTTTCAATTAAAACTTATTATGTCAACTTCTAATGAGTTGTCATTATGTTATTTAGATCTTTGTCATTTTTTATTCGTCATTTGTCATCTCTGATTGTCTATCCATCCACGTAAGTCATCAAACTTTTGTTTAATATTTATGTTTTATTTTAATAGAGAAGAGTTTGTGTTTCGGTTTTGTGTGAATGGAATCTCAATTTTGTGTTGCTGTTTGGGATTTTGTTGGAATGAGTTTGAAGTATTAAATACATGATCTATTGCATAAACCCCTAGGATAGTATATAGGCCGAAAATCCATGATGCAACTCCAATTAGGCTTATCTGTGAAATATTCCACGAGCCCAGGGGACAAAGTTAGAAGACCCTTTCTCAATTCATATGGTCTAACAATGCCATGTACCATATTGATTATTTGAATTCAAACTTAGTATGTGAACTTGTATTTCACAATTTCGGACCAGTAACGTAAGAAATCTACCTATAATTATGGATGATTCAAGGCATAATCCTAGGATGGTATATAGGTTGGAAACCCATGATGCAGCTCCAATGAGGCTTATCAGTGAAATATTCCATGAGCCTAAGAGTCACAGCAAGATGAGCCTTTCTTGATTCATGTGGTATAATAATGCCACCTACCATATTGTTTGTTTGAATTCAAACTTACTATTGAAATAGTAACATAAAAAATCTACCTATAATTACAGATGATCCGAGGCATAATAAACCCCTAAGATGGTATAAAGGCTAGAAACCCATGATGCAACTTTGATGAGGCTTATCAGTGAAATATTCCACGAGTTTAGGGGTCACAATAAGAAGATCATTTCTCAATTTATGTGGTTTAATAATGCCACCTACCATATTGTTTGTTTCAATTCAAACTTAGTATGTGGATATGTATTTCATAATTTCATACTTGTAAAATAAAAAATTCACCAATAATTATGGATGATCTAAGCTATAATAAACCCTTAGGATGGTATATAGGCTAGAAATCTATGATCTAGCTACCATGAGTCTTATTGATGAAATATTCCATGAGATTAGGAATCACAGCCAGAATAACTCTTTCTCAATTCATGTGGTCTAACAATGCCACATCCCATATTATTTGTTTGGATGTTTCATCAGAAATGGTCCACTGATTACTTAGAAGGAGTTAAGAGTTTCATGAAATTTGTAAAAGATCAAATGGGTTGAATGTTGTACTTTTTTTCTATGCATAGTGATTGAGCCAAATTTATACTATAAATTGGCCCTGTTTTCTTAAGTAGTTATGCACTTGTTGACTCCTAATTCATGA
>JANVCQ010000004.1:24808642-24829138 GCA_025531925.1 Erythroxylum plowmanianum
AATCTTGCTTCTTGAATCTTGAAAGAAACGGTTAATCAGTTGAGTTCTGTAACTAACTCAGACTGACTCTTGCGTCTGCTTTCTAATTTTCCGTCTGTTTTTCATTCTGCGTCTGCTTTTTAATTCTCCGTCTGTTTTTCATTCTGCGTCTGCTTTTTAATTGTCCATCTGCTTTTTCAAATATCCGTCTGCTTTTGTATTGTCCGTCTGCTTTTCAATTGTCCGTCTGCTTTTTGTAATGTCCGTCTGCTTTTTCAAATGTCCGTCTGCTTTTGTATTGTCCGTCTGCTTTTCAATTGTCTGTCTGTTTTTTGTAATGTCCGTCTGCTTTTTCAAATGTCCGTCTGCTTTTTTTCAAATGTCCGTCTGCTTTTGTATTGTCCGTCTGCTTTTGTATTGTCTGTCTGCTTTTTCAAATCTCTCCGTCTGTTTTTCATTTTAATCATTTGTTCTTCATCAAAATCATATATGTAAAGTCATTTGGACTTAACAATCTGCACTAAGTTAACCGCTATAGATGTATATAATTACGTAGCTGGTTCTACATTACTTGTCCTTAACGATATTGGCTTGCACCATATATATTCCATACGTGTAGAGGGTGACTTGCTAGATTACTGATTGACACAATATCACTTGCTACCTGTAACTAACACCCCCCAGACATTGCCATGCATGATCACAATACTCTGATCGGTATAATAACAAGTATAAAGCCTAACAGTATACTATAAGCTAAAAATCATTTCTTTTTTATCAACCAATAATGTAATTTCAATGTAACTTCAAATTGTATGAAATTCAACTTTCAAAATTCAATTCATATATTGCTAAAACATACACTTATATTAGCAATTTTTACTTGTAATGTATCATTCACATAAAATTCATAATCATACAATTTAAAATCATATGTCAGCAATTCTTTTCGAAATAATTTATTTAGATAAAACAATTAAAATACATTCACTATTTTGCAAAGTTATCGCTAAGTAAACTCACGTGTCCTATGTCTCTCCTTTACCTACACAAATCGCATTTTCCTTAGGCATTTATTTCCAAATTCAAAAATAACACATTTGAACTATATATTCAGTTTAACATAATTTGAGATTAGTATTTAATCGCATAACATGTACAATAATCGTATTTCCACTTTAACTTCTATAAGTTAACCTATTGTTCTCTACTTCAAAATCTAACTTCAAAAATTACTTAAATACCATCCTTTACCTATTCTATCTTACCAATTTCTTCAACATAATCTCACCCAATTAATTCACCATAACCATAATCAAACATCAACAACTCACACCAACAATTACATTTCCTCTTATGACAAAATTATCCTCACCACACATACTTATATTATCATTTTATTTTCTTTCCAAATTTTCAACACAATTCACCTAAGATCTATGTCAAACATCATCCATACACATCATAAATCATTTCAATTTCATTACTTGCCACATACACTCCATATACTAATTTTTTCCAATAATAACATAACACTTCATTTATGCCACAAATACACTTAATGACTATCCTTAATCACATTCACATGGTCATTACATCATAAGCATACTTTTATGCCAAAAAAACCCTTAAGGCTAAACTTAACACATTTTACATTAAACTTTTCTAGTTCAATTTCAAATTAATTCTTTTTCATTTCTTTACTTCATTAGTGTCAAAACCATGCTATGGACATCATAAAACATCAAAATAAAATTTTGGATCATTTCACATTAAAGAACCCTAGCCATGGCTGATTCTCAATTTTGATTTTCTTGTTTTACTTTCTTGATTTCAACCCTTAAATGCTTCCACACTTATTATCTACTTCATGACAAGTCGAAAATCACCATTGATCTTAAACAAATCCATCCCACTCAAAAACACAAAACTAAAAATTTAAGTTAAGAAACCTTACCACTTTTTCCTCCAATCTTTTGGGTAATTGGTAAGCATTTAGTCTTGATTAAGATTTCTCCATATCCAACTCAAAATCCATGAAAAATCAGCTGCCCTCTTCTTCATCTCCTCCTTGGCTGACATTCATATTTGGCTCTTTTCTTTTCTTTTTTGTTTTGGACTCTCACAGTTATGCTATCAAATGAAGTTAATTTTTCTTTACGCCATCAAATGAAGCTAATTTTTCTTTACGCCATCAAATGAAGCTAATTTTTCTTACTTTTTGCTTTTTATACTCCTTTAGTGCATTACACATGTCACTCTCTAATTGGCCATCTTTGATGACTCATTAATTTACTAACACCATGTAAAAAGACCAAATTGCCCTTAATGAGTTTAATTCACCTACTAACCGAATTAAATTATGAAAACATTCCACAACTATCACATCATCAAATTGATCATGAAATACTCTAATTAGGTTCAATGCTTATTGATTTGATGCTTTAAAAAATTTTGAATGGGAAAAATCATCAATAACCATTATTTCCAAAAAGGTCATTTTAGTCCTAAACTTTCAAAACTCCCGAAATCTATCCGATTGGACATATTTTTGGTTCTTTTCAGTTTCATTAGACTCTAATACTTATTCCATATATTTTTCAATTTTTTTTGTCAGTGTTGGGTCTCCAAAAATCAATATTCATCTAAAAATACTATTACCGAAAATAAACTTTATATTCAATGAAAGGAAAAGTTAGAGGTTTACACTACGAGCTTGTTTGAGATCATAAAGAGCTTTGTGAAGTCGACAAACATAAGAGGGATGGTGAGGACCCTAAAATCCAAGAGGCTGAGTCATAAAAATAGGCTTTTGAAAATGACAATGAAAACAAGCATTATTGATGCCAAATTAACAAATTGACCAGTTTTGGGAGAGAGTAATAGTAAGGATAATGTGAATGGTGGTGAGTTTGACAATAGGATGAAATGTATCTATAAACTCAATTCCTAGAGCTTGGTGATAACCTTTGATCACAAGATGAGCTTTGTAGTGGTCAAGAGTACCATCAAGATTCCTCTTGATACAAAAAATCCTATTTACAACTGACAACATTTGCGTTGGAAGGTTGAAGGATAAGAGTCCATGTTTGATTTCGATGAAGAGTATTGAACTCATTAAGCATAGGTTGGCGCTAATGAAAAATTTTGGTTTCTTAGGTGAATGAAGTAGGGTTAAGTGAGGTAGTGAGAGTGGAATATGTAATATAGTCAAGAAAAGTTGCAAGAGATACAAGTGTGATCATGTATGCAAGTGATCAGAGGGTAAGATTGGGGTATAGAGGAAGAGGAAGTAGCAGAAGAAGAGAAAGTGCTAGATGTACTAAAGGTTGAAGTTAGTAGAGATAATGTGATTGTGGATGGAGAAATGGAATAAACAAGTTTAGAATGTTTGGCAAAATGAAAATCAATTTTAAGGAAATGAACATTGTGAGAGATGTAAATTTTGAAGTTTTGAGTGTGAAAACAACAATAGCCTTTATAGTGAGAGGAATAAGCAATAAAAACACATAATGTGGATTTAGAAGTGAGCTTGCCAGGACGAGTAGATCCCAAAAAAGGAAAGTAAGTAAAGCCAAATACCCAAAGGTGAGAAGTTTAGTGTGAAAAAGAAGTTCATGGGGTGACTTGTTGTGAAGAATTGATAAGGTATGTAGCAGTATAAAAGGCAATGTATCAAAAGTATTTAGGGAGAGAGGCATGAATAAAGAGGATGAGGCTAGTATTTTTAATGTAACATATTTTGTGTTTTGTAAGACCATTTTGTTGAGGAATACGAGGACAAGAGATATGATAGGTAATGTCATAGATTGCAAGATAATGAGCAAAGTTCCCTTTGATGAGTTGAGAAGCTTCATCACAATAAAATTTTTTATGGTGGTAGAGAATAAATTTTCAATATGAGTTTTGAAAAGTTAAAACTGAGAAAATGTTTGAAACTTATGAGTTTGAGGAAAGATCCATATGTAGCAACTAAAGTTATCAATAAAAATAATAAAATATCAATTACAAAAAGGAGATATGGATGGTGAGAGTCCCCAAGTGTCACAATGAATAAGTTGAAATGAGTTATCTTGAACAAATTTGGCAACAAAAAGAAGATTAACAGTATGATGTGGAACAACTAGAGCATCACTAAGACAAAGTGGATGAGTATGAGATTAAAGAGTGAGATTAGTAGTAGAAGAAATTGGAAGTTTTAACCATTACTAATAATAACTTGGTTGGATCTAATATATGAAGTTGTAGAGTCGAGGAATTGAGAATTAGGCGTCATGTGGGAAGTGAAACCAATATCAGGAAGCCATTCAATAATATTGTTGAAGATAAGAGGGAAGTTATCAGGTGAAGCTTGGATATTTAAGGTAGTAAAGGTTGTAGAAATTGTTTTGGAATCAGTTAGATGTGAAAGAGGATAGTGAGCAGCTATCACTAAGTAGGAAATTTTGTGTGATAATTGCGCTGGTAAAATTGTGAGAATTGGTGAATAGGCCTGGTGAGTGTTTGGAGAGAAATAATGGGATGAAGGCTAGAATTAGGCTTGTGATCCATACTTAGAATTTATAGGCCCATATGAAGTAGTAGAATTAAATGGGCTGGGATCTATATTGTTGCTCGGGTTAGGACGATGGAAATTTTGTCCCCTTGGTCTCCTAGGTGTGTCACGACTATTGAAGTAGTGTAAGGAGCATCCTCTAACAAAGATGGCAATGAGAGTTACATTATATGGAGCAGGAGCATGATAAGAGAGAAGTATAGATGGCAGTGGGCAAGGCCAGGGCTGGGCTGGCAGCATTTGACATGAGACTAGTCAACTTGATTTCTTTTTTAAAAATAAATTTAAAATGATATCGTTTTTAGCAAAACAATGTCATTTTGTCACTAGCTGTTAGGCCTCAGGCTTGTTGATTTGGGGTCAGGTTAAGTTAGGTTGGGCCAGGGCCTAATTGTCAAACCTATAGAGTAGTCTCTGTTGGTGAATAAGAAGTTTTACGTGAAGGTCACTGAAGGTGATGAGTGACTCATAGTGTTCCATGGCGGTGATAAAAAATCCCTAATATGGTAGGAGTTCATTTAGGTTGAAGAGGACAAGATCTTCGCAAAAAAAATTAATATATGATGGTTGAAAGCTTGTCTATATTGGTTGAGACCAATGTGAAGAAAGTTAGTAATATGTCTCTCTTTTTTAAGGTATGAAGCTTCCATCACACAAAAGAGCGTTAGGAGCTCAACTGTTGCATGAGGTGGTTCTCTAGCTTAGTCTAGAGATCTTTAGCTAGGTGAAAGTTGACGACCAGCATTGCGATGGAGTTTGAGAAAGATGTTATGAGGAAGCAATAGAACAACTTATCAAACTTCTTCCATTTGGCATAATTTAGAGATGTAGAGCATCATCGGGTGAAGAACAATACCATCGACATAGCTTAAGAGGTTTGATGTAATGAGAATTGCTTAAATTTGATTTTGCTAGATGAGTTAATTTGAAGAATCTAAATGTCTAATACAAAAATTGGTGATGTAATTAAATGATAGTGTGAAAGAATTGTGTTTTGACATTGTGTACTGCGTAATTTTGTATGTGCATGTGTGTTTTCTGAGTTTGTTGGATGAGTATGTTTATGCCTTTATGGTATTTTGAAATGGGAATTATTTTTTAGTTTTGTTGGACGAGCGTGTTTATGGTATTTTAGGAAGGAATATGGGTTGGTTTGATGACTCTGATATTATGATGAAATGCACAAATATAATAAAAAGAATATGTATTTATTCTTCAGTGATATATTTTATGGAGTTTTTATAATATTTATACACAGTGTATGCTTGTTTATGATAAGATGATATACAATAAAAATATAAAGTTTATCTAATAAGAATTATATATATTGAAGTTAATAAAGTAGTTGAGTCAATTAAAATGACAATCTTTTTATATGATAAAAGATGAATCATCTCATTCATATGTTTAGTAATTAATTCAAAATCCTTTCATATAGGTTTTGTCCTCGCAGGAAAATATTTTTTTAGTTTTAATTTGTTTAAAGAAGTTTTACAAAATCAATTAAATAAGTTCTTGGATTCAATAATTAATTAAATAAGTTCTTCTTAATACTTTTTGTACTCAAAACTTAATTGTAAGTAATTTGCATATGAAGTTTCAGATTAATAAAACATTATGAAATTAATCTTGTTATTTTACCTAAAAAACAACATAAGAAAGGACATTTAACAAAATTGATCATATTATATATAATCAGATCCAGAGATTTATATAGTAACTAATATTATTTTCTAAAACTTGAGAGGCTTTAAGGTCATACTAGAGAGCAGAGTATGATTGTTTTCTACTAGTAAATTCAACGAGTTTATTGAGTCCCGCTAGAACTAAAAGATACATTCATATTAAACCTAACAAGTAAACAAAATGATAGGTTATTTTTGTCTGTAATCAATCTTGTTTATGTAAGAATCTCACTATCCAAGTGAAGTGTTGAAACACTTTTAGTTTACTTGAAGGGATGGTTTATATTTCAATATGTATACTAATTATAATGTGATGGGTTTTGGAAGTTGCATTCCGGGAATCCTTTAACCGTACGTGGCAGGACTGATATCACTTGTTGAAAAAAGAAGAAAGAATTGAAAGCTTCTTTTGCATTTTAAACGAAATGATGGTGAAGTGACATTCAGGAGTTGGAAGTTTAAAAAAGAAGGAATTAGCATGCACGTTAAGTAAAGTGGTTTGGTTTTGCTACTCATTTTCTGGCCGCTTTCCCTTGCAAATGAAGTCTCAAGCTGAATAGCCCTACTTGATTAAACTAATCTTTAATTTACTCTCTGTTTTTTTTATTTTCCTCACGAGTTATTCTAGGAAGGTCTTAACTATAAGAAGATACCTTAAAGCCATCCACATCTAGACTAATCTCCACTCGAACCGGATAGGTCTCTTGCAGAAAGCAAAGCTCTAGCCTCAAATTTTAAATGGCTGCATACATGAAGGAGGTTCGAACTCATAACCTCACTTAAATCAGAAGAGTTCCTTACCAACTCACTTGCATCTTGAAATTTTTAGTTTACTCTTTTAATATACGGATTGATCATGGGTCGGTTCGAGTGATAACTCCTCAACGGGATGATATACAAAAGTGGGCTCAGCCATACTAACCAAGGAAAGGACTAAAGCCTCTCTCGTTTCGTTTGTTAAGCTAAATCCAAAATATACTCATTAAGGGAAAGAGAAGAGTCTCTCACTCTTTGGTTAACAAAAATTAGCAAAAGGGTACACAATGTGATGGTTAATTCACACACCAACAACAAATGGAAGAGGGGATACCTTTATCTAAACTCCATCCGTCTTTACCGACCCTTTAGCTTAGTTGGTTACTGCATTTACAATGACGATGTTAAATTGGGCCCTCGATTGTAAATACGACCATAGAGCGTACTAGATTTCAATTATAGGCCCAACATCGTCGATTGATAGACAAACTTTATGAGAAATTCTAGTATTGGAGATCTTGAATTCAAGTCTCCAAATGTTCTTTAAAATTTCGGACTAATTGACTTCGGGATTTTGTACTACTTAAGGAGGACAATAATTATGTTAAACTTTATAAATTAATTTTAAATATTGAATGATTAAAAATTATTATATTTAATCAAACTAAATTCAAATATTGTATGCTAAAAAATTAATAATTAAAAAATTTATAAAAGATACAATACTCTCGTGTAGTTTAAATAATTTAATTTTTTTAATTCTTAGAAGTATAAGAAAAATCCTAATAATTTTTACGTTTTTTAGAAAAACTATTCTTTTAAATTTTTGTTGGAAAATAATAACCAAAGACTAGTAATATGAATATCAGACATGAACCATTTTAATGCTAATGATGTACCAACTATACTTACTTCTTGAAATTGACAGGAACTAATTAAAATTGATTTAAATTAATAATTTAAAACTGGAGTACTATATTAACAATATTTAATTGATTGACATGTGATGTCACATATATTTGATCTTTATGAAAGATAATTTTATAAAAATTAAAATTTATAAAACTATTTTTTTATTTAAGAAATTAAACATTTTTTAAAATCAATTGAATTACAATCAAGCCATTATCTCTTACCGTATAAAAAAAGCATAAATGCACATTTGATTTGATGGCTGATGACAAAAGAATTATCTGATTGTGAAGACAATAAAACGCCCACAAGAACCGAAAGGAGAAGAGTTAACAACGACCAACGTGTGTCAGAATTTGAAAGCACACTCGGGTTGATAATATGTTCACTTGGCGCCGTCCAACGTGTCCAAAGAATCCAATAAGTGCGATCCGCACTAATATGCTGTGCTGTGCAACGTGGGCATCCTATTCTAGAATTAGATAATGAGGTAAGATGCAAAGAAAGTACCATTGAAAAGCTTCCTTTACAAATCGTGATGTTTTATCTTGGGCTTTTAAGTCATAGCATGTGAATGGAAAATGTGAGTCACCTCTTTGTCATGCCATGAGATAACTTATTAGTCGTGATCCAATCTGGCATGGAACTAAAACTCAGACTCGATGAGACCTCATCATTTGAGTTCTGCCGCCGCTATCTTCTAAATACTGTGGGCTTTTCTTCAACATACTAAGCAACGTGTAGCTTATACCATCACTACAGAGTACATGTGAATAAAAAATATGTTTTGTTTATATGTAATTACCTAGAATACATTTTCTTTAATTTATCCTTTTTAATTACCCAATTGGCCACTCATTAATAAAATGATTTTACAGAATTTCTATGGGACATAGTATTTTTCTATTTATTATTGGTATGGAGTGCATGTGAAGATGTCTCTTCTTTTTGCCTTATGGATAAGATCATATGTATTCATGCATGTCTCCGTCACTGCGATCTTATTGGGAAGAAAGGCCATTAAATGAACAGATCTACCAAAAGTCAACAATTCGCCAAAGGTTCGCGCAAAATTTCCAGAGAACCTCAGGTATACGAAAACAGCAGCATGACGATGCCTGCTGTCTATGTATGCTCAAGTTACGGCTCAAGGCAGAACCTGTCAACTACTCTAGAATGATACCGAGTGGGAATGATACCCACACTCTAGACGATGATGATGATTAAGACATTTTTGTATCGTCTGCGTAATTACTTCAATTTGAAAAGTTCTGGAATGGATAAGAGTCTGGAAGACTTGTCAATGGTTGTCGAACATCTAGCAAAACCAGTCGTCGTGTCTCGATCGCTATGGAATATAAAATGAATTATATTGAGTGTATTTTCTATCTTCTTAATGTTTAGTTAAATATGTGGCAGGTACGATTTTTATTAGGTTAGGTAAGGAAGTCCAAGAATGCTACCCAGCCTTTCACTCTCAAAACCCAAGAATGTTCTTGCTGTACCTAGATTGTCCGAGTGATATACAGAAATTTCTCAGGCAACATTTTTTCAAGTATAAAATTAAAGGTTTCAATGATCACTTCATCTGAATTTTAAATTATCAATTTGGTGAATAATTTATTAAACATGTACTTAAAGATTCTCACTTCACTGTAAGCGTTTTGTCTTCTAACTATTTGCTTGCCTTGCCATAGAAATTACCTTTATATAATGTGATGTGGAAATTTTTACCAGCGCCCACAATATAATCCTACAGTTTTGAGGTTTAGCATTCAACGACTCCGCATGACTTTAGCCTGAATAGTCTCTTCCCTTGCACTTGGTCTTTAAATTGACACCCATATGCACTAGAGAAGACTATACTATTCAAATTTCAAACTACAGCAGCTTTCTCCTTCTGATAAATGAATCGTTCACGCAAGCCAATATTGATGGAAATGCATTCCACACAACAGTACAATCCAAAATTGACCTTGTATGCATGGTGGACCTGAAAAGTCATGGTGCGTTCATATACATCCGAATCATACACCACTCCATTAACTCTTTATTTGATTTTTTCAAATTTGATATACGTACCTAACCAAATTAATTGAATTCAGTTTCCAACTATACTAGAATTTTCTTTGCTTCTATCATTAATTTTAAGAGTAAATGTATACCTTTTTTATTATTATTAAAGGTAAGCTTTGGAACAACTGATAATATTATTCGTTTGTAATCAAAAAGGCACGGATCGGAGAAACAGAACCAGGGAAGGCTGCGCGTACAATTGATGTCTGTCCCTTAATCCTAAGGATTATTTTACATTTCCTCTTTCCAATTAAATTTGAATTTGTCATAGTCGTGTATTCTAGACAGGCAACGGCCAAGCTACATTAAATACTTAGGATTACGGTGCATTAATTTAATAAGCTGATAAGGAACATCATGCATATATTGGTGCCTAGCTTAAATTATCTTTCAACCAATAGCATTCAAACACGAAGCTCTTAAGATAATTTTTTAAACTTTATAAATTACCGAGTTATTTGTTGAATATATCATTTTAAGTACATACTAAATAATTTATTAACTATTTATTAAAGGGACTATACTATTACTAATTTCGAGACTGTTTATGCTACATTGAGTGTGTACAGAACGTGATGCCTCTGTATAAGGGTTATTAATTATAAGTATTTCATGTAACCTTGAAAAGAAAGGTGTACAAATAACAATAGACAATTGAAGAGCAACAACCTCCACATGGGAGGGTATCCAACAAAAGTTGAAGATCCAATGTCTTCTAAGAATTTATACACAAAGCAGGGTCGGTCTGGTAACTTTATAGGTCATTGTTTAATGATATGGGTGTATATATTTGAAAACGGAACAATCAGCAGACAAAAAGACAATAAATTCTCATGTCGTGTGCGGGAGATGCACACATTTTCCACATCATGTGAGCCCCATCATTTCAAACCTCATCCTATTTATTGTAAATCCACTGGTCTCTTCCGCGAAAATTACTAATCTTTTGGATATCATATTGAAAGAGAAGTTAAAATAAAATTCTCATATAACATTATTTCCTCATTCATCAATATTCAAATTTTAGAAGGCGAGTGTGTTAAAAATTTAGCATATAATGTAACTTTGATACACAAACAAAAAGAGTAAACTAAAATACCATAACATGTTTTGTCTAATAATATTATATTTTATTCAACGCAACCTAATGATATGAAAAGATATTAATTATACTATACTTACCGTTGAAATCACATATTGAGTGGGTTAGCATACATTAACAAACCCGAAGAAGCAGGCGGAATGGGGACACTATAAGCCTAATTATTATTGAGGATGTTGATAACTTAACTTCTGTTAATTGTCTCTTTCTTTGATGTTACGATGATTAGTTTTATGGCACGTATCATGTTGGAGAGGCTAGATCTAAGCCTTATTTGACGCTACCTAACTCTTGGATTATTGTTTGATATATGTGTAGTTACAACTGTTTGTAATAATTTATAGGTAATGGGTAAACCGTTAAGAATGGGACATTGTAAAAAATAAAAGAGAGACAAAATAGACACGAAGTCAAAAATAGATCCTGTTTGGAGAGTCCAGATCTTCTGTCCAATTTTATGGTGACTTATCGTGTCTAGTGAATCTCAGTCATTTATTTATGTAGGTCTCGCGTGGATCCTGTAGAAATAAATGCGGATCCAACAAAAATAAATGGCTGAGATTTACTGAACACAATAAGACACCATAAAATTGGATAGAGAATCTTGTCTCCTGTTTGGATACCTTCCCTTCTCTTGCCCAGGCAAAGAGCCAGGCTAAGTAGTTTGAACTTGGGAGTTTAGTTTCTGCAGCCAAATATACATATAAAAATAGGAACAAGTGGTTGCTGAGGGCAACGACTTTGTCGGTAAACATAAGACCGCTTTCATGTATGCAGTCATTTAAAATTTAAAATCAGAGCTTTTATCTTCTGCAAAGGATTTACTCAACTTGAGTATTGATTAATCTGAAAGCGAATAACTTAAAGATATCTTTTCATAATTAAAATCTTACTAAAATATCTAGTGACAAAAAAAAAAAGAAAATAGGACGTGTCTTCCACTTTTTTAAAGTTAAGCGTTAGTTAGTTCCCATCACTCAACCCAATCTTTTCGCCTAGCCTTACAAAGCAATCATGATTTCTTGTTAGAAGGGCATGCTTCTTTGGTACGTCAGAAAGCAAGCGAGAGTTATTTTACTTAGTCATTACTTAAAACTCAATTCAATTTTTTTGTTTTCTTTGCATTTCTTAGTTTAGGTATATCAAAAAATAGTTCAGTCAGGAACTTAGCCAAGTTTTGTCCCATATGAAGCTGTGATTAAAACTTTTCATTAGAATCTAGCGCTAGTGTGTACAAATTAAGTGAAAAAATATTAGCAAGTCATGAGCAATTAATAAAGATGAGAATCAAAATATTATTAAACTAAAGACATCATGAAATCTTAAACTTGTATATTTTGTAACGCCTACCATGGATTATCCTACTACATTTGACTTTTTATTAATAGTTTTTTAAAAATATAAAATAGTCCCTCTATTAATTAAGGGTAAGATTATGTACTATTAAAATTCTTCAAACTTTAAGTGTCAAGATAATTTCTGCTAGATTATTATTGTTGTTGTTGTTGCTATTTTAAAAAATATAAAAGTCCCATGCCATTAAAATTTTAATCCATTAAAATTTATTTTAAATGTTTGAAAATATTAGACTTGAATTTGAACACTCTAAAACATTAATATTCAAATTATATTATGATGATAATCTCAAAGTTTAAATGGATTTTTTATTATTTTGGTGTTATTGAAAAATTATTCGCTGTAAGTTTTGATTATAAAAAAATTGAGCAAGTAATTGAGAGAACACATTAATAATAAGCCTTAAAGACCAAGTAACGTGGGGGCAAGGCAAACTAATGATGTTCATCATCCACGAGGCGATAGAGTCGAGAATAAGTTAAACAATGTGAACAGTAGTCTAGTTAATAGGGTTTTTTTTTTTTTTGATAAATCAGAAGAATTATATAGAAAAGAAATATATGTACAAAAAGTTTAATTACAAGTGCTGAAGGAGGCACAGCTAGTTAAAATAAGCAACTAGTCGCAAACAAACCAAGACAAGAACACGCCATGCAATGTTAACAAAAACAAGGTAGAAATATAAAAACAAAGCTACTATCAGCCGAGGAACAATAGGATTTTCTACCTTTCCAACTATAAAGTAAAGGCAGCAAATACTCTCACACGCAGCGGCGGATTTATAATGGGGACAAGTGGGGGCACTTACTCTCACTGCCTCTAACAAATGCTCTAAAAAAAATTATTATTTTAAATTTTACCCCATAAAAAAAATAAAATTTTATTCCTATTAAAATTTTACCTCCATTAAAAATAAAATTTTATTTTTAATAAAATTTTGCTCCCATTTAAAAATTTTTTTGGATCCGCTCCTGCTCACACGTGCTCATGTTCTCCTAAGTCAGCTTGCAACTCCAAACACAGCATTTCACTTCTAAATCTGTCGGAGGACTTTTTTAGTATTGTTTATTAGCCTTTCTCCTCCCCGTGCGTGTGGACCTTGCCAACAATGGAATGAAAGAAATAAGAGAAATACGCGCCTACTGTACGCACACGTATGTAACACACATACGTCTCAGAATTCTTAGTCACCTCACCAGTACTCTTGCCCTTTCTTCTTTGTACACGATAATGAGTCAAATCTTATACTTCGTTCAAATTAATGAATAAACAAAAATTAGGTGAGAACATAATTTAATATGAACTAAAACCTAATTATATATGCTCAAAGGCAATTCATGTTTCAACGTAATTAATAAAACCATAGAAATAATTGAAAACTAAAATAATAATTTTTAAGAAATAGAGATTAGCTAGGTTTTGGTGCATCTTTCTGTATATTAGTTGTATAACATAAATAGTTACAACGTTCTCAATGGTTAATTGCATGCTGAACTACTCCCCCATGTAATTTGATTAAAAAAAGAGTAAAAACATGAAACGATCCATGCTTGTTAGGAAACGACAGAGAAACTCGGGCAAATAAGGGCAGACGCGTAGGACTTGCGTTGCTTCCTAGTTACTACCTGTTGTAACCAAGAAAGCGAGGGATGTATATAAATCCATGCTTCTCATAATAAAATTTAGACTTCGTCTACTTCTTTGTCTCTTCATCATTAGCTTTAACGCATCCACGGTGTTAGTTAAGTACATCATATAGGACCCTTCTTTCTTTTTTCTATATATAGCTTCCCTCATTCTTCATCCTCTTCCATCTTTTTCACTCATATTCTTCATATCCAGTTTCCTTATAGCTTATCTACACATATCTAAACCTTTCTTCATCTCTAATCAATCTGAGGGTGTTGATATATATATAATATTCATCTCTACCTGGGTTGTATGCATAGTGGACCAGAAGGACAAGTGATTTAATTTGTTCTATATTGGTTAAATTTGTTTGGTAAATTAAGAGGATCGTGCTCAATCCTTTTTGAACAAGAATTTTTAGAAGATATGGCATGTTTGGTGGCTCGCACAGGGAGACAGTTGCAGAGATACGATAACATGGGTCGTCGCCAAGTTGTTGGGTGAGAACTTGAATTTCTTCTCGTTTCTTGGAGTTTTGTCATTTAGATTTGTGTTCAGAATTAGCCAAGAGATGAGTGGCTTTCCCATAAACCTTCTCCTGACTGAGGCCTCGGTCTCTTTCTGTAATATTGTTGCCAATCTTCCATATTATGCATACAACATACCTTACTTAGCTACAAACTCATTTTCTTGAATTTTGTTCAACTTGCAGATGCATTCCGTATAGATACAAGATATGCAGCGACGGCTCTGTCAGTGATGAATTGGAGGTTCTAGTTATCACTTCTCAGAAGGGTAGTGGAGGAATGATGTTCCCTAAGGTAATCCAGATACGTTCTATAGCTTGTATTAATTAAAACCACAGGCACACTTACTGATATTTTAGTGTATTAACATATATATCGTTATCTCGTGATCAGGGTGGGTGGGAACTTGATGAATCTGTTGAACAAGCAGCCTCCAGAGAGTCACTTGAAGAAGCTGGAGTTCTTGGCAAAGTCGAGGTTAGTGTCTATTCACAATAGGTTTTTTCATGTTGTAACACAGGTATAGCCGTGGCTAATTTCATTCTGTTGTCTAATGTGGTTTTCTCATGCAAACGACAGGTAAAACTTGGCAAGTGGAGCTTTTTAAGCAAAAGGACCGGTACATTTTACGAAGGCTACATGTTCCCTTTACTTGTGACGGAGCAACTTGATATCTGGCCAGAGAAGAACATGAGGCAAAGAATTTGGGTACGCTAGCTAGCTGCTGCTTGACACTTTCTAATTTGCACAAAAGAAATGACTAATTACTTTTTCACAGTAACAGAATGCTAATAAACGTGAAACTGTGTATTAATCAGATGACGGTAGAGGAAGCTCGGGAAGCTTGTAGACATTTGTGGATGAAGGAAGCATTGGACATATTCGTTGAGAGGCTTACAGCTCTACAACTACAACAGGAAGACAATGTATTGTAATCTTGGCCTTTGAGCTCCAAAAAGATTTCAACAGCATGTACATAACAATATATAAACGGAACCTCCAAGTCGTCAGAGGAGAGAAACAGACTGCAGAACTGCTTAAGAGCCGAGTGAAATGTATTGAGGACACGGTTGTAGAAAAAGAAGTTCCTTGTTTGATAGATGAAAGTTTGGCATTTTCTTGAAGCTGCTTTGTACCCAATTCAGGAGATCAAATGAAAAGAATGTCACAGTGCTCATGTTTCCTGTCTTTTCCTATCATGTCTACCGTTAGAATCATATACAAGTAATTTACGGCCTCATGTAAGAACTTGGATTAAATGGTTTATAAACATGCTGTCAAAATGTTACTGACTTAGAGGTTTGAACTCAAAAGTTGTGCTATCCTTAGACATAAAAGCTCTATCCAATTATAGACGTAAAAGCACTATCCGGGTATGGAAACTTACTTTCTGTCCGTTTCAATATTTGTCAAGGTGATGGAAGAGTATTAAAGTAAGGGCTGGAAAAGCTCTCCATGAGCAAAATTAAGATGTAGAAAGCATCTTTTAATTACCAAAAGAAGTAAGACTTCTTTTCTTTTCTTTCTTTTGTAACAAAAGGCTCGAATAAGCATCTCCTTCTCTAGTCCACTAATGCCTAACTGAAATTAAGCTATTAAGAATCACATGGACAACGATATGCAGCTTATGACTCGACAATTCAAGTTGATGCCTATAGGCAAGAATCTATATCACAGTCCACAAGCACAATTAGTAAACCCCTGCATGGTTTATGATTAAGAGTTTAGGAGATTGGATATCCATGACCTGCATCAACTACTGCCGCTTCCTCAAAACTTAACTAACCACAGAAACTGTCAAAAACTTTGTATATGACAATCTTAATCTCAGTGATGCATCCTCAACATTCCAGATTAAATAAGCTAGTAGCTATGCTAAACTGACAGGGATTATCTTGCAAACCAAGGCTTTAATTCTTTCATGATGATGACCAAATCAAGTGGTAAAATAGTTAGTCAAAATTCTGGTCCGAAACAAGTGCAGAATGTTTCGTGCATCAATACAAGTCAAACAACACGCAGTCTTTGTATAATTAATGGCCTAGAATGAACTTAATAATGGCAGCCTTTGTCGTTGCATTGTTCTTGGCTCACCATTAGCAACTATTTTCTCAACCAATGCCGCATGGGAAACGTCATGACACAGACCGGTATACCTTGTTTCCCACCGAGCTACATAAATTGCTAACCTATCTTGAATTTCATACGAGATCAAGTGCTTTTAGCTACGAAACTTCGTCTTAAGAAAAACAAAATTAAGAGTCCAGTCCTTCCGGTAGCCAAATTTGATTGATTGATGCCTAGTCATTCTCCACTTACTGAAGGGATTACCGGTGAGCTATTCGATCTTTGTTCTTCTACCAATTCTATTAATTATAAACTCATAAGATGGCCTGTAACCTAACCTGAGCATAGCCAGTAGCCCACTCTTTTTGTTACGAGAGGAAGACATACAGCAAGTTCAACATTAAGAATAAGAAGATGACTCGTTCCTTGTCATCAAAGTCTTTTATAGAAGTAATTAACTACTGCAGCTTTCCGCAATCCACATCATGGTTACAGACATACAATGTGGCTACAGCTTTCTTTTGAATTTTTGTAGAACCAATATCGAGTTGAGATCAACACAAAGATTGCTTTTTCTTTTGTCTTTTGGGCGTGACGTGAATAGTTATCTTTTCCCTTGTCCTGCGCACCTATTTTCAAATCAGGGATACACTAGCAGAAAAGTATTGACAAAAACCTTAAACATGCCGTACGTTTGTCTTTTTAATATTGTAGATTTATGTATTACAAGCAACCGACCATGTGACATAATTAATAAAATGTATTTTTTTAATTTTATACATATTTATTTAATTAACAAATATATAAAATAAATTTATAGCATAAATACATTTTTACAAATGAATTTATAATGAAAACAATATTATGAAATTTATATTATATTTAAATTGTTCTTATTTGTAAAGTAGAAAATGTAATATATGTTGTATTTCTTTCTTACGAAGGAAATAGTTGATCTTATAAAATAAGATATGGTGATACTTAATCAAACATATAAATACTTGTTAGGTAACAAGTTTCACTGAACTGACTTAACAAGAAAATTTCAAATAAATGTTATAATAATTGTATAAGTGATCATTTGACTTAATATTTCTAAAGTGTCTTATGTAAAAATTGTTATGTTTTGATACTACTTATGAAATATCTTATATGATGGTAGCTAACTGATTAATATATTATTCATCACCTTGAAGTAATTAGTAAGAATGTTTTGTTAATGATTTGAGAAATATTTGGTCAAAGTGAAATGATATTTTGAAAACAAAATTTAAATTTTATTAAAAGAATCAATTACTCAAGCTAGAGAAATATTATGATTGGTCTTAAATAAATTATATATTAATTTAATATCATACATTTGATTAGAATATTATATGATGAAATAATTGAATTATATGAAAAATTATGCATGAAAAGGTTAATCAAAATCTTTTTAAAAAGATTAATGAAAACTATTTTAAAATTCTTAATATTTGGATAGTTATGATATGCTAGTAAGTGATAATCTTTAGTAAGAGATAATCTTGATCTATAAATATAAATTATTTAATTAGATAATTAAATGTAAATTAAAAGAGTTTAATTAAGTACAATCTAGGATTACAGTTTATGTCTAATACCAACATATTTAAGAATTTAATGTGTCATATTCAAAGATCAATTGCAAAGAGAAAAGAATAATTTACAAGTTAGGCTTGATTGTAAAGTTTGAAAAAATTTAAAATCAAATGTAAAATATTTGACCAATAAGGACTAATATTATATATTGGATCTTAAAAGGATTTAACTAGTATTTAAGTGGATTTAATTATAATCTTAATTAAAATTTAACTGAAATTAGAATTAAATTTCAAATTAATCACTAAAAGGTTTAAACTCTATTATAAATAGGTGTAAGCTTTATAAGAGATAACACTTTTGGCTTACACCTATATTTACCAATTATGTAACACCTCACTCCTGCAAAACATATACCCGACATCCTGAGAGATATTCGAGTCCGTGCTCCGCAAGAATGGCATGCTAGAGCACTCAATCATTCAAAAATTGGTATAAATTTTTTTAATACAATCAAATATGCAGAAATCAGTAATCAATTTGGACCCGCTTTATTTCATAAACATTTTCAATCATAACAATACAATCATCAGAAATTTCAATAGCCATTTGGGCTCGTTACAAATACAAAATACTTGTCAAATTTTCATTAAATTGCAAAAACCATATACAAATATTTCCAATTTGAAAATTTATTTCAAAACAGAAATATTCAAATACACAAATTACAATAATTGTGAAAGACTTAATTTGATACAGAATAAAAGAAATACTAATATAGATGCCAACTGATCCCGACCTCTATCTCTTACTTACATGTTGTAGTTATACTCTTGTATGTTTTAAAATCCATACAGGAAAATTTCCACTAAAAAGTCCTTAGAATTAGGAGTCTTTTGGCTTAATAATTCAACATAATTAATCTTCTAAAAGAACCAATGGAATAATACATACATACAACAATACACCAACAAAAACATATCCATTTCATATGTACATTTTTTACCAACATATATAGTATATATCATTTATAATGCTCAAAGTAACTGAGGTCAAATTTAAATAGGAATTCAAACCTTCTATGTATGGTAAACTAAAAGGGAATGATCATTGCTTTGGTGATCTTTCAAAGGAGTTATATTATAATGGATACTATCATCAATATCCTGATTTGGATTAAACTGAGGGGAAAAGAAAAGATAAGTTTTGTGTGATCTTTCTTTTCTTTTTCCGTCCCTCTCTTGTTTGCTATTCCCTTTTATTCTCTTTGCAAGTACAAGATGTACAACTTGTTACTTTCTTGTATTTTTATCCTACTTCTCTTATATAATATAGTTGTAAATAATATTCATTTGAAATAATGTTTCTCTTTATGTTTAAGAAAAGCCTTTGCTCAATTTTCTCCATAGTTTGTATATGTAAGATTATATTGCACTTTTTCTTTTGTTCTCTCTATCTATTTTGAAGGCATTCCAACAAAATTATTGGCTATCTTCTAATATAAGAGAGCAGTGAGAAAGAAATGATATCTATAAATGTCTGAACATCTAGTTTAAATCTAAGTTGAGTATTTTTATGTTGAGGCTTGTCTACATGTATTTTATTGCAAATCGAATTATTTCTACTTTGGAATCTCTAAAAGACACAAAACTCAAGCAAAAAACCAAAAAGAAAAAAAAAACCCCAAAATCTGAAATCAAAACTGGAACATACAAATAGTAGATGACCATATACTTGACTACTCCTTACAAAAGCCAACTTTAGTCCATTTCTAAAAGGAACATATAACACACTACACACATTTAAAAGAAGAGAAAACATATTGGTGCCAATAATGAAGAAGAAAGGAAGAAAGCTATGAACATATCAGAGGATAAGGGAGACTAAGATCTATACACAAAGGATATAGAGACAGTGACTATGGTAGATGGTTAAAGACAAGGTGTTAGACTATTTTATGTCCCATGTCACTTATAGATTTGAGTCCAATAAAATCACCCAAGATAATGATTATTGGGTATTATAGACTGGATCTCAAATGGGTCAAAGACCCTTTTCCTCTCTCTTTCACTTACCAAAGGACATGTCCGTTGGTGATGATATATAAGTTAAAAAACTTATTGAATGAAAACATTTTGAACCATTGAAGAATTCGATAAAAGAAGAAGATGAGAGGAAATAAAAGGTTTTTCACAACAAATACGAAATCATAGATCACTACAAGAAAATTTGGTTTCAGCAACCAAATTCTCAGCAACCATAGTAAAATGGTTGCTAATTATATATATTTTG
>JANVCQ010000004.1:24829238-24846072 GCA_025531925.1 Erythroxylum plowmanianum
GTCTCATAATTTAATATCTTAAAAATTTTACTAAAATAAATTTGTAATTTGTATAAAAATCATTTCTCTTTCTTATAATTCAAAATTAATATAAGAAAACATAATAGGATATTACAACTAAACTAATTCGATAATAAGATTCCACAAATCTCCAATCCTACAAATTTGACATATAGGTATCCGGTCTTGAGCTTGAGAGGATGCATTAGAATTTTAATTCTCATATCAATTAGGGATAAGAACTAACGATGATTTATATTCAAAATTGATGTTATAATTTAATGTCTTGATTTACATGTAAGAATACTTTTATAATTTAATATCTTAATTTTAAAAAAAATTAAAGAAAAAAATTGAGGAATTGGATAGATTATAGAACTGTTAGGATTCGTCACAATTCTCACAACATCAATTAAGAGTAACTCACTAATTTCAAAATACCCAATCTTAAAAACAAACGACCAAACAATTTATATGATAAAAAAATAAATCAAACACAGATACACGTGGAAAACTATCCAATATAAAGGAAAAACTACTAGTCAAACTAATAAGTAAATGCACTAATTTCAAATGAAAACTTACAAGAGTTTAAAGTTTCCAAGCTATTGACCCTTGCTTGAAACTATACTTCAAAACTGCTACAAGGTATCCCATGTTGATATCCTAAATCAACAACACTCTCAATCTAATTTTACAACAAACACTCAAAAATAACTTATAGCTAAAATCTGCCAATTATAGAATGAGAAAGATCTCTTAATTGACTTTCACTCTCTTTCTTTTCATGTTTTGGTGTTCTTTTTCACTCATACCGATGAACCTCATTATTTCCCATTTATACAAAAATTAGGGTTCCATCACTGGACATGGTCACTTACACGGTTGTGTAGAAGACTATGTCCCAATCGATTAAAGAATTATAGATATACAAAATCTCAGTTAGTCACACGATTCACTTACACAGTCGTGTATACTTGGGATATGTGCTTGTGTGCTCTATATGGTCGTGTATGTTTTTTAATCTTGCCAATCACCTATACACGTTTGTAATTAGTTACACGATCTTAACACACGATCGTGCATGATGGGGACCTAGGTGTGTCTGATTTTACACGGCCATATAGGTCATCATCCAATTTGTACACATTCATAGTCTCTTAAACAACCTTCACGCACGGGCATATATGTCAAGGAAACAAGCGTGTTATACTCTACAAGGTCGTGTCTATAAAAATGGGTCTAGATCAACTATTATTTGTCTTGAATTCACTTATTTATCATTTCAACTATCCTTGAGAATATTCAAGATCACCAAAGATCACTTTTTCCTCTAAATGGGGATGAACATATAATAATCTCCCCCTCCAACCTATTTTTGTAGGAGACTTGTATCACTCCAATGTCTATTTAAAACTAGTAATCATTTTTGTTAACATGTCAGCACCATTTATATCTATATAAATCTTCTTCAATTGTAATTATTGTTCCTCAATCACAAATCTCAACCAATGATACCTAACATTGATATGCTTTGTGCAAGAATGATATATAGTGTCTTCGTAACACTTTAACTATCGCAAAATAATACATAATTATATTGCTTCAGATCTGACTCTTGAAGAAACC
This sequence comes from Erythroxylum plowmanianum, assembly GCA_025531925.1. Taxonomy (NCBI): domain Eukaryota; kingdom Viridiplantae; phylum Streptophyta; class Magnoliopsida; order Malpighiales; family Erythroxylaceae; genus Erythroxylum; species Erythroxylum plowmanianum. The sequence continues at coordinate 24,830,868 of JANVCQ010000004.1, forward strand.
TCTTTAGCCAGAGCATCTCCTTACAGTTGTGGAAAAAGTTACACACTTTATAGCTTTGATTGTCATGAGATAGCTTCGCCTACAAACTTGAATAGAAATCCTAAAGTGGATTTCCTACCATTAAGATCACCAAACATATCTGTATTTGTATATCCTTTTAGAATTGGCTCCCTACCTCCAAAACGCAAGCCCCACTTGGAAGTTCTCCGTAAATATCTCAAAATCCATTTCACTGCTTCCCAACCTTCCCTAGATTGAACAAGTACCTACTCATTAACCTAATAAATTATGTAATATTTGATCTTATACAGACCATTGCTTACATCAAAGAACCAACTACAAATAACTATAGGATAGAGGACATACCATCTTTCCCTTTTTTTGTTAAAGGGCATGTATGCTTATTTAGCTTGACGTAAGTTGCCAATGGCATGCTTATTGGTTTTGCATGTTTAATATTGAACATGTTGGCTGCGCATCGTTATGATAGTCAAAATAAAATAAATAGACTACTACTATAGCAGTGGTGAGTGTTGGTCGATCCCATAAAGAGTGTATGTAAAGTTTATGAAATGAAATTAACTGGTGTTTAGGTTTAATGGGAGGTTTTGGATTTTGAAGCATGTGGAGATTGACAGACAATATTGTCAACAATCCAATTCAACATAATCGCATGAAGCATGTGGAGATTGACGAACATTTTATAATAGAAAAACTTAAAAGTTGACTCATTTGCATGCCATTCGTACCTACAACACAACAAATTGTTGATGTCTTCACGAAAGGGGCTAGAAAGATAAAATTTTGAGTTCTTTGTAAGTGAGTTTGGTGTGATCAATATGTATGCACTAACTCAAAGGAGAGTGTTGATATTATAGAAATAATCAGTTGATTATCTTTAGAGACAATTAGTTAATATTCTATTAATTAGTTGAGATTCTATCATTTAGAGAATAAATAGATTCTTCTTAATTTAAGAAGGTAATTAGAATTTTATTGTCCTACTATAAACTCCTTATACTATTCACACAAAAATTAAGAAAGAATTACTTTATCTTCTTTCTTAGTATATGCTATAAAGGAATTTCATGAAGCTAAGGTAGGTTAAAAAAAAAGGCTCAAGATATTACCTGAAAGAGTAAAAAAAAAATTAAGCCCAACAATCTAGAAATTGTTCCTTCCATAAAAATATACAGCACAGGTTGTACAAAGAGATTTTTAGGAGTTGATGGATTTTATACTAGTTTGAACGCGCTTTTAAAGCGGCGGGTGGGAGTGGACGGGCTGTCGGATTAACTTCATTTCTTGAGTTTCGCGGGGGCGTGGAATAGCTGTTTCTATAACAAATCCGTCAACCTTTTGAGTTGGGGGGTCTTGGTGACAAATTTTCAAGAATTTTGAAACACATGGGCTTATTCTGAAATGGGGCAAACTAAGTGCTACCATTTATCTAGATTACAAGGTACAACAAGAGTCCATAATTAAAAGTTGATGCATCACAACCCCCACCGGTTATTTCTCAAGTTGTGAACTACAGGTTGAATTGTAACCAATGGCAATCCCTAAATTTCAAAAAGAAAAGAGCTTTTGATTAATGCTCTGGGAAGTTGGGTCTAAAGTTGGAGATAGTTGAGGTTACTGTGAGATTTTAGCTTAGATATAAATAAGATTAGCAACAACACCCAAAGCACAAAAGTTACATTTTGGCCAGTAGAATACTCCGGCTGTGTTGGACTACGATATTGTACCTCTAGTACTTGTCAACGGCGTAAAATCATGTAGCCGACGCTTATATTTCAACCGGGAGCACTGCTGCTGTCATATAATAATATTCAAACAGTTTTGGTCCGATTAATACTAGCAGAATTAAGGTATTTTGATAAACTAGTGGAGCAACATGATGCACATAGGAAGCACAGGTTGTTGTTCCGTTCTTCAATGGGCACTTCTCAACTTGATGCATATGTGCCTGACGAAGATGCATTGGATAGTCTTTTCAAAAAGGACGCAACATCTTCTGACGATCCAAGCAAATATCGTGCATTCGTACAGGTTCTTCCAACAGCACACGAGAAGTAATTATCTCCCTTGAGATCAAGCACATTGAAAGATGTCTTTTCTGGTGAGGATGATGATTTTCTCCCACTTCTGCAGTTATGATTATTTGCCTTCGTCTCAGTATTTGGTAGAGGACGTTGTGACTTACTCTGGGATGATTTTGACCCAGTCCTACCAACCGGAAGCTTCAAAGGTCTTCTTTCCCCAGGTAACTTCAGTCCATCTGTTTGTTTGGTTCTTATTATCCCAAAGCCATCAGAAGGAAGCTCTGGCTCAAAAAATGTATATATATCTTCATCCTGAAGAAGTAAAGAAAACCTATTAGAATCTATGACAAAGTGAGACGCCAAAAATTGAAGGGATAAGATTGGATCTGTGACAGTGAGATGTCAACAATTGAAGGGATAATATATCAAGCCTAAGGGAGCACATGTTTGTATCTTTTATGTGATTGTCAAATAACTTGAAGATGGTGCACTGTTCACAAACAATTAAAATTCTTTAAGATTAATTGGGACTTGCCAACAAAGTGAATTCCGGTAGAAACATGCGTACTCTATTTGGGAAGCAAATATGGTCGCACTGCTGTTGCTTGATTTCGGGTTATTCAGGCAACTACAAATGATTGAACATTATATTTTCTTGGAAATATTACTATCGTCCCAATGTAAGGTCTATTGATATTTTATTCCAACTGGCAATAATTCAATGAATCTTGGAACATAGTCCACAAAAGCCTACAAATTACCTTTCATAGATCATTGCAGTTGATAAATCAAGCAAGTTGAAAAGAGCTAAATTGCTATGAAGTATGTTTCAGGTTACCTTTCCCAGAAAATGTCCAATACAAAGGACGTAATCAATTGGTGTGGTCATGGATTTGCTGTGAACTATCTCCCCAAGGATTCTATCAATAAAAGCACCCTGAATAGACAAGGACCTATTAAAAATAGATAAGAACCATAACAAAAAAAAAAATTTCTACAATTTCAAGTTTGCCATGAGCTTTTGAAATAGAAAATAACTAGTTACCTTTGTAACACCAACTGCTCGAACTTCAACTGAACGGCTACCTTGTACCACATCAACAGATGCATTAGAAATTGGACCTGTCCAGAGATGCTGCAGCATATCTCTTGCTTGAAGTCTTCCAAATTCAACATCTACAGCAGCAAAAAGATGTAAACAACCACAAATGGAAAGACAACCTCAGTTGACACTATATAACCATTTACTAGCCTAAATACAAGAAGAAACAGCACCTGCATATTTGTAGTTCCACACAAGTGAAGTTTCACGCTGCTCAAAATGTGATCGGGGAGTCCTCTCTGTGAAATACTCAAAAACATGCTGAAAACACGAGCCAAAGAGGCATATGATTCTTTAGTAGATAGTGATCAGCAATTGCAAAATCCAAACTCAACACAAGTAACTTCAGCACCTTCACACTGTCCACCCATTCCAGATTTGAGTGGTCTGGCATTGTTGTCATCCATGTTCCGATTGTATTGCGTAAAAACATTCCATGTTCAGCTGCCAACCACATTTCATAATCCCCAAAGTTCTGTGGATGAGAAAAGCTCGATTACAATATAAACATAATAGGTTTAGAAGGAATCAACCATAGAATTAGGTCAAATACAGCATCCAAAGTGCTTCTATCACTCCCACTGAGCACAACAATGGTGGTATTTGAATCCCTGCAAAGTGCTTTTAATGTTTCTCTCAACTCAGGGTGCAACTTAAGTTCCATTTCTTTAATTTGATCACCTCTTCTCCCAGGTGTGTCCACTGGTTCGGTTAATGTTGCATTAAATCCCTGCAGTTTAAACAGCAAAATACATGGAACAATAATGAAATACAGTCTTAGAACCAACGAAACCACGCATGCTAGACATGTCAACCCCTGGTTCCTTTTAACATGGAAACGTCATCAGAAATATCTTGTATGGCGAATAGCAACCACAAAGGGGTTCCAACTAAACAAGTCAAACAGAGCATACCAGTATAAGCAATCGATTATTAGACTCTAAAAATCGTTTAACTGCATCTTCTTCTGGAAGTTGTGGTGGGACTTGTTTGGTCCTTAATTGTGCTTCAACAACTGTGTCATTCAGTTCACTGGGAAGTAATAAAAATGTGAAATGAAAATTCAGATAGCAGAGGGCATTAATAACAACAATAAACAAACAGATGGAACCCACTCTAAACATAATTCTGCACTACAAAATTATGGAGAATCCTAGAGCCATCAGCAAATGTACAGCTTGATGCATTTAGGCTTGGGTCACATGTAAAGGAACATAATTTTATAAAAATGTAGCATTTAAACTGTGTTCTTATTTCCAAGTATACCCCTTCATTGCATTATACATATACGGAATGTCACAGAACTCTTAATAAAACAAAGTAATTTAAACAATTCTTGAGTGAATCTGGCTCCTTTAAGTCAAATTAAATAATCAAGCAACAGCAGCCAAAAATCCACATAACAAATAACTATTTCAGGCAGGGTGAACAACACTGGTCCAGACTAAACTTGCAACTCTCTTCAGCTTTTTCATGAAACACCTCAGCAAGTTCTTCAACATAACTAATGCAGAGGTGAGTCAGATTATTGTTTGACAAATGGATGAAAATTGATAGGAGTGTATTACTGTAAACTACATTAGTTGGACATCAGAAACGAGATTACTCCTCTGAACAAAATTACCAATTGCAACATACTGGCATGCAAGATATTTCTGCTTAAAAGGTTCATATAAAGCTGCAAATACTATAAACATGACAACCATATTAGTTATCCTCACCATCTCTCAGGTTTCTTAGTTGGTGAGGAGATCAAAAGACCTACAAGTTTTATATTTTATTGCTTTATCTTTTAACAAGGGATGGGAAACAAAAACAGACTCATATGGATATGCCAAGGAAAATAAGCTCACAAAAAAGAGTAAGAAGTACACCTTTTAAATTAAAGTTATTCATCATACCTCACAAAAGTTTCTGCCCATTCTTGAGCTGTGTGGGTAGTGACGTGCCGAAAATTATGTCGATGTCGCTTCTCTCTTTCTTCTGCTGACATAGTCAAAGCCTGGCGTATTGAATCAGCAACTTCACTAATGTTCCAAGGATTCACAAGGATTGCCCCAGCACCCAATGACTGTGCGGCACCAGCAAACTATAGAGAACACAAAGCAAACTAAATGTCAAGAGGTCAACACGATCCATTATTGTGAAAGATAATCCAGAACCACAAATCTTCCTACATAGGTAATAAAAAAGCAATTAAAACAAAATAAGAAATAACATTTCAGATAATAAACATTACAAATATACAATATTCTGAGTACTACCAGGGCAACAGATAGAAATAACAACGACGATATTAAAATGGGAGGAAAGCAAATCTTGTTTTTAGAAGTCCAGAACATAACTTTTGCTTCATAATCTTAGGAAAAAAATTATACAAACCAAATAAAACAAATTGCAAAACCAATTTATTTAGCCTCTAACTCCAGGAACATGGCACTTCAGCGCCAACTATAAGTGATATGAATATGTAAAATATGATATAAAAAGGTGGCAATCTAGATTTTTCACAAAAGAAAGTCAAGACCAGACCAACTTATATGGTCCATGTGGTTATGCAGCATAAGTTTTAAGCACTTGGGATCACTTGTTCCTCATTTTTATGTCATATCAGTAAAGAGGATAAATATGTTAATGATTTCATTTTCACTTGACAATGACATACAAAAAAATGTCAAAATTAAGCTTATTATCCATCATTTACGTCCAGAAAAAATATCCGATGATTGCAAGATTCAACAAGAATGATTTAGATAACATGACCTGAAGATTGCTATCTTCGATACTTTATACATTGTAGAGGGATGATAAGACTCTAGGTAGTGGTGTTGCATCAGGATCAGTTAGATTAAAAATCATGTATTTTCAGTAACTTATATTTACCTCGCTGAGAATGAGAACACCTTTCTTTGAATCTTGGCAAGCAACAAACTCATAACTGACAAGATTCATTCCATCCCTCAAGGAAGTTACTAGTGCTACATCTGTAGAGACCATATGGAAAAGAGAATTATGTGCAAAACACCAACTATTATTAAACAAGACATGCTTTCTGAAACCTTCATGCAATAATCTATGCAAACTATTAACTCTATTCATCAAGGGTAAGATTTAGTTCTGTCAAAAATTTTCTTGTAACCACATATTTAAGCCAGTGGCAGTACCTAATAGGAATTCTTTTTTTTTCTTTGATCATATTATGAGCACTAAAACAACTACAACGTCCCAATAGAAATTCTGCTGAGATGCAAAGTTTAGGGAAATCCAGAAGTACGAAACCTTACTCTTAACTAGTAAAGCGATTGTTTTCAATAAACCCACAGCAAAAAAAAGACTTTGAAAAAATGGGTTTGAAGAAAACAAGAACCAAAAACATAAACAAATAACTACATAAAAATCAAAATCAAAATACAAGTAAATAAAGATAAAATAAATATAAAAATAAAAATAAGTAAATAAATAAATATACAAGAAAAAAGACAAATAAATAAATAAAACAAATAAGCAATTGAAAGAAAAATATGAGTGCCACATATTAGCTATGCCTGCACAATTTTGAAGAGGTATTGCATCTTTGTTCCATATAATAAGTTAACATCTAAGCGTTTTGAAGTAAGAAATATATACAACCACTATCTTTGATATTATGTTTGACATCGTAACTCCTCCAGTTAACTCGTTTTCTCATCAAGATTCCACTTAGTTAACTTGGAAGTACATAATTTAACAGAACTGATTGTCCCAGTATTTCAAATTACAGAACTGTAAAGAAGCATTATTTATCTTGACAGATCACAAGAAAACTTCTAATCAAGAAGTCATTTAACTAGAAGTTTTTGAGAATGAAGATAGTACCAGTAACTGCATATAATGCACATAATGCCTGAAAGTCCAAAGAGCGATCCTGTAACGGAAAAGGACATGCTTTAGGAACTTCCTATTGCCATTGAGTAATAAAGGAAGAGTAATAACTCATTAGTAACTGTATAAAAAGATCTCTGTTTCAATCACAAAATAAAACTCCTAATCTTGGTTATATCTGCAGTACCAAGAATCACACAGAATGAGCATTAAGCACATAAATGGCTTGTACATTAACGCTTTTTTGTCCATAATATCTAGAGAAAAAGAATAGTTATGTATTAACGCTTTTTTGTCCATAATATCTAGAGAAAAAGAATAGTTATGTGACTAAGTATTTACAGGAAAAGATAGAGTCAAGATGTTAAACAACCACTGCACTATTGCAAGGAGGTACAATTAGCTTAAGGATATGAGGAATGAATTAGAGAATAGAAATGTAAGTAAATGGCCAGGCTAAAATTAGTATAAATTTTTAGAAAGAGACCTCTTTCTTATTTCTCACTCACTTTGGAATTGGAAAATTAGGATTACAGAGAAGATGCCCCTTCTCATTGCTAACAAACTTTGAAAAGCTCAAAATATGTAATTTTGGTTCGACAGATACTTTCTGAAACATGTGAAGTATGTGGAAGACCAGATTGATCTACTTATGGGTCTGGTATTAAGCCGCAATAAATATGATAAGAGCAACACAAAGGTCAGGAACAATAATCCAACAAATGGATTGGAGTTCGATCACACATTAAACAACTTTCAGATGAGCTTCCTAAAATAGAAAATATGTCCAGAGACTCCAACGACTTTAAGTTTATTTACTAAAGTTTCTCAATAGAAAAGTCAATTCCCTTAGCTCTTGTCAGTTGCATGAAATGTTTGATTATGTTGACGCCAGGAATCTTTGTTAGATTATTAGAGTTCTTGATGCAATATGATATATAAACCTACTGCTTAGTTGTGGCTCACATTTTACAAAAGACTTCAATAACAAGGGTGGGCGTTATCGTCAGGAGGGAAAATTTTGTTCATAAGCATTGCACATGCCCATCAACTTGCAATGCTTTAGAAACTTCAACACTCAACAAGTATCTATTCTTAGCCTAAATCTCCCTCAACTTTCTTGACAAAAATAATAGCAGTTCAATCATGTCCAATGAATTCCAACACAATAAAAACACTGAAATTTTGTATTCTAATAAAGGAGATACATAGATGAAACAGTAGAAAACCACTGCTTAGGGTTCATTCGATATGGGAAATACCATGCTTAATGGAGAAAAACCTCATCACTTGGGATGTTAGAAATAAATAAAAAAATGAATGTTAGTTTGATATGTAATCTCTAGTCTGGAACGTCTTCACGAAAAACTAAAAATATACATTGACAACAAAATGCACTTTCTCATCCACTTATCCAAAAAATCACTATGTTACATTAATATTCTATTATACTTATCCATAAGAAAAATTGCATATTAATGATAGATAAACACACCTTATCCGCAATATTACGAGCACTAAAGATATAAATCATTTAACATGACAGAGAAAACTAAAATCTTCCTTAATATATTTAGATTTTTCATACAAATTATAAATATTTTAAGGAAGACCCATATTTTTCACAAGTGCTTATTTATCTATTTTAAATATAATATAAATATGCATCAATTCATCAATCTTCTATTATTATTTACATTGAACACCCTATTTAAATATTTCAATTTCTCCCATATCAAATTAAACTTTTTACGTGAGTTCATAAACTACAATTCCTTATAAATTGCAAGACACCTTAAAGTTTTATGGTCAAGAAGATAATTGTCTATGAAAGGCAAATAACCAAATTCAAGTTAAGATGATAAAGACCAGATGATGTATAGGGACAGCAGTCAATGATCCAAATCTTCCATTAATGCGCCCAACAATTTCATGAACCTGGCTCGTAAGTTTTTGATCTGCATAATAAACAATATATCAATATATATATATATATATATCATTCAGCATAAGACAGTTTACTAGATGAATAATGCTAAGAATTCTATTATCATTGCCCTTATATTCTAAGAAAGAATTCAAGTAAAAGGATAACAAGAAATCAAAATGTTGGTGGAAGATACCAAGATACAAAGATGATAATGTAGCTTATAATAATAGCCTTGAAAAGAGCAGGAATTAAAGGGATAAATTGGAACCTTCTCAATAAATGTTAGTGCTCACAAAGAATGATGAGTTCAAAGATCCCTACTGCCCACCAAGGACACATTTTCTTAGGAGCTGAGATTTTTTTGCAAACTAGCCACACCTCAAAAGATCTTATATAATCGAACATTCTAATGAAGGGCTTATCTTCCACAATCAACCCATAAGAAAGAGATATTAAACTATTGAAGTTGAAAGACCTGTCTACTAGAAACTGAAAATATGACTCCTAAAATATTCATTATCTAGAAGACAAGCTAGAAAGGCTAGCCAACGCTTGAAATACACGACTTTGTTGCATTAATAACTTTCACTTGCATTATGGTCTATCATTCGCCTCAGCTCCTCAACATTATAAGAAAAATTACGTCTGTTTCAATAAAGCATTATCATCTCTATCATAGCAGTTTTAACTCAAGTAATATGACCTAAATTCCAAGTCCCACTATGTCTATATATAGCCTCTATTATTTATGTACACCTGAACTATCTAAACTGGACAACAGAATCGTTCTTATTTCAATGAGAAAACACAAGCCATTCAGATTAATTAGGAAAGCAAGTTGAAAATCCTTGGTCTAAAATTAACAAATGAGCAACTCTATGATAACAGTACAAAGAATATTAGGAAGCCTACACTCGGGAACATCAGTTCTTGTTGGCACAGCAATTTGCAGAAGTACAACTTTATCACGCCAGTAAGAGTTTTCCTCCAGAAACTTTTCAAATGCAAGAATTTTCTGTGGAATTCCCTTTATCATATCAAGACGGTCAACACCTAACATTACCTTCAAGAGAAATACAAGCAAAAAATGAGAATTCAATATAAGCTTGGGAGATCAAGTAATGCAAATGATGCAGCCTTTTCGTAAAGTAAAGACAATATGCACTCTAGGGTTCCTAGATAAAACAGCAATAGAGTAAATATTAAAGTAAGTAAACTGTAGACCTATTTGTTAAAATTTAGCAAGGAGCAAGCAACAAAAGCAGTATTTTATATGCATTCAGCTTAAGCAAAACAAAGTCAAACATATACATACAACTTAAACATGCTTCAACCAACAATTAGTGAGAGTGGAACCTACAAACATTCACTAAGTACTGTAGTCAAAGACAACACGTTCACTTACATCAACAACAGAGGAAATATATCATTCAGAATCTCTTAAAGTTTATAAAAACCATTTGTGAGGTGAAACATTCACAAGATTAAATTTTGAATCTTGCTAGGAATCTTTCGTCAAAAGATAAAACAGATTCAAGATAGAGCTACAACAAACATAGACCGCAGAACACCATTATTATGTCACAGGCATAATGCCACTTCAAGCAACAAAAGTACTAATACATGACAAGAGAAGGAAAATCACATATTAGCATGTCATTATATGATGTCATTTAGTATGGGCTATTCACAAAGTATCTGATGTTCACATTGTAAATATTTTTCCTTGACTAGAATCACTTCTACAAGAATTGATCAAATGGTTAGAAAACTTCAGCTGTCCTCCAAAGTATTTCCTTTTTTTTTTGTGGAAATGAAACTATCCTGCAAAGTCTTATAATGCTATAGTCTTCTTTTTATTTAGCAGAACCTACAATCTTTTTTGGCTCTTTTTTTGTCAATTTAACAGTATGAAGCTCTTTTATACAAATCACACAAACCCCGTGGAGGGGTCAATGATAAACACAAAGAATTGCTTTCTTTTCCTGACAACAAATAGTAAAGGTAGCTCAAACATTTAAATCTTTTTGAAAGTTGGCCTTTGAATATGAAATGCTTTACCTTTCTTCCAGCAAATCTTTCTTTCAATTCTTTGATGTGGTCCTGTACTTCAGGCACCTCAAGTGCCCCTATGAATCTGTCTGAGTCAATTCCTATAGGAAACTGATGTACAGAGATTAATTGGGAATATAAATAAAGTAATGGCAGGATGTTAACTATCTTGATTAATATGTTCAGATGTTTACATGCTTCAGAAAACGCTAACACAATTGATTTAAAAAGAGGACATAATCATATTAACAATTTTATTCAAACATACTGCAGCAACTCGTGTCAACCTTCCTTGATCCTCAACTCCTTCAGGTGTTCCCTCAAGGCCTAGAATGCGGGTACAAGCACTAACAAAGTGCCTTGCATAGTCATATGTATGAAATCTGTATAAAGTTGCATGTGAAGGAAAGGTTGAAGTTTAGGATACAGAATAACTTTCTCTGACAATAAAATGAGAAAAATGAAAGAATTTAAAGAGTGCAAAATCATCAAACAAGGAAATTGAGTTGCAAGGACAATGTTCACAACTTAATTACTATTTATCAGCAAGTTGATCTGAACTATTGTCTGACAACATGTAAAAATTGTAGTAGTGTCACTATAACATCCAAAAAATCAAGTATTGCAAGCCACAAACAAGACAGGATAAAACATAGATTGAAATTTTCTAAATCCTGAAGCACCTTTCTAATGAAAACTCAAAGCATTAGTTATTTTTTTATTAATAGTAGAACAGGAAAAACAACAAATATTTCATTCCTGTGGTGTCAAACTAAGATGTGTAAACGTGCAAAGAGATGAGAGAATATTCCTCTTACTGGTGTATGGTTAGATTGCTCCAGAATTCATGTTTTAAGTCACTATGTGCTGCTCCCTTAAATCTCATGTTATACCATAATATTCCAAGTAATGCAAGAAAGCCTAATAAAATATGAACCGGAACACCCTAATCACAATATAAACAGCACAAATCAAAAGTACTTCCTGGAGAAGTATACATAGTAGCATAAGTTTGATAATTCTTCTGTTATCCATCACATAATAAGGACCAAAATGGTAAGGGAGAAGCATTTTCCTACAATATGGAAGAATTAGTGAAACAAATGAATCTCACCCAACCAGATCAGCAGCAAGAACTGAACGCAATAGCTCTGAACGAGATGGAAGAGTTCTGTGGATTTCAGAAGAAGGAAATGGTGTATGGAGAAACCAACCCACTTTCATATTGATATTGTGTTCTTTTAGGCATTTTGGTAGGAACATTAGATGATAATCATGGCACCAGACAACATCACCTTCTTCATAGTGCTCGTTCACCACGTCAGCAAACATCTGATTAGCCTTCTTATATGCAGCAAATTGAGACTGAAAACTTCGGGTTGTGGCCAAGCGATCTTCTTGCGGAAGCCCAAGGTAATGAAAAAGAGGCCACAATATATTGTTGCAGTAGCCATTATAATATTGGTGAACAATCTCTTCATCCAGGAATACGGGTATGCATCTCTAAAATAATCGGGGGACATGAGACAACAGAAACATAAAATTAACTTCAATAAGTACCAAGTCATTAAAATAAATTTTAGAAAAAAGGCTGAAATACATGAAAAAGGAAAGGGAAAAAGAGTTGAGAACTTGCCTTCTCAGCCAAAGCTTTGGTCAATGCGTTCTGGCCAATCTCATCTGGCACATTTACTCCGGCCCAGCCTATCCATCTTGCCTCAAACTCTTTGACACCTTTGATGACATCAAAAAGTTCTTCAGTGGAAGGAAAACATGTAAAATTGTACCCAAAGAAAAAGTGTGTGTGTGTGTGAGAGAGAGAGAGAGACACAGAGTCGTATAAATCACGAATAAGTAGCACACACTTAAAATCAATAATTCAAATTAACTGAACCATGTGGTAGTTTGTAGGGTCAACAATACAATTTTATTCATTTTTTGGATCTACAAACCTAACAAGGGCCACAATCTTCATCAGGAAGTTCAGTAACCAACCTTTTTGCCAAGCAAAACGATGGAATTTTATTAAAAAGAAAAACGAAGAGAGATCTAAACAAGTTACCTAGAAGAGCACTGACTAAGCCTCCAGCACTTATCTCTAAAGACCATGATTCTTCTCCTCTTCTAACTGCAGAGACAGGGAGTCTATTAGCAACAACCAATAGCCTTTGTCTCAAAGGCAATCCGTCCTGCTTTTCACATCCTTCTGGATTTTCCCTTACAGCTGCAGCAGCTGCTTCCAAGTATTGTTCAACATAGGAATTGTTGTTATAGTAGTAATCAACATCTCTCAACCTGAAGCCATTTTCCCAAGTTTCAGCCCCTCCATGGCTATCAGTCGCCTCATTGGAATGGTTACCTCTGCCAATTCTCCTTAGGTTCCTGTCTCGCAAGAGCCTTGCAACACGATCTGAGCCACCGTTGTACTGGTTTCCAGGCATGCGCTCACTCTAGAAGCACCAATTTTCCTTTTCGAGAGTTGGATGCTCTTAAAAGAATTCTGCGTCATACATTTTGTTTCACGTCAGTACCTTTGCGGCTCAATAAACACTCTAGGCCACGACAAACTCTCAATCTTTCAATTCAGTGATTATAAACTGCTGTACTATGACAATACATAATCATCAGTGAATTATTAAAAATGATGAAGCATCTTCAGTATGTTCATCAAATAGAAAAAGGATAACGAAGAGAATGGGATCCGCAGAATTGTAGAAGGGAACAAAAAGAAATGGGGTCTACAGAAAATCCTGCCTATATATAAGCCCGCATTAGAAGTAACTCAAATATGAGAAAGCCATCAACAAGCACCACAGGTGTGGGGAGGAAAAGGTCTGCTGCTTCTCTTGATGGAAAGAAAATGGAAAAAACTATCCACACATTGCATGAAAGAGAACACTTGTAGACATGGAACTGAAACACCGACCGAGTTAAGGTTAAGGAAGCCGAAATCTGAGAAGAGAAAAAAGGGAACAAAGTTTGACAGAAAGAAACGCACTATAAGAAAAAGGTCACAAGACTTAGCGTAAACGAGAGACCCGTGAAGCGGAAAAGCAAAATTTTTAGGGAAAGGGGGAAGGGGGTGTGGGGGCCTACGGCCTAGGCTACCTTTTCCGCTGAGGCTGAAAATGAAATTCGATTGAATAAAGAAATGGGTTTCGGAAAACAAGTGAGTAGTGACTGAGACTGACAGAGGGTTTTAACTTTTAAAGAAAAGGCAAAAGAATAAAGAGCGACAGACAGAGCAGAGGGAGGAGGGAGGAGGGAGGAGGCAGTAGGGAGGTCCTCGTGTAAGCTTTATAAAATACACAAGGCCACATACACATAGCCATGCAGGTAATTCCAATCCCATACTATGGACTAACAAAATAGTAAATAAACAAAAAGGTTTGGGTGCTATGGGACTTTTATTCTCAAGTTTAATTATATCAATTCTAGTAAATTAATGATTTCTTCTCTTTTTCTCTTTTTCTTGATTGTACTAATTTTCTACCTATTGTTTATATTTTATTTCTTATTGCATACAGCCACAATAAAATTAACATTCCTGCATCAAAATTAGAAGGAGATATTATAATTGTTATCTTAAACATGAAAATTTAAAATAAAATGCAAGGGAGTGAGTGTGTGCAATTAAATAAAATTTTGATATCATAATTTAATACTATACTACAGAGTACTTCTATAATCTTAAAAACTTTCCAAATTGTGGAACCATTCAGAATAGGAATAAAATATGAAAATGAAATGAAATAGAACTTAGAATCGCACTAAAGAAGCAGATGAGAAGAAAAAAATGAAGGAATAAATTCCCCTCGAAAGTGACGGCGCCAAAACCAAACCAAATCAATCTGTATATGTTCTTTCTATAATCCACTAGGAACCATGCACAGAAAAGTGAAGATGACGGAATCATACACCCCGATCAATATTTAGGGCCGTTAGTTAATGGAACGGTAATAAGAATAGTAACGAATACAGTAAAAATTAAGAATGAATATTATTATTATGATTGATTAAAAGAAAGTAACAACACTATTATTATTGATAGTTTGTAAAAAATATTATAATTATTTATTTATTTATTTTTAATTAATTATATTACAATTAATTAATTAATTACAATATTTTAATTAATTACAATATTTTAATTAATGAATAATTATATTTTAGTTACTTATATTTTAATTAATAATAATTTAATTAATTATAATG
>JANVCQ010000004.1:24876175-24894025 GCA_025531925.1 Erythroxylum plowmanianum
ACGGGGTCCAACATTGTTTGGTATCAGAGCATGCTTTCATGCTTTCGAATGTTGGGCCTCGGAGACGGGGTCCAACACCTTTATAATTGATCTTGATTAATGATTCAAAACTGATTCGATTGCACTGATTAAAATCTCCTTATAAGAAATGGAGGTTGAACTGATTGATTGTATCTCAATGAAAGTCATACTGGGTTGGTGCATCGATTGGTGGATATATGTCGTTGCTGATTCCAATTTGTAGATAAGCAATTATAGAGACTTTAATTTCTTCATCCTTTGATTCTTCTGCTGAGGTTTCCTTAAAAATAGGATAAGTGTTGTAAGTCTTAATGAATATCTCTCTTTCTTTGGCGAAACGGTCCTTATATATGCAAACTGCTTGGATAAATCCTGCTGGAAATTCAGTTAAGAGGTCTAAATAGGTAATGTAAATAGTGTCAATAAGTCCACTCTGGAAGAATAAATATGTGGTTAAAGGGTTTGCTCCTGGAAAGATAATTGCTTTAGGTCCAAATCTTCCACGGTTTAATGGGTAATACTGATAAATCTTCATTTCTTCATTCCAATGATTGAGGGCTTGGAAACATTCGATGAACATTTCCGCATTAAGTCTACGGGCTTCTTGTTGAATGCTTTTGGCTGGAAGAAGGTTAATTCTATTAAGGTCATTGGCTTTGCCTAAATTTTTCATATGTGCTGTGAATGGTGAAGGTGTTTGAAGTACTTGGTTGTATTGTAGTCGTAGTGGTGGATTTTTAAATTCTTGGAGGGATTTTTCTGCTTCTTGTCTGGTTGAAAAACTCTTATGAACTATACCTTTTTTGCCTGTAATGTGTACAGCTGCTTTGTGCCATTCATCGTACATACCTACCATTGGTCCATTATAGATTACATATACTTTTGAGTCTTGATTGTCTTGTTTCTTCTGGGACAAAGGTGCTGATAATTGTTGAGGTGTAACTAAAGGTATGAATTGGGTTTGTGCAGGAATGGTTAAAGTTGGCTTGATTGCTTCAGTAATTCCTTCTGGTTGTTTGGACGAACTGGGTAGTTGTTTTCTGAAATAGTCTATGGTGGTTCTTAAATGGGTCATGTCAGAGATAATAAGTTGGGCTTGGTCTTGTAAGATTTTGATTTGGGTTTGTAGTTCATTGTATTCTTGCTCTTTACTGTGTAATACTTGCTCCATGCTTTTTAAAACTATTTTCATTATTGGGTCAATATATCTGCAAGAAAATTGTTAGAAGAATTTATATATTGAATTGTGTATTGATATTGACTTAATTCCAATTACAAACGAATGAGTCATCCTTGATTATAATTGGTCTTAATCATGTATGTATTGAATCCACATAGATACTTTGAGTTCGTTTGCACGATGAATACAACTGATAATAAATCTATCAGCCATTTTCTTAAAATTTTGAGAAAGGCTAATGTTTTTTTTTTCATGTATTGGATACTTGAATTCAGTGAGATTAAAGGTCCCATTAATATATTTGGATAATAAATATTTTTTTGTGTTGAGTGGTTTTGTCAAAAGGCAACCTGTCCATGTATCTATACTGGCATCCGTTTGGACCATCAATGCATCACCTGGAACATAATTATATAAAAGAGGTAAATTGGTACATAACAATTTTAATTTTTGTACTGCTTTGGTATCTTGATGAGTCCAACGCCATTGAGTTTTACTACTACACTTTAATTGTAATAATTTTCATCCCATATCGGAAATAGAAATATGGATAAAGTAAGTTATATACAAAGATAGAACTCATAACCTTATGGCTCAAGGTTTTGGCTTGAGATATGATGTCCTAGTTGTATATAATCTAGTTCAATTTCTCCCCAGGCTTCCTCAAAAACCCTTCTTTGGTATCTATTGACAAATCGGGACAAGATTTGATCTTTACCGAAGCGGAATAATTATGAAACTTTTTCATAAATTATTTTCTCGAAAATCATTATCAATTTAATTCTATAAAATGATTAACACATAAATAATAATAAAGCGTGAATTTAAATTTATATTTTATTCTGAAGTTTGATCATATTCTTGTCGTATCTCTCAAACTGTTTCTGAAATTAGTTTGTCTTAACCACCGTATATGCACAAATGTGTGACCTTTAATAGTATTAACAAAATGTGTTAAGAGAACTCTGTAACTCTTATAGAGAGGGCTACGCAAGAAGTGTTAAGTTTATAGAACTTAAGCCTATTTATAAAAAGCTGGACATTTTAGTAATTTAATTTAAAATTAGAATTACAAATAATTCTAATGAAACACAGATTATGATCAAATAAGATCCAATATCTTATATTGATCCTTATTTATTAAATATCTCATATTTAATCATAAAGTTTATCAAATTTTACAATCAAGTCCAACTTGATTAAAATAACTTTGTTCTCTTCAACCCATTTTTTATGTGAGACCCACTAAGTTCTCAAATACGTTGGCAATAATTATAAATAGGCTTCTGTGATTCGTTTTAATTTAAAAAATTATTTTAAAAAAATTGGTGGGGTGCCATCCTTGCATTTTTAGTCTTAATTCTTAGAAACAAAGACTTGTAAAGTTCATCTTCATTGAAAAGAGGATGCATGTACAACATATTTCTGTATGTTTATTGAAGAAGATGATGATAAATTTTCAAGTAAAATTAAGAGAGTGGATGTAGACCAATAGTTATTTGGTTTAACTATTATAAATTGATTTTATTTCTCTTTCTCTTATTCTCTTTGATTATTGTTACGATTGTTTTTGTGATTGTCATCATTAAATTGTCATAATCATTTATTAGAATCAATAATTTATTTACTAATTTTTAAATAAAAAAGTTAACATGTAAATTACCTCCCTCTTACATGTTGTCTATGACCCATCACTTTATTATTTATGTATTTACATTTGGAATTATTTTTAATCTACCAAACAATTTCACAATAGAATTTAGTGAATCCTTCACACCTAGATTCATTGTTTGCATATGGTAACAAAGCTGACATGGATGGTTTAAAAGTTTAGCACTTATTATTCAATTGAATCTAGATGAGGAAAAATATTTCACTACTTAATAATATTAAGATTTAATATTTTATGGTCAGTTTATTAAGAATTTGTATATTAAAAAATGTTAATGACTTAGTTAAATTTTTTTACCTCTTATAAAATCATATATGAAAATGCAAACAAACTAATAAAAGATTGGTTTAATTTGTATAATCATTATAATTCTCCGACTTCAAACTATAAACTACATACTTGCATAAGAGAAAAAATTTTAGAAGACCAGGGGTTCAAACTGTAAAAGAAGTGAGAGATAAGGTGCCTATTTGGTATTTGAGTATTGAAGTCCAAATCATAACCTAACTTTTCTTACTTGGGCCTCCAGATCCACTCCTGGAAATAAAAGCAAGAGAGCTCCACGATACTGTTCTCGGTCTCTAAGATTTCGCCTTCCACATTCCTCTCGAGAAGCAAAGCGAAAAGGTTAACCGTAGTTTAGAGTTCTCCTTCCTCTATTTCTTTTTCTTGTCAAAGTTCAATCTGTTCGAAGGTTGCTGTCCTAATTTCTGCAACTCTGTTGTCTGATCCCACAGTTTTCTGTTTTCAGGTTTCTGTGATTCGTTTTAGGTTTTCCGGTGATTTCATTGTTTATTTTGTTATAATTTAAACTTCCTTCCTTCAGGGTTCGATCCTCGTTCTTGTCTGATTTCATAAGTCAAGGAGTTAGGTTCTTGCTTTTCGGTTAAATTCGAAGGGTTTGCATCAGGGTTTCGCATTTCTTTATTGTTAATTATATCTGTCTTATCTTTTTACTGCTATTAATCTTATTACGTTAGAATACCTGTTTTCGTTGCCTTGCCTGGTGACTCTGTCTTTCATCTTAAACCATGATTTGTTTATGAGATTTTAATGCTGGGAGTATTTTTGGTTGTGTTCTTTTTGTTGGTAACAGAGTCATACACCATGCCGAAGAATAAGGGAAAGGGAGGAAAGAACAGGAAGAGAGGAAAGAATGAAGCGGATGACGAGAAGCGTGAGCTCATCTTCAAGGAAGATGGCCAGGAGTATGCTCAAGTGCTTCGCATGCTTGGTAATGGTCGCTGTGAAGCCATGTGCATCGATGGCACCAAGCGCTTGTGCCACATTCGTGGAAAGATGCACAAGAAGGTTTGGATTGCAGCTGGTGATATAATCCTTGTTGGCCTCCGTGATTATCAAGATGACAAGGCTGATGTTATCCTCAAGTACATGCCTGATGAGGCTAGGCTTCTAAAGGCCTACGGTGAGCTTCCTGAAAGCACCCGTCTCAATGAGGGCATCGCTGGTGGTCTTGATGAGGAAGACGACGGTGGTGGTGATGATTATATTGAATTCGAAGATGAAGATATTGATAAAATCTAGAACTTCTTCTTTAATTTCTAGTTATGAACAAAGTCAAGAGAGATTACTGATGACAGTAATGGTGCCTGTAAATTATGAGCCAAGACTAGGAATCGTACCCTACAAATATCCATGTGTGATGTTAAACTGTCACATTGCATGTAATATCTAATTCTATTCTGTTTGAAACTCTGCCTGTGCTGAGCTTGCAACTTAGACGCTGATATTCTGTTTTTGACCAAATTTCCTTGCTGTTGTACATCCAATTTCATTCAGCTGAAACACGAATGTTGAACTGTTAGGGCTGTCGCTTGACAATTTACAACTGCCCTTCCTGTTGTTTGAGATTCGGTGTAGGATGTCATAAGTCAATAAGCAACCAGGAGCATTGGCTTTAGGGAGTGACAGATGCATGAAAGCATGAGATTTTTGAGTACAGTAGACTTTTATACCATTATGCTTCTTTATGGCTGTTGGATTTCTGATATGGCTCCTCTCAATGATTAAGTTTCCTATTTACTGCAAAGCACTAGTATAGCCCTTTGTTTGCAGTGCCAATTTAGACTCCTGCAATACCTCGTACTTCGCTTAAGTCATCTCCCACGACAATTTGGAGTATTAGAGTCCTGGTAAAAGCAAAGCAACGCAAGAACCAAGGGAAAACATACATTGTACTGATTGTATGCAAATGCAACTTTGTTTTTGGCTTCATTTATGCCGATTAGTTGTTTTGGTTTCTGTTCTTAATCTTGTTCATTCTCATTCTTCTTAATCTGTGCTTTAATATTGCAATCAGAATTAAAAAAGAAACGGTGGTTATGAGCTTTGCCTGCTCTTTTGGACACCCATAGTCGGGTCTGAAGCCATCTTGATCATCTCCTGCACTAATTAATCAGCAATCGAATTCGAGAAACATCTCATTAGAATCATCTCTGTTTGTCTTCATCTTTCAATCTCTGCTTATCCTGAGCCTTTCTTGAACCGATTGTTAGCTATGAACAGTACAAGGCAGTTGTAAGTTTGAGATTGAACCTCCTGCTATGGTTTTGCCAAGGATTAGCAGAAACATGATTTGGGTAGTGGGTATGTGAGACTGAGAGATAAATTTAGAGAGGTACGAAAACTGGCATCTAGTGCAACTTTTAACATTTTAAAATTTTTGTGATACGATCATAGTACGGAGCATTTTATGTATGAAGATTTTGGGACGTGAGCATAGCTCAGCCCATATATCCTCCTAGAAAACGTTCTCTCACAATATGGACATAAGCCATAGATCCTATTATCTTTATGTTCTTCTATGCCCACTAACGTGTCACAATTCGTGGATCCTCATGTATACAGTATATATATGTTGATACCATTTGGTACATGGGTGTATCCTAAGCTATAGATCCACGTCTAAAAGCTAACTTAGCAACAACAAAGTTTAGGACATGCATATCCCAAGTTGTGTTCGAAAAATTTAATTCAACATATTCAATACTTCTAACTTTTCTACTGGCCTATTTCTTTAATGATTCATCTCTATAACTTAAAAAAGTTTCTCTTTAAGTTTATATGTGCTTTCCATTGCATACTTAACGACAAAACCATGCATGTCAAAGTACAAATTACAAAGAAAAAAATAACTATAATAGAATATAAACCTATCAAACAATCTAATAAAAATCCTTATGAAATGTAAAACAAATCTCCAAATTATTAGTTTCTCCGAATAAAGTAAAAACAAGATTCTTAAAATGGTGGAAAGAACTATATTTTGAAAGTTGAAACGAATAAGGTTTATGACAATGTCAATGTTGACTAAAACTTTCTATGTAACATCAAGACAACCTTGGAATTTCCATATTTCTTCATAGAGTGGATGATAATGTGCTTCACCACTCCTTCTTTTAGCATTCTCATTAATGGAGAATCCGCAAGAACTTTTAACAGCTTTAAAGGCATTAGACAAGGTGATCAATCCTTATCATACATATTTGCTCTTCTTATGGAAGTGTTCAACGGACTCTTGAAAAAGAATTGTGGAGAGAACCAAGCATTTCAAATTTCATTCCAAATGCAAGAGATTGGGAATTACTAACCTCATTTTTTATGATGATCTAATTATATTAACTAGAGTGGACAAAACCTCATTATCAGTAGTGATGAAGACCTTCAAAATGTTACCAAATTGTCTAAACTGCATACCAACACAAACAAATGTTTTTTCATACTTCTAAAAGTGCAAAGAACCTGAATCACTTGATAAGTGACATCACTGGTTTCAAGGGGCTGCATCGACCTTTTACTTATCTTGGAATTCCGATAGCTTCCACTAGATCAAACTATGTAAGCTTTAAACCGTTGGTGGATAAAATATAAGCTAGAATCTCTGGGTAGAGCAAGAGAACTTTTTCTCTTACTGGCAGAGCTTAGTTAATTATAGTTGTGTTGTCTTCAATCAATATATATTAGGCTACACATCTTGCTATTCTTTGAGCGGTGAATAAAACAATTAATGAGATCATTAGAGAGTTCCTTTAGTCAGGGGCAAATGATGGTGGTTATAAATCTGATATCAAATGTTCTGAAGTGTGCAAATAAAAAAGGAATGGAGGTTTGAACATAATTCCTTCAAGACTATTGAATCTATGCATGCCTGTCAAAAGATTGTGGAGATTAATTAATGATCATAAATCCGGTGAATTCATATATGTTTCATTATAATTCTTGATATGATCGAAATTGATTTTTACAGAATATCAATCCAGTTTCTACATGTTGAAATTATTAATTGAAACATATTTAAGAGAACATTAATTCAAATAAAGAGTTTATAGTGATATCATCACTTTTGAATGTTTTATAGAGATTGGTGATTAAACTGACGTCAGTAGTTTAATGAACTAGCTATCCATCAAGTCTCAACATCAAGATGAGATCTTATATGTAAATCACCATATAGAGTAAAACAGGAGATCTAGAAGGAAAAATCAACATAAGGGCAAAATGGTAATTTTATCCTTTATTGTATGGATGGCTATAATAAGGTTCATAATAGAGTTTGCAATTGGACACTAATTAGAAACATTTATTCTCATAATATTTAGTAATTCAAGACTTTAGCTAATTGTTTTTAGTGGAATGACATTTGGTTAATAAGTTGGAATTTATTCTAATGAGATTAAATTAATTCCGGGCTTATTGGAACTTAAATTATATAAGTCCAATTAGATTCCCCACTTGGCTTTTAGGAAGATTATCAAGAAAAGTAAGAAATATAAATAGAGGTTATCGAAAATAAGAAATAAGAAAGGACCGAATTAGATTCAGAATAATAATATCGAAACAATTTAATTAAGAGTTAATTAAAATGGGTTTTAAGCCTATGATTAAATATTGGGCTTATTCTAATTAAGTGTTAATTAGAAGCCCAAAGTGAACATTTAATATTGGGCTGGATTTTGATTTGATTTAATTAATATGATTAATTAAATTAAAACAAATTTTGCAAAGACAAAAAAGGAAGGGCAAAAATTGAAACTATATGAAGTAGTTTTTGGTTTTATGTAGCTAAATTTTATGGTTGCACATTTAGCATTGAATTGATAAATATAAGGTAAATTTTTATCATGCTTCATCATTATTAAACAACTTAATAGGAGTAATGCATTTGATGTTTTCTCTCCCTTCTTTCATTTGTTAACCGAAAATGAGTCTCTTGCTTTTGTTTTTTTTTTAATCTTTTCATTTAGCCATTTTAAACAAATGAGAAGGTCTCATTTATTGCTCTCTCTCTTTCATTTTGAGAAAGAGAAAGAGGTGATGAGTTGGTTGGAATTCTACACTCCTTTCTTTGATGACCGAAATTAGCAAAAAGAAAGTCTCTTAGTTTTGGTTCTTTCAACCAAGGTAAACTTCTACAATATTTCTTCTCCTTTCCTACCAAAGGATCTTGCTAACCAAGTTGTCCAGGGAGAACAAGTGGTAGATTGGATTGGTTGAGGATACAATAGCAAGGAGAGGATACCATAGTGAGGAATCAAAGCTGCAGCTAAGGAGTTTCTACCATCTTTTATGTTATTTATTTTTCTAATACCATATCATGTATGGATGAAACATATTGATTTGGTGATTATGCTTCCGTTGCGTTTTGATTTCAAAAAAAGTTTTTGAAATCTATCGTTTAGTCAAATCTAATATGCTTTTGTTTTCGATCTAACAAGGTGTGCATAGGGCTACATAACGTCTGTCACGATCATGCCACATGGAGAACAATTGTGACAAAGAGGAAATTCTCAAGAGCACAATCGTGACTCCTATGTCACGAACGTGATAGAGACTTTCCAGCTCAAGTTTTTCATATATTTTAGGGTTTAAAGGTATTTTTGGAACTAATCAAAGTGGGAAAACCCTAGTTACACCTTGAAGACCCTAATACAATATTTAAGAAAGTGAAACACACCAAAAAACTCAGAAGCCAACACTAAAAAGTGAATTAAAGGTGGGAGATGAAGATGAACATCCAAGAATTCTAGCTTCCTAGATCAAGTCTTCAATAGAGTTTTTCTTTTCTTTTCCTTTAGCTATTTCATTATTCTTGATGTGTAATCTGAATTTCAAGATGTTAAACATGTTCATGAAGCTCTAAAGGATGTTTGGTTGAGAGTTTATTAACGAAATGAAATGGAATGTAATATTATTCTATTGTTCTGGAGGAAGGTTTATAACCAAATGGAATGGAACGGAATGTGATGGAAGAGGAGGGTTTCATATTACATCTTATTCCATCCTAAATAGTAAAAATAAAAGACCTTCAATTTGGTGGGTTTATGATGGAATGTAAAATGATAAATAACTTTACACTATATTACTTTATAAATCTTTCATCTAAATAACATTTCACTATATTATATTATGAATCTTTGCATCCTTCCCAAATAACAATTTTCTAATATTATATCTATTTACGTTCTATTCCATTATAAACCATTCCATTTCATTATATTCCATTCCATTCAATTAAAAATTTTATGTCCAACTAAACGTAGCCTAAATTTCATATTAGAATTTATTCTATATTTATTTTGTGACTTTGGTTATTGTTGATTTTAATACATCTTGAATGTTTGTAATAATTGTTTATGCTTATACTTAACAATAAATAGAAAGAGTGAGTCGAAAGTAATCAAAGTTAGATTGTGTAATGAGAGTTGGCAATTTAATAGACCCATAATTATTAAGTTAATAATCATTCAAAGAGATATCTTGTTTGAGAAATTAATTATCCAATAAATAGCTTCAGACCTAATTGAATAAGTTAGGAAACTTTTGTGAATTGAGAGGTTACAAATATGGAATTTTCAAATTCAGTTAGAGTTAATTGATTAGGTTTTGAGAGAGAGTAATCAATATCTTAGAAAATTTAGGATCAAACACATAATTGGATCAACAATAGTTAAAGAAACAAAATAAGGAAAGAATAAGTCCTAAGTATTTCTTGTGGAGGAAAGTTAGAATAAATTCTTGTGATCATGGAATTCTCAGATGTCTTTTCAAAGGAATTACCAGGACTACCACCACTTAGAGAAATTGAGTTTCACAGCAAGCTTCTTCCAAGAACTGCACCAATATCAATCCCACATTATAGAATGGCTTCGGCAGAACTGAAGGAGCTTAAAGAATAGTTAGAAGAGTTGTTGGAGAAATGTTACATTAAGCTTAGCTCTTCACCTTAGGGAGCTCCAGTTCTTTTTGTGAAGAAGAAAGATAGATTGTTGAGAATATGTGTGGACTATAGGAAGCTTAATCATGTCACTATCAATAATAGATATCCGCTTCCATGCATAGATGATTTGTTTGATCAATTACAAAGGGCAAAAGTTTGCTCCAAGATAGACTTGAGATCAGGTTACCACCAATTGAGAGTAAAGGAGTCTGATGTATCAATGACTGCTTTTAGAACACAATATGGGCATTTTGAGTTCTTAGTCATGCCCTTTGGATTAACGAATGCCCCTACAACTTTCACGAACTTAGTGAATAGAGTCTTCAAGCCTTTCTTAGACCGATTTTTCATAGTCTTTATTGACGATATATTGGTTTATTACAAGAGTGACAAAGAGCATGAAGAACATTTAAGGATTGTCTTAGAGACATTGAGGAAGAAAGAGTTGTATGTCAAATTCAATAAATGTAAATTTTGGCTAAGGGAAGTAATATTTCTTAGACATGTAATTTCAGAAAAGAGAGTACGTGTGGATCCAAGGAAAATAGGAGTTGTAGTTAAATGGAAAGCACCTAAGAATATAACAGAAGTGAGGAGTTTCTTGGGTTTAGTTGGTTATTACAGAAAATTTGTAGAGGGTTTTTTCATGATAACGACTCCACTTGCCAAATTGACGAGGATAAATCAGAAGTTTGTGTGGACAGGGGAATGCCAGAAGAACTTTGACGAATTGAAGAATAGGCTCACAACTGTGCCAATTTTGACTTTGCCTTCTCATAGTGATGCCTCAAAGAAAAGATTGGGATTTGTGTTGATGCAAGGAGATAAAGTGATTGCCTATGCTTCTAGGCAATTGAAACCCTATGAGATGAATTATCCTACACATGACTTGGAGCTAGCTGCCATAATTTTTGCATTAAAAATATGGAGACATTACTTATATGGAGTCACCACCAAGGTATTCACAGATCACAAAAGTCTCAAATATTTGATGAGCCAAAAAGAGTTAAATCTAAGGCAAAGAAGGTGGTTAGAACTGCTGAAAGATTATGACTTGGTGATAGATTACCGCTCGGGGAAAGCTAATATAATAGTGGATGCATTGAGTAGAAAATCTACTATTGCATATATGGAGATAGTATACTTTCCTTTGTTGAAGGAATTAGTCAAACTTAAGGTGACATTGAGGCAAGCCAAATCCGGTTGTATATTGACTAATTTTAGAATAAGGCCAGTGTTGAAGGAGAAGACTATGGAATTGCAGGAGCAAGATGAGTACTTGAGCAAGCTTAGAGAAGAAATTAAAAATGGTAAAAGCTCTGAAGTAGAGATAAGAGATGTATTCCAGAGGTGTTAGAATTGAAGGATGAGATTCTTGATGAAGCATACAATGCTCCCTATGCAATGCACTTGGGAAGTACAAGAATGTATAGAGATTTAAAAGAGCACTCCTAGTGGTGAGGAATTAAGAAAGATGTTGTAGAGTATGCTAAGAAATGCTTAGTGTGTCAACAAGTTAAAACAAAACATCAAGCACCTATTGGTAATTTTAAACCTTTGTCTATTCTTGAATGAAAGTGGGAGAAGATTACAATGAATTTTTTGATGGGATTGCCACGAACCAACAGGAAGTATGATGCAATATGGGTGATTATTGATAGACTAACCAAGTCAGCACATTTTCTGCCAATTAGACAAATAGATTTTTTGAATGCTTTGTCTAAGAAATACATAGATGAAATAATAAGACTTAATGGGATTCCAAATTCTATAGTCTCGGATTGAGATCCCAGATTCACCTCCAGATTATGGGGAACCTTACAAGAGGCTTTGGCAACTAAATTGCATTTTAGCATAGCTTTCCATCCACAAATTGATGGCCAATCAGAGAGAACAATACGGATATTAGAGGCAATGTTAAGAGAATATATTATGGACTTCAAAGGCTCATGAGACGATCATTTACTTTTAATTGAGTTTGCT
The DNA here is from genome assembly GCA_025531925.1 of Erythroxylum plowmanianum. Taxonomy (NCBI): domain Eukaryota; kingdom Viridiplantae; phylum Streptophyta; class Magnoliopsida; order Malpighiales; family Erythroxylaceae; genus Erythroxylum; species Erythroxylum plowmanianum. The sequence continues at coordinate 24,888,269 of JANVCQ010000004.1, forward strand.
TATAATAATTCCTACCACTCAGGAATTCAAATGACACCTTATGAAACCTTATATGATAGGAGGAGCAGAACTCCTATTTGCTGAGATGAAGAGGGTGAAAGGAGAATTTTAGGACCTGAGTTGGTACAAATCACAATTGACAAGATTAAATTGGAGAAGTAGAGACTTAAGACAGCTCAAGATAGGATGAAGAGCAACAAGTACTCGCATAGAAAGGAGATGGAATTTGAAATTGGAAGCAAAGTGCTTTTTAGAGCCTCTCCACAGAAAGGAATCTTAAGATTTGGTACAAAGGACAAGCTCAGTCAAAGATACATAGGCCCTTATGAGATTATTGAGAAGATTGAGCCTCTAGCCTACAAATTAGCCTTGCCACCAGAATTATCTAAGATTCACAATGTCTTCCCTGTATCAATGTTGAGAAAATATCGATTAGATTATGCACATATAGTCCAACCTTCAAAGGTCCAATTAAGAGAGGATTTGACTTATAAAGAACAACTAGTAGAGATTCTAGATTTAAAGAAAAAGGTCTTGGGAAATGAAACTATGAAGCTAGTTAAAATCTTATGGAAGAATCATACAAGAGAGGAGGCAACATAGGAACCTTTAGAACCCATGAAAGAGAAGTATTCACACCTTATTATAGACTCAGGTAAGAATTTCGATGACAAAATTCTTTAAGGAGAGGAGAATTGTTGGACCCCAATTTTTATTAATTAATTAATTAATTATTTTGTTTAGTTATTTTAGAGTTTAGTCCATTAATTTAATAAGCATAAATAGAGCTTAGAATTTAGTATAGAATTGTTAGAAGTATAATATGGTAATAGACTAAAGGAGCTAATGGGCATTACATTTAAAAATTATTATTTATAACTAATATTTATTTTATATATTTTTAGTTATTAAATTAAAATTAATATATTTTAAATTTAATTATATTTATTAATAATTATTACATTAATTTTATAAATTAAATTAAAATTATTATTTATTATTATAATTTTTAGAGACAAAGTTAAAAAATATACAATACAACTGTGTAATATAACAATTTACTATTTTGTAATTTTTTTTAAAATTCAGACTTTTATAAATTGTAAAAATTACCGGAAACAGTATTAAGCAGTACTGGTATAATACCATATCAAAACTCAATCCGATATCAAATCCGATACAATATTTGTAACGTTGGTAGGAAGACAAATTACAAATTTGAACCGATCTTTTCCTTTTCTGCAATTGCCCCACATCATTCCCTTAAGGTGACAGACGATTCAATATAAAACCTTCAAACAATTTTGACCCCCTCTAATTTTTCTTACAAATATATGATACATACAAACATTTATTTAAGGTATGTGTACAATAACGTCTGAATTTGTATTCTTTTTACTGTTGTGTGCGGATATGGGAAAAGAAGTAACAAAAATCATGCTGACAAATCCTCCATGTCAGTTATGACAGCTTCTGATTTTTCTTTCTCTGCCACTACCATAAGCATCTCGAGGCGCTTATCAAATATCAATGCACTTTCATCTCTCTTGTCAAGCTCAGCACCTTCAGCTTCAAGCCATTTCTCTCGCAAATCATCAAGAAGATTATCCTGGTCTGTATTTATCACAGCTCCTGGAGCACTTGGAACCGAGGTACGAAGTGAGGAATCACCTGATGGTGGAGGCAGTGTTAAGAGCATTGCTCGGAACTCGCAAGTATCGGCAAATGTCTCAAAATTGCAAGCTATTCTGTCGAGACAATATTCACGGATCTTGAAAACACCGTACCTGCATAACAGAACAAGAACTATTACCACAAACCACCTCGGCTATAAGTTGAGCCAGAGAATAATTCAATCACCAAATAAGATCCTGTTCAAATGGCCTCAATGTGGTAATCCAAGGAAAGTTCAAAGCACTTCTTTTGTTTTCTCTCCCATAGACCAAAAAAAAGATAGAACAGGAGCTTTAAAATCATTACAGAAAGCAGCCAGCTGAATTAATTTGGGCCCCAACCATCGGTTCAAAAAGGAATCTTTGAGTTCAAATCTCGAGTCCGTAAATGTAACAATCCTCAGTTTCCAACTCAAGTAGTGTCCCATGACCCAAAAAAAGAAAGAAAAAGAAAAAAAACACAAGCTTAACATCTTACATGTCTGCCATCATCAGCCAGTGGCACACTTCAGCAGGAGAGACCATTTCCAATTGAGGCAACAGTACATCTGCCACAGCACGCTTAAGAGGAAATAGTAGATATCTAGAAGCAACATCAAACATCTCTTCTGCCTGCACAAATAGATGCAATGAATTCTTCAAAATATTAGAAAAAATGAAAAACCATTACAAAGGCCACAAGCAATTACAACAACCATGCAGTATACCTGGTCTGGATGTATGTCCTTTAAACCATCAGTGTACCTAAACCAAACAGTTGGTTGAAATAACTCCTATTATTGTAGAGATTTTACAGGAATAATATCTAATTGAAACAGCAACCAAGTTGATAATAAATTCGTAGGTGATTTGCCTATACAAATTATTCAGAAAGTAGAAACTAGGCAAGAAATCTCTGGTTGAAGAAACCCAGACAAGTAATGAATCTACAAAGTTCAATTCCCATAACATAAACAATAATTTTGAAACCAGGGAACCAAATTACAAAGTATTTTAACATCAATATGATTTAAAATACAGCTTAATCATATAAAGAAAACGTTGGAGTCAACTTACATATACTCTAGCATTTTTTCCAATGCCTCCATGCTCAAATCATGTTCCACTAGACATGGTAAAGCATCATGAGTGAACTCATCATTTCCTTCATGAAAATCCTTAATACGGGACAATCTTGCTCGAAAGTACTCCGACCTTGCAGCCAAAATCACTTGATGGCAACGGAGGATCTTCTTCTCAACCCTAATGCACATGTCTGCAAGATCGTCCACAGAATCACTGATCTTCATTGCCCCAAAAGGAGATACTAATTCATCAACACCCTTTTCTGGGGTTTCCATAATGGATTTGGCAAGAGAACTCTGAAAGATCCTATGCAAGGTAGAAGGAAGCCGATCCTCCTCAGGAAGTGATATGCCATGTAAGATAAATCGTTTCTGAGAATTGTTTAAATCTCTCAGTGCTTTGTAATCTGCATATTTTTGGTGAATCAACTCTTTCTCGAGAATTCTCTGTAAGGATTTACACTTGCAAACTTTACATATCCTGACAAGATCTTCCATGTCATCTACCATAACCTCTAGTCTGTCAGAGTAAAAGAAATGGATGAGGCTGTACAGAGCAGGATAAGATAACTTTTCTTTTGCAAATCTCACTTCACTGCGAGCTCTCCAATCAGTTTCAAACTTTCTCCTAAAGAACTCTGACCGGGCACTTAAAATAACTCTGTGAGCTTCAATAGGCCTACCTTGCACAAAAAATACCACATCTGAAGGGAAGTGCTTGGAATTGGATACACCAGTTGAATGAACACCTAGTCAAAAACATCACATATAACTCGTCAAATCTGTATGAATTTGGATCAAAAGAAATGCACAACCATAATGAACATCCAGAAAATTAAAAGGTCACGTAGCAACATTAGTATATTCCAAATTACAACCATCGAAAAAAGATAATTGCTTGCTGTTTCCTGACATATATCCATATGCAGTCTTCACAGCAATATTTCCACATTCCGAATTACAGCCACTGAAACAAAATAAGGGCATGCTGTTTTCTGACACACAAGAAGTAATAATCTTTACAACAAGCAAAACTTGACAGTTAAATTTCAATCTTCACATCATCACTGGAAAAGCATCAACTCATAAGCAAATATGGTTTCTCAATTTTTTTGGGCTTCACTCTTGAACAGAAAATTCAGTCCTTGTCACAAGAATGGCAATATTTGGACTCTCCATAACCTTTTGTAGGAGGCACAAAGCAATCACGAAGCTCCAATAGCCCATGAATGCAGCTTCATCCCACCAATGAATGATCTGAACCAGACATCTGTCAACAAGCCTTCTTTGAAGGGTCTATTTTATCCAGATTCTACACCATTGCATAATCTCGTTTTAAGCTTATTTCTTAAGCTTCAAAACAAGCACTGGAGGAGTTTTAACTTTCACATTCACCCACGCATTTCCCAAGAAATAAACAAGATTAATGAGGATTTGATGCCAAGATCAGTTCATTTTAGACTTTCCACTTATCCTTTGAAAAACACAAACCTCAACAGCGTTAGAAGAAAAGCATCAGTCATCTCAAACTACTATCACAGTACAATACACTCAAATTCTAACTAAACCAGTTCAGTAACTATAAATTCATCTCAATATTTAATCGCAAATAAATTGCAACGTTTCCGCCATTCCCGATGAAAGGAAAAAAAATATGAACGTCAGAATAGCGGAATCGATTAACATTTCTCCAATACGACGGTCAGCTGCCAAAGATAGCAAAGCAAGAGCACGAGCGAGAGTAACCAATTTGAACAAATGGGAATGAAAACAAACAGCCACTTATCCATAAAAAACCAACCTGGGTCCTTAAAGCTACCGCCAGCCTGTTTCAGAAAAGCTATATTAGTCGAAGAAGACAAGAAAGTCTCTCGAAGCGCCGCCGACAAAGGACGCAAAGGAGGCGGGCGGGCCTCGAAAGCCTTCAAAAGCTTCCTGACTTTAATGTTCAAGGCCGCATAGTGACACCTGTCGCCGTCGAAGGTGTGCTCGGAGCAAATGGCTCCATTCTCCAGCAGCATGAGGGCCGCATCAAGGTGGCCGGCGAGGCAAGAATAGTAAAGAGCGACTGAGTCCCACTGGTCCCGCGTGTTGACGTTGACTCCGGACTCTAGGAGATATCTGAGGCGGTCGACGTCGCCAGCACGAGAAGCCTCGAAGACGTCGCCGTTAGGGACCTTCTTAAGCGGGAGAGAGGATGTGAAATCGGAGGGGTCAAGGTCGATTTCTTCCAGGTCAGGGTCGATTGTCCATCCGGATGGGCGCTTAGGAGGCATTATCTTGTCCTGAGTTACAGAAAAGAGAAGAAACTAAAACAAACACCCCGGGCTTGACAGTCATGTGGTCATTATAAAACGGAAATGAAAGCGTTTTCGGTTGGAAGGGTTTCAGGGTTTAAACACATACGTGGTTTTCGACTGAAGACAAAATGGTGGGAGATTTGGGTTAATAATTAATATTAACGAAATGAAATAAAATAAAATGTGATGAAGTGAAATATAATAGTTTATAATAAAAAAGAATGTAATATGATGAGAAATTATTTAAGAAGGATTGAAGAATTCTGTTTGAAATATTGATAGGGTAAAATGTAATGTATAATAAATAACTGTTATATCTCTTATATTAAAATAATTATTGTAGGAGGTATATTATTTTTTAATTAATTATATACAATTTATTGCTAATTATATAAATATATTATTATTAATTACTCAATATATTTTATTATATTTTATGTGATTTATATTTACTAATAATTTATTTATAAAAAATATATACAAACAATTAAAGAATAATTTTTATACACTTTCTATTTTTATTAATAAAAATTTTATTTTATTATTAATTATATACAATTTATTATTAATTATATAAAATATTATTATTAATTATATAAAATATTATTATTAATTATTTAATATATTTTATTTTATTCTGTGTGATTTATATATAAAAATAATTTATTTATATTTATATTTATATAGCAATATATACAAACAATTAAAAAATATATTTTA
>JANVCQ010000004.1:24902357-24914393 GCA_025531925.1 Erythroxylum plowmanianum
ATTAGGTTAAGCAGATCAGATAGTTTATATTAAGAATGATCAATGAAAGAATAAATCAGAAATGATATTGGAGTCCTGATCCTGATGGAGACTCAATCATAAGATGTAGAATATGTTACTAGGAGTATATGCATTTTTTGATGAAAAGTATCCAACTATGTGATTGGATTCTTGAATTTGAGGTGACATTAAGCATAAGAGACATAAATAAGATCTGATGAATGTGTTACCAACACAAGAAATTAAAATTGAAAATAAATTGAAATGTGTGGAGAAATTAGTATGAATGAGCAGAAAGTAGAATAATTCAGTGTGAAATCAGAGGAAATCGAATGAATTGAGAAAATCATTCAAGGAAAGAAGTCGATAAGGAAATTGAAAATAACATGAGAAATGAGGAATTAGTTATTTAAGGAATTATGAGAACTAATCATGGGCATATGGAGCATTGGAAACATTTGTTCAAGTTAACAAATGCCCCAACAGTATTATGGTATTGAAGATTAAAGTGATCCAAGCAAAATGGATCAATTCGTGGTCATGATCATCGAGGATATTTGGAGTGTATTTGAAAAGTGAAGAGAATATTTTTAAACATTGAGATTAATCTTACATATCGTGGATGTAAAAACAATTTTAAGGAATTATAATAACGACATTAATTATATTGTCTGGATTTGGAGATTTTATAGTTTACCATAATGTTGTATAAGAGATTTGATAAAATCCAATGCAACATAATAAAGTGATTTCATATGTATGGAGACGACTAAAGTCCTATGAGTTGATTATTCGATACATGATTTAGAACTGCTACGGTAGTGATTGCTTTGAAAGTTTGGAAATAGTATATGTATAGGAACATCTTGGATATCTATAAATATATAGATCATTAAAGTTGAGGCAATTGTTGAGTTGAGAGAATTGAATATGAGACTGAGACAATGGATAGAAGCACTGAAAGATTATGATGGTACAAATGAGCATTTTCCAGTAAAGTTAGTGTTGTATCTGATACATTAAACAAAAATCCCAATAGCAATGAAGCACGAATTTAGATATTGAGGTTATCAGATCTAATGTAAAAAGGAGCATAGAATGTGGAGTTGAATTTTGGATAAATCAAAGTACTATTTGCTATGAAATTGAAGATTATTTTCACATAAAAGGATTAACCAAGCCCAAATTGAGGATTCAAAAATTGTCAATCTTACTAAGAAATCGAAAGTGAATACGAATTTTGAGTTCGAGTAGGAAAAAGGATAATTTGTGATTGAAATAAGAAGTATGTGTAATCGATAAAGGTGATAGAGAAAAGAGATTATTAGAAAAGTAAAAATGGTAACATAAGTTATACCTCCTAGTAGGAATACGCCGAAACATAATTTAGCGGCTAAGAATGTAGAATCAAGTGATTGAATATTTGAATTGCTGACAGTCTTAACTGTCAGAGATATGCTTAAGGCTTGTAGTTTGGAGTCCATAGGAACATAAGATCAATGTATAGTTCTATTTGACTTTAAGCATTATAATCATTATCATGGTGATTTCATTGGAATACTGTATGAAGAGTTAGATGACAAAAAGAGTCATGCGCCTCTTTATTCGAATGAATAGGGCCAAAGATGGTGGAAAACCAAAATTGATTGGAGATGTTACTGATAAGTGAAATTGATCTCTATTAGGAATTAAGTGACGCAAGAAAAATGAATGAAATTGGTGGATCAACACCAAATACAGTGAGATAGACATAAGAGTTAAGTGTACTGATACTATAAAGAGGTGAACTATGAAGCAAAAGAAGAAATGTTTATGAGAGTATCACCTTCCCAAGGTGTTACTAAATTGAGTGCAAGATGTCAAGTATGCTAAAAAATATCGATATGATCTGATATTAGTGTTATCGACGCAGGAAGTGGAAAAAATTGTGAGTAAAATATATTGAGGAAACAATTAAGATAGTGAGATATCCAAATAAGTTATGGAAGGATTGATTGAATCCGTTAACTAGGGTGATATGAAAGAAATTATTCAAGTGATGAAGTTAAATGAAAAACGAAGGAGCATAAGAGGAAGTATACCCCTACCTCTTGATATGTTAGATAAGAATTTCGAGGACAAAATTCTTTCAAAAGGGGGAGAAAATAAAATAATTTCAATTACTTCATAAATGTTGCTTTTATTGCTTTTGAATGATTTGCGAAATTGCTACATATTTTGCTGTATAAATTTTGATGATGAATTGTGATATGAAAATGATTTTGAAAAGACTTTATGTTTATGAAATTAAGTTTAAAAAATGTGTCATTTTGGGCAATATGTTTATAAGATATGAAATGCATGATTATGTGAGTTTGTGATGGTCCCCTAAGTTAAGTCAAGTGCATTTTGACAAAAGGCTTCTCTTGCCTGCCCGCTAGTGGCATGGAACTCCTTCATGAACTCCCCTAAGTTCACGGCTACATAGGACCATTATTGTGAAAATATGTAGTATGTTTTATTTTTGGATCCACCCAAGCCATTCTGATGTGCTTATATGCTTATGATATATTAATAAGATTGATGCATACATGATTTGATTTATTTGTGAATTTGGTTGAAAATTTAATAACCATGTATTTTATGATTCAATGAGAATTTTCTATGACAATGAACATTTTAAATAGTTTTGCTTGTTTTTTGTTATAAACTTGTTACTCACGAGCTTTTAAACTCACCCTCTTTTTGTCCCATCTTTTGGTGAAGAAAATAAGATCGAGTAACCAAGAGTCAAGGCGTCATTCTATATTTGCAACGTTTCTATATATTAAGTTAGATTTTGTAAAAGCAAGACTTTAGACGCATTTCTAGAATCATTAGGTTTGGTATCTTTTGTATTTTGAATTTTGGATACCAATGATCTAATGTAGCTTGGAATGCTATTAAAGTTTTGTAAACTTCTATTTTGTTGTTAATGAAATATGGATTATGTAAAGATGATGTGAGTTGAAATTAGATGTACTTGGAAAAGTTATCCAATTGATTTGATGAACTTTGAACATGAATTGTTGTGGCTTATAAATGAGAGGTTATGGAAATAAAAGATAGGAGCTTGTGGATGTTGAGAATTGGATGTAGGTGATGAATCATATGAGTAGAGATTAAAGCGTTTAATGAAGTAAAAATTGGTAGTTAAATTGCTATGAATGATATTACATTAGAGGAAGTGAAGACTTCATAAGAAATTTTGGATTGATCTAGGCTGAATTAGACAAAGTTGTCTTCTTGGAAGTTGTATTTTAGTTTCCTAGCTTTCCAACGCTATATAGTATGAAATGTTTGGACATTGGAGTTGAGAGATATGATCATTGTAAGTTAGTAATGCTACATGAGATGGACATTCGGGATAGCTACATTATTTTGAAAATTTGACCCTTATAAAGACAAAAATTATTTTCTAGGTCTTCATAGAAGTTGTAGTTCTAGAAGTCCTCTTAGAAAATGTCTTTGAATGACCTTAATCCGATATTTATAGTGAAAGTTATGCCCTTTTTACCAAAACATTTCAGAGGAAGAAGAACAGGGAAAGTCGCGATCGTGTATTTGTGCAATCGTGAACCCGCCGATCTCCCCCAAGCCTGAATATGTTCCACTATTTTGACTATAACTTTGTCGTCTAACCTTCAAATGACCTGATTTTTGAAGCATTGGATTCTTAACACATTTCTCTATCTTTCAACAAAAATTTATAGCTTTTGATATTGATTCAAAAAAGATTGATCAAATCAAAGTAAGGATATCAATTGGAAGAGCATGAATTAGATGTTTCACTGAGCATACTTCGGTATTCGGATGATATCTTGATCTATAGAGATCTAAATGAGATGATTCTTATTTTTAAATAAACTAGAGATATAGAGATACAAATTATCTGAAAGACTTAAAATTTTATTTAGTCTCTAAGACTATCAATTTTATGATGGAATTTGAGTATAGTGTACTGTTCAGTTTAATAACATCCCAAAAATATTTGGGCTATAACTTTCATATTTTAAACCAAATTGAATGATTTTGGTATTTTTAGAAACTTAAGATAATGGGGAACAAATTTTTCGAAGAAGTCAAATTGAAATTTTAGTTGGAGGTTTCCCAAAATTTGTTCTTAAATAAAAGAAATGAGTTTGTTTTTGATGTTGGACTGGTGTGGGCATGCCACCCATGTGGGGTGATGGCTAACAAGGGTTCATTGAAACAACCCTATAAGATAATACAAACGCTCGAGTCTTATGGTATTTTTACAATGATTGGGCTCCGAAAATGGTGCCCAATAGCACGATTTGATGCATGGGTTCAATATAAAAGGAGGTGTTTGGTCTTAAATGAAGTGAATAGCATTTTGGTGATAATTCCAGACGTGGAGAACATCTAACATTGATGATATTGATCCAGGAACATGGAAAATATGATGAAATCATTTAAAGATCTGATAGAACAAAAGATCAAACCTCAACCTTGTAAGAACATTCGATATAACTGAAAGAAAGATTTATAATTATAAACCCTCAATTTTTTATTCGTTTTTCTTTCAATTTATGTTTGATTTTGTATTCTATCCTATGTAACTAAATGTTTTAGTGGTATTTAGGCTAGATAAACCCTATGTTTATACTTTTACAATGTTTTGATTGTTTTATTAATGCAAATAATTTGATTTATATGTTGTGATTTGATTATGTGTTTTATTTATGTTCTAATAGATCCAAAATATTATATCATAACCTAATTTCATGCATAGAGATTGCAAGATCTTGTTTATGAATAGATTTATCATAATTGGAGGGAGTTAATTGCAACCCTAGAGATGGGATGACAAAAATATTCCAAATTAGGGTCAAACCTAATGGAGGAATTCACAAAATGATAAAACAATCATATAAACTTTATCCTGAGTAAGTCAGTTGAAAACCTTAGGATTAGTTGCTATTAGACTCAAGGTTAGCTATTAGCATATCATAAGAATCCCCACGCTCTAATAAATCAATAAAATAATTGCATAATAAGCGATCAATCTGTTAAGAGTTTTAGGTAGATACGAAACCTAGATACTAATTTTCTGATATCAATAGTTTACTAAGTGCTTCCTTAATTCTCTGATCCAATCTCGCTGCCCATTTATTTTACTTGCTTTAGTTTTATTTTCTTGTAGATTAAAAATCAAGACTAATTCTGTAGACTAGATATCAGGAAAATGGTAATTACTAATACTCATAGTCCTACTAGGATTGACCCATACTTACTGGTGTTAGCTACAACTACTCCATACAATTGTGGTTATTTCATAATTGACTAACATAGAAAAAGTTAATCAAGTTTTTGGTGCCGTTATTGAGGAAATTGATATTAAGAACACCAGAATGTTATTACTCTAGTCATTCTTTTTGTATTTTATTTGTATTGTATTGTATTATATTTATGGTTTATGAAGTTAATTATCTTTTGAATTTCTCTATATGATCTTAAGTTTGTAGTTTATTGTAGGATTTAAAATTCATTTTCATAGCCATAACTCACAATAGAAGGATGGGGCAAACAATACTCTTATGGGAGCTACAATTTGTCATTACAATCTGTAACATCACAATGTGGGAGAGAGAGGTGTTCTCATATGTCTTCAGAGGCTCAACCGATATCCAAGCCATGTTGTGACATTAATGGGAGTAATTACCACAATCATGACTTTCGAACACCAACTTATATATGTGAGTGACTGAACATGTACAATCAACCTCAAGGCATACTATATAGGAACAACTACAATTTAGAGTGGAGCAACTCTTATGTATATAGATGGAACAATTACACTCCAACTAAATATAGACAGCACCAAGCACCTCCAGTTAACGAGCCAACTCTGGAAGATATAATGACTTATTTTATTCAAGAGTCAATCATAAGGCATTAGGAAATAGAGGCTCATATACAAAATTTGGTGAATCAGATGGACCAATTGGCGAAGATAATATATAATGAGATGGAAAGGAGTTTTCCTAGTACTACTGAAACAAACCCTACCAAATGTGGAATGGCAATCCCTTTAGTGGCAAAAAGTGCTCCCAGAAGAAGAAAAAGAAGAAGAAGAGGAGGAGGAGGAGGAAGAAGAGAGTATCACAGACAAAATAATGGAACTCCTAGTTGAAATGAAAGCTAACCGACACAAATTCAAAGTGAAGAAAAGACAAAGGCTGGCTAAAAGTGTTCCCAAAAGAAGAAGAAGAAGAAGAAGAAGAAGAGGATGAGGAGGAAGAAGAGAGTATCCCAGACAAAATAATGGAACTCCTAGCTCAAATGAAAGCTAACCGACATAAATTCAAGAGTGAAGAAAAGACAAAATAATGAAACTCCTGGCTGAAATGAAAGCTAACTGACACAAATTCAAGAGTAAAGAAAAGACAAAGGCTGGCTAAAAGTGCTCCCACAAGAAGAAAAAGAAGAAGAAGAAGAAGAAGAGGAGGAGGAGGAAGAAGAAGAGAATATCACAGACAAAATAATGGAACTCCTGGCTGAAATGAAAGCTAACCAACATAAATTCAAGAGTAAAGAAAAGACAAAGACTGGCTTCATAAACGGAGGCACATTCTAAGAAGCACTTCCTAAAGAAGAAAATAAAGAAGCCTCTATACAAGAAGAGGAAGTAGAGAAGTGGCAACAGATAATTGAAGAAGATAAGTCATAAACCTCGATTCAGGAAGAGGAAGAAGAAGAAGAATGAAGAGAGATGGTGGAGGAAGATAAGAAAACTATTGATGAAGCGTTGGTACTAACCTAAAGTGCTAAAGGTTCCCACTGCCTTGAAGACAAACTGTTCGAGTCAACCAATGATTCAAGGAATTTTGTTATCTCTTATTTTATTAACAATTTGTCATTAAAAAGGGCATTACTATAGTTAATTGGTTTTACTAATTTGATAAATTATGTCCTTGTTATTATTTTGCAATAAGTGACTTACTTATAGGTTGCAAAACCCCCATACAGAGAAATAGGTGGAAGCAAGTCACTCATTATTGATCTACTATGAAGATAAGCTAAAGGGTAAGTTGAGCTAACATCTTTAAACAAGTGTTCTATGAGAGGCAACCCATGAATAAGGATATGTTTAAGTTTAATTTTGTTTTGATTCTATTTTGTGTGTTAGTATAGGATTTTATTTCATGTTATTTTATGTTATGTTATTTTCATGTTCTTTTTATCCCTTTCTTGTTTATATTTTGCAAGGATGTGGTCTACTACTGGATGGATAAAAATTAGAACAAAAATCATCATATTCAAGATTGTACCACTAAAATTTTTTTCCTTATTATATATATTGTGTACATTGGGGACGATGTACAACTTTAGGTGTGGGGAAGGGTTTAATAAATATTTAATGATTTCTTTAATTTTATTATAACCTTGATTATTAAATTTTATGAACTGATATCTTGAATTGATTGAAATTTGTCCATAAATATTGTGTTTCATTATTGAATATTGATTGAATTACTGTACAAAAGGATTAGAGTTAGAACAAAATTACTTGTGTAATTCATATTTTTAATATTCTTGGAGATGATCAAGTTGAATGATATTGCATATTATTTATACACATAATACCTATCTTTTTTGTAAACTTTTGAGTCTAAGAGCAAAATTTTTAAAAATTTTAAGCTTTTTTCTTTCTTTCATGTGTGTTATCATGTTTAGTAGGATGATTGTAGAACTTGCTTTTATTATGCATATTGAGACTATGTTTGTTAATTAAAAGCATTGACACGATGAAGGCACTTAGATTCAATAACTTGCTTTAGCCTATTTCTTGGACAATTACAATTCCTATAAAATTATCCCTTAGGAAGATTCAACAACTTGGTTTAGCTTATTGCTTTAATAATTACCACACCCATAAAAATTTCCCTTAGGAATAACCAAGTTGAGAGTTAGTATTTTTCATTGATTAAACTCACACATTAACCTTTATCCTATTTTCTTTGAAGACCTTTTTTTAATTGTTTTGAACCTTGAAGGTTATTTATATTATTTACTTGTTGAGACTTGAAATTCTTGAAAGGTCCATTATTTCTTTAATTATGGCACTAATACTCAATTGTTGTAAAAAAATTTATTATACGAGTATAAAAATTGTGAATAAGTTTATGGTACTAATAGATTTATAATGAAAGGACATATGTGTATTTGTAAACAAGTCTTGAAATATGTTATGTAGTAAATTTCCTTCAATTCAACCATTTTTATTATCCCAACCATACCATACCTAAGTCCTATTATAACCTTATAAAGAACTTTTGATTTTTGTTTTTAGTTTATACATAAGTGGTAGAGATGTGACATTATTGCAAGCATATGGTAGGAGTTCTACTATGCATTGATTAAGATTTTTTAATATTTTTTACCCTAAACACTTGAGTGCATTGATTGAAATCTTAATGAGGGTGTAACCATTAATGCTTTCTATTTCAATGAGATTATTGAGGTGATTATTATTAATATTGAATTAGAAAGCTAATTTTATGATATTTGATTCCAATTGTATGTTAATTTGATTCAATAAAAATGATAATGTATAGTATGAATAGATAGATCGAGATTGATGATGGATTGATTTTGTAAGATTTATAATTTTGATTATCGTTTGCTTGAGAACAAGCAAAAGCTTAAGTGTAGGGATGTTTGATAGATGCATAATTGATCATAATTATACACCATATTTGATATATTTTTGCTTGATATTTTATACTTTTGTTGCATATTTAGTACTTAATTTGCTCCTAAGTGTGTTTACAAAGTACAATTGCCTTTATGGACTTAAATGAGAAGCAGTCAAATGAAAACATGGCATAAAATGAAGATTTGAAGCACCTAAGGGATGCATAGGCATGCAACAGCTCCTGTACTTCTCTCAGGCCATGCAGATTTGCAAATTTTGGAGATTTTGGGTTATACATAGTCGTGCACCAGCCCGTGCATCTCCCCAGAGCCTAAATTTCAATATAGAAGGGCGTGTTCAACCTCAAATAAAGTGAACAACTTTTTGGAGACGATTCCAGATGTGGAGAATGTCCAGAATTGACAATATTGATCAAGGAATGGGGAAAGCATGAAGAAATCATTGAAAGATCCAACAGAACACAAGATCAATCCTTTACCTTGTAAGAACATTCAATGGATTGAAAGGGAGATTTAGAGTTATGATTTTCTATTCATTTTTCTTTTAGTTTATGTTTGATTTCGTGTTTTTTTCTTTCAGTTTATGTTTGATTTTGTGTTCTATCATATGTAACTAAACATCTTGTTATTGATCTGATTACGTGTTCTATTTATGTTCTAATAGATCCGGAATATTATATCATAACCTGATTTCATATATAGAGAATGAGAAATCCTATTTATGAATAGATATATAGTAAATTAGAAGGAGTTGATTACAACCCTAGAGATAGGATGACATGAATCTTTCAGATTAAGGTCAAACCTAATATAGGGATTCACAAATTGGTAAAGTAATCCCATAAAATTTAACCTGAGTAATTTAGTTGAAAATCTTTAGATTAGTTGATGTTAGACTCAAGGTCAACTATTAGCATACCACAAGAATCTTTATAGTCCAACAAACCAATAAAATAATTGCATAATAAAAGATCAATATGTTAAGAGTTTTAATGGGATTCGAAACCCAGATACTAATTTTTCTGATATCGATAGTTTGCTAAGTGCTTCCTTAATTCTCTTATCCAATCTTACTACCCATTTATTTTACTTTCTTTACTTTTATTTTCTTTTACATTAAAAATAAAAATCGATTTCATACACTAGATAACAGGATAACGGTAACTACTAGTTCTTATAGGCCTTCTGAGATTGATCTGCATTTGTCGGTACTAACTACAGCTATGATAGGTATACTTTATATTATATTTTGATAGGTATTTTAGTGTTTTTATAGGTATTTAGTATATGATTGTCGCATATATAGGTTTAGAATTGTGTTCATGTGAGTATTTACTTATAGTCTAAGTGTTTATGTGGTTTAGAGCATATTTTCAATCTTAATTTTATGTTTCTTGAGGTGTTTGATGTGCTTGTTAGTGGTGAAGATTAGATAATTAGAGAATGAAGATGTTGACAATGTATGGAGTAGGATGGGCAAGGTCATGATCGTGACAAAAGCAAATTCTCTAGAGTCCAATCATGACAGAGGCTTCTCGCGCTTGATTTTTTTCCCTCTGTTTTAAGATTTGGGGGCATTTTCAGAACCCATCAAAGGGTGAAAACCCTAGTTACACCCCCAAAACCCTAAGACATATATTAAGAACATTAAGAAGCCTATAAAAAATAGCCGCCATCTTACGGAATTAAATTAAACAAAGGAGATCAAGAAGAACGTCCAAAATTCCAATTTTCCAAATCAAGCTCTCTAATCTGAATTTTCCTTTCTTTCCTTTTGATGTTTTCATCAAACTTGATGTGTAGCTTGAATTATCAGATGTTTATTACATTCATGAGTTTCTAATTTCTATGTTATGGTTTATTACGAAGTTATTTTATGACTTTTGATCTTTATTGATTTAATACAAAATTATGATGTTGTGATAATTGTACATTTCATAATTTAACAATAAATCAAGAGAGTGAGTCAAAAGTAATCAAATTAGGATATGCAACAAGATTTGGTGATTTAATAAGTCATGCAATTATCAAATCAACGATCATTTGAAGAGAGATCTTGTGTGAGAACTTGATTATCCAATAGATAACTTCATATCTAATTGAAAACATTAGAAATTTTTATGAATTGAGAAGTTGCAAAATTTGGAATTTCGAATTCAATCAGGGTTAATTGATTAGGTCTTGAGAGAGAGTGATCAATCCCTTATGAAATTTAGGATCGACATATAATTGGATTAATAATCATTAAGGGAACAAAATAATGAAAGAATAAATCCTAAGCATTCATCTTTGATCAACCTTAATTCAATTAGGCAAATCAATTGTTATTTATTTGCTTGATTTTATTTAATTGTTTTAATTTCTTTCATTATTTCATCCAAACCATATTCTAATATCTTGACAAAGTTAGTTCAATTAGTTTTATTTATTTCCTTATGGGATTGATAACTTTCGATATTACAAGATATGATCAGTTTACTTATAGGTAATAAAAGTTTTATTAGGTATAAAACTTACTCAATAAGGCCATTCTTATGTCCTTATTACTGCATGAGCGCAAGAATTACTTGGAGTTCAAGCAAGATAGAAGAAACTCTAGCTGTTGATATCACAATATGAGAATGAGAAATCCAAAGAGGTAAAAGCCAAGAAGAGATTGAAAGAACAATGGTGGAAGAATTTAATCCAGGAGACTAGTAGCAAACCCAAATGGATTTCAAAAGACTAGGGTTCAATGTTGCACATCAAGGCATCACTCAACCACTAGTGCAAGTGACATCATTTAAGATCAAGCCAACATTGTTAAATATGTTGCAGACTAACATACAGTTTTATAGGCCAGCTAATAAGGATCTTAACAGCATTTGGTGAATTTTCTTGAAATATATGGTACTTTTCGATATAATGGAATGTCAGAAGAAGTCGTTAGGATAAGGCTCTTTCTCTTCACACTAAGGGATAGAGTTAATGTGTGTTATCATTCCTTAAACCCTACAAACATCAGGACATGGGAGTAGCTGGTGCGTGCATTTTAAGATAAGTACTCCCTCTAACAAAGACGGTATGGTTAATAAATGAGATTACAAATTTTCGATATAATAATGAGAAGTCACTATATGAAGCGTGGGAACGTTACAAGGATTTATAGAGGAGATGTCCTCGTCATAACCTACCTAGAGATTTCCTATTGTCAAACTTCTATAATGGAGTTAATCCACCCATAAGGGGCACAATCGATGCGACTTCTAAAGGATCTCTGATGAGGAAGAAAGTGGAGGACTTGCTAGAAGAGATGTATTGACCTTCCACTATTAAAAGAGAGTCATTTATATTGAT
>JANVCQ010000004.1:24931289-24950186 GCA_025531925.1 Erythroxylum plowmanianum
TATGTGTTATTGTATGATATAGAAGTATAAATTGACCGACAAATCCAGGCATTGTCAGATCGTCAAAGCAATAGTAATATGGAGTAAACAGTGAGTAACCTAGATGTGTGATATTAATTAGATGTGTGCTTCTATGTGAATTGTTTTTGCTTAATCCTTATATCTATATATATCAAAATGATCTGGATATGATTGTAATATTGATGATTCCGAGCAATTGATTGTTAAACAAGTTCAATATTTGGGACTATATTGGGTGTGTTAACTACGTGTCTATGAATGTGGGAAATAAATGCTCAACTGAATGTTGAATGCCAGACTTGGGTCTAGCGAATGTGATAAATGACTGTGTACACTGGATGAAAGTGTTTGCTAGTATATTATGTGAAATGGTGCATGTCATGACATTGATATGCATAATTAGATAAAGGAGTTATGACCAAAGTAACCAAAGTGAAAAAGGAGCTTAAAGCTTAGAAATGTGAGCATAGAGCCACAGACTCAACAATTAATAAGCCCGGTATCCACATTGGGATCTGAAATGAGCCTGGTACCTGCAACAGATACAAAACAGTTAAATAGACGCTTGATCACAACAAAATTAAAAAGAAAGTAGAGTCAAATGTATATATATATAATCATGTATGTGTTATGTGAACTGTTGTGAGGAATTTACTAAATTGTGTTGAAATAGTAATATAAAATGTTTGTGTTCCCAATGTGTTCGTTAAAATGTGATATACATGTATTGTGATAATTGGGATTTGATTTTAAATTATGTGATGTGTTTGAGAACTTGGATTATATGTGCTTGTGATATTGTGTCCTGACTTGAGTGAACACGTCGATGATGGTTCACTCACTGAATTCATAAACTCATCAAAATTGCAATGTTGACTTTCAGGTTTAGAAGAGACCTAGCTAGTCTAGTTAAAGTAACTTCTGCATTTAGATATGGGTCAGTGTCAGGATTAGTTGTACCTGTAAATGTCTTAGTTATGTTTCATTTTTCAACTGTTGTATATTGTACATGTGAATTTTGGAAATGTCATGACATTTGAGATTGTATATATTTGTGAACAAAAATGGAACAATATGAATATTGAAATGTTTTATATTATATGCGACGGATTAAAAAGTAAAAAAATGAATTGATTTAACCGTCTTAACGTGCCATTTTTGTAGAGCGTGTTCTCGAATATCCTTCAATATGTCAGGTATATGCTCTATGGAAGTGATATGTTACACTATAAGTAGTGTATCTCCATATACTTCTACTAAGGAGTACATCTATGCTCCTATTAATTTAAACATGAAAATCCACAATCATCTCTAAAACAAATATTTTGAATTCATTATGAAAGTGTTTTTTTTAACATGCTATATAACCTCTCAAATACACATCAAATATATCAATAAAAGAACTAGTTCTATTTGTACGTATAGTTATGAGATTTGAACTTATTCAAACTTCATCTTACTCCCACTGATTTTCTTGAGAACCATTATCTTATAAGTAATATATTGAACCAAATACTTTATTTAATGAGGACTAAATGATTATATCCAATCTTTTGGATATCTCATAACTTCATATTATCCTTTTTAGTTATAAACTTATTGAATGATATATGATTTAAGTAAGCATCACTTCCCAAAATCATTAACTTTGACTATTTACAAATCCTATCATTTCATATCTAATTTGAAATCTTACTATTTGATTTAATTGGAACTTTTAAAGGTAAGTCATTGTACTAAGTTTAGCTATATAAGAAATAAATATTGCATATTACAATATTTTATATTGCATTTTTCTCCTTACGTAAATTCATATCATTATGGAATTTTGTTATGGGGTAGTCACCAGAGAATCTCATTCTCACTAGATAGATAACTAAGAAAATTTAGATTTTACCACATTGATCTCATTGAAGTACTTTTAGTATACTTAACAACATAATTTCTACTCATTTTTAAATAATTTAAATTTTTGAAATTTTTAAACTAATATTTTATTTAATATGTAAGTATTCATCCTTTATGAATTTTATTCTATTCAATGCATCATATGTATAAGATTTAACAATTTTATACCATCATCATCCTTTCACCTAAGATTGATTTTGTTATTCTTCAACTCAACATATACTTGTATGCATCTTTATAATTCTTATTATGTAGATTTAACCAATATATAATAGAAAGATAGTCTTGGTTATTTAACTTTGCATTATTTCCAACTTTGTTAAGTATAAGTTTTCCTTTGATCGAATACATATTCAAACTATTTCTATAAACTTAGATCAACTACTTTTTCTTAACAATCTATTTCTTATCATTTCTTGAACATTGTAATAATGTTGAATCCAAATTTAGTATCAAATACTCAAAATCATAAACTAGAAATATATATGATTTTTGTCATATAATGTATCAGCAAGAAAATCACGTAATCAAATTTTCTTTTTATGACAACTATTATCATTTCTAAGTTAAAGATTTCTATTATAGTCTATATTTATTCTTTAAGTATGTGTTGAGTGTCACAATTTCATCAAGGTATTATACCTTCCTACTATACTATATATTAAGTTATGCTATCATAGTATTGACATCTATCTTATATGTTGTCCTTAAATTTTATAAGACATTAGCTTAAAATATTAATGTATTTTGTCATCTATATGATATTGACTTAATTTTAAAACTTTTTTACAAAATTCCTAATAGGGATTAATAGCAATATTGCATAATGGACATAAAATTTTTCTTTCTAACTTTGATAACACTTTTTAAACATAAACTACGTCTAAGATATTTACTTCACTAAATCTTAGTATTAACTATATTAAAAAAAGATACTCAAAACAAAATATAAATGTAAGAGAAATAAGTGTTGGTTATATATCGTGAGTCTAGTTTCTACTAAATAATATTAAGACCTATCATATATTTGGTTACTCTTACTATTTTATTCGAAATAATAATCTTCACTACTATTCAGAAAAAATCACTCTAGTTGGCTAGGATTCCATTCAAATTTAATTGATCTTGAGTTTCCTTAACAAACTAACTAAACTTAAATAAGTAGGAAACAACTCTATCAATCACATGTCATGTGACTCCTAGATCTATTAGATGACAACTCTTACCAAAATATATATGATATGTTATTCCTATCATTGCCTTTAGATTCATATGATTATGATTCACTCATCCAAATCATAGAAATTTAGTTAAATATGATCCATTAATTTAAAATAAAACATATTAGAGTTAAAGAAGTCTTGAGTTTACTTAATAACTCTTGCAATAAATACAACTCTGGTTTTATTTAAATAATGGAGGCAACTATTACTTTCTTAACTTGTACTAAATATTCTAATGAGGTATTCAATTTTTGATGGTCTTATCAAACACTCATTATATATAAAATATCATTCATTTTAAATATGCAATTCCTCATGCAAATATAATAAAATTGTAAGCATGAAATATTGTTTGATTATCTATATGATCTCCTTAATCTAAAATAATATTGTCAATTATTTAGATAATTAAATTACATAAAACCATTACTTCCTAAATAACTCGAGATCCTGTTCAAAATAGAAATTCAATTTAATTTGAAAACAATTTTAAAATTCAATTGAAAACTTATCTTGACTCCTTTAATGAATTTAATCGAAAAATAAAATTTGAATTTCTTGCTTATTATAAATTAGGAAATTTTCTTTTTCAAAATTTTATAAGTGACACAACTAGAAAATATTCATAATCACATTAGGAATAACATTTCCTTAATTAGAAAATTATTTTCTAATTTCATATGAAACACCTTTCAAAATTAAAAATTTTAAATTTAAACAAGAAAATCTATTTTATTATTTAGAGATTAATCTATCAATTAATTAGAAAATAATTATTTAAAAGTTAGAAGCTATTTTATAAAATATCAAAGAAGGATCATTTCTTAATTAATAAATAAAATGTAACATTTTACAAATTTAATGAAGAAAAACCTTTTTCTAATTAATTTAAAAACTTATTATTAAAGGTAATAAAGAAACAATTTCTAAATATAATAGAATAATAATCTTATAAATAATTTTAATTATGAAACAAGCTTTTTAATTACTTAGGGAAACAGTTTTTTTAACTTTAAAAGAGTCTAATTAATTACTAATTTCAATCTAATTGAAATTAATTTAATTTAATTTCTAGAAAATAATTTCCCAAAATATTAATTAGGAATATAAAAATAATTTATCTAATATTAAAATTAAGACCTCATCTTAGTTAATATTAATCTTATTATATTAATTTATCAAGCATAAGGTAATTATGAAACATATCCCTTTTTGCATTTGTTTGATTCAAATTATTGATTTGATAACTAATTTAATTTAATAAGTTAACTCTTGAAAAATTAAACTAAATTCAAAATATATTCATAATAAAGTTAAGCATTTTGAAATAATTTGGAAATATTTTTTTAGATTTATTTGAAATTTTAAAAAATTTAATTTCAATTAAAATAATTTATTTTAAATTAAGACTTAAAACACATAAAATTAAAATAAAAAACAAATGCTGACTATGTGCATTGAACTTTTCACTTTGGCATGTATATAACACAAGCTTGATTAGAAAAATTATCAAATAATTTCCTAGTAAGTTATGATCCTATTTAATTTAGTTAGCCTTGATTTTGATCAATAGCCTTGATTTTGATCAATAAACCAACCAAATTAAATTAGCTAGATAGTATAATTACTAATCACATCTTATATAATTCTTAGATTAATTAGGAAATAACTCCTTGTTAAAATATATCATGTGATATTCCTAATTAAGCCTCTAATTTTATATATCATGAGTTTACTCTTTCAATCACATAGGTTTAGTTAAATAGAACTCATTAATTTAGAATAAAATATGTTTACGTTAGATGTACCTTAAATTTACTCAACAAGCCTACTAATAAATAAAATTCTAATTTTATACTCAAAGAATAAAAGGCAACGATCAGATTTAATACCTTTTCTAAAATAATTTTCTAGATTTATTAGGAATTTGAATTAATATAAACTTAACCTAATTTTCAATTTAACCAAAAATTGTTAAGGCTTTCTGAACAAAGAGAGGGTTAACATGCGCTATAAACTCTTTCGTGAGGTGCATGATCTGCAGGTACATCTATCAACATATTATACACATGATGAACGCGACTCACGCTTTGCATGTGCCCTTAATTTCTCTAAATTAAGGTGTTTTTTTTCATTCGCTTATCTTTTACATCTTGTTATTAGCTTATCATCGGAGAGCTTGAATGGGATTGTTCATGTTTTTGATTACTTTTTCGTCATTTGCCAGTCGTGACTAAGCTCGGTAATCTTAAAGGGGTCCATCTCCTGCCTTGGACTACAGTTACAATTCCAAAAGCTTGCGGCAGCTTAGGTGTGCGGCAAGCTAGAGAGGCTAATACGGTGTTGCTCAAAAAAATGTGTTAGGACATATGTATGGAGCGTGACAACCTTTGAGTGCAGGTCCTTCGCTCTCGATATCTGAGTGGACAGGACCTCATGTCACATAACCCCCCTCAAACAGCTTCAATTGCATGGAATGCATAGAAGGGCCTCCTGAAAGCCCTCACATTCCTTAATGATGTATATGGTTGGTGGATTGGAGATAGGGCGAACATTCATTTCTAGAATGACAGATGGCTTTTTGATGGCTCACTGGCTTCGGTGGTGGGACGAATCCCGGAGCATCTCAAAGATCTTCATATTAGCAACCTACTCTCCTCTTCTACAGGGTGGAACTTGACTCCTATTGAGGGCATTGTTCCCTCCGAATATTGTCACCGTATCATGGCTATTCCATGATCGATCTCTTCCCAAGGGCCTGACAGTCTTATATGATTGGGTAGTCCCAACAGGGTGTATGCATCTCAAGGAGGCTATGCCTTTATCACTAGTGTACCATCTTTGGACGGTTCGATGGGTGGTTGGAAATGGCTTTGGTCACTCCACGCAGCTCATAAACATAAGATGTTCCCGTGGCTAGCGGCTTGGAATAGACTCCTCACAAATGAAGTGTGTTACGAACGTAACTTATGTACATCCCCCCTCTGTGAGCGGTGTGGCGCCTATAGGGAAACTGTCCTACACCTATTACAGGACTACCCACAAGCTAGAGGTGTATGGGCCACCACCAAGGTCCAATGGAGTGCCACCTTCTACCGCAAACAATATGTTTATACCTGGCTCAAGCATAATTGTGTTCCATCTACCCGGGAAGTAAATTCTGCCTGGAGATTTATAATTACCTGTCGGATCATCTGGTGCTCCAAGAACAAATGTGTGATCGAAGGAGCACAACTCACCTGTTCTATGCAAGTCAAACAGGTCGAGTTCCTGCTTAGGGATTATAATGCATCATTTGTTGACCAGTATCAAAGTCAAACACACCCATCGACCCCGATCATGGTTGCCTGGATCCCCCCGCTTGAGAAGTGGTTAAAGCTCAACGTGGATGGCAGTGTACTTGGGAGTTCGGGGATGGCATGTATTGGTGGTTTAATTCGGGATAGCTATGGTACTTAGATTGCAGTATTTTCATGTTGTGTTGGGATTACTACCATCATGGTTGCGGAACTCCAGGCTCTCCGATTTGGTATCACCTTTGCCAGGAATTTTCAGTGTGACGAATTAATTATCGAGTCAGACTCCATGGAAGCACTTCGCTGCCTAAGTTATTCTCAGGAGGATCTACAATTTCATCCTCTAGCCAATATGATCTATGATATCCGCTCCTCTCTAGCCAATGGCCCACGGTATATTACTGCTCATGTCTTGTGTGAAGGCAATCAATGCGCTGACTACCTAGCCCGTATGGGCTCAGGCTTCGTACATGGCAAGAATGTGTGGCACAGCCCTCTTCTTGCACTTTATACTCTTTTGCGCAGAGATGCGCACGGGATTGAGTTTCCTCGTCGTTAAGCTTGATTCCTCCTTCTGATGTACCAAAACAAAAAAAAACCTATTAGCAACACCAACTTCGCCAATGACAAGATAGATTGCTAATTGACATCAAGAAGATGCGTCGATCATACCCAATGCTTTTCCAAAATTTTAGAACATTTTTAGTTAATTATTAACATATTATAAATTAGCCATGCAAGATTGAATAAGAAAGAGAATAAAACTATAGGACATGCTTCAATGTTCTCTTCATAAATATAATAATAATATCATGAGTCAACACAATTGGTGGAATTTTTTGAAGCAAAAGTTAAACAACTGAAGTAGCCTATGATATCACTATATGAAAGTTAATAGAGAACATATCATTAGCACATTAATAGTCAAAAAATAAAAGAGTTAGATAAAAGCTTGATTATGATATCTTACTAAAAAAAATTTTAATGTAGGAGTCAATCATAAATTGTTCAAATGTTCATTCTTTAATAGCATCAACAAAATAAAGAAAGAGAACTCTATAACTATTAGAAAATGATTGATAGCAGTGTTAGCTCTCTTACTTTCCCTTTTAAGATGAAATATTAGGATCTAATTGATATTTAAAAACTCTTTTTTCAAATCTCAATTCATTATGACCAAATAATCTTAAATCATTACTAATAAAGATTGTTAGAGCATTCTTTCAATTACTTTTGAACGATGAATCATTCCATGTAGTTTAAAGTTTAAACTATATTCACATGCTACCAATTGAACTGCCTTCAGTAGCACAGGCTATAAGTAGCATCAATAAATGGAGAATTCATTGAAATTTAGGCATGCTCTTGACAAGTTTATCGAAGTTTTATACCTGAAACAAATGAAAAATGGAATTAGATAAGAAACATGAAGAAGTAAGGTCTAAATTGAATTGTCATGTACATCTTACGAACATTTAACTGAATTGTCATGTATATATTACGAACAAAAATTCCATTTTGCTTGATAGTAAATTACATATTTCATTAAAACTCTATTTATTATCTAATAATACATAAATAAAATGATCACTCTCTTATATTTGATATAATATAATTTTAATATATAAAAAAGTTTTGTTTAATTTTATTATTAATTTTCTCATTGTATCAAGATTGTGAATGTTGATTAACTTTTTACATGGTGAACTTAATTCTAATAAATTAATACTGAATAATTTTTCTTGTCTTATCAACCTACTAAACTTAGTATTAATACTAATTAATTTTTTTTGTCATATCAATCTACTAGATTCTGTAAGTACTAAGTATTTTTTCTTATCTCATCCATCCGTTGGATTCAATGCTAGTGTTGAATAGTAGTTACTATTAATAAAATATTTATAAATTCGTATTGTTTACAAACATATCATATAAATATTAAAAAATAGTATAAATGATAAAAGAAATATTATTACATGATTAAAAATTATATTCACAACAGATATGTTGATCAATTTCACTAAAATACGATGCTTAATAGACCAATACATAAAATAACAAATAAATAGTTCACCTATATTATATATTAATCATCTTTTTTTATTAATATTATTATACAATAAATAAAAATTTGAAGAAAGAATATGTTATCTTTGAATTTCATTAATATATTATTAATTATAAATAAAATATGATGAATTAATAAATTCATATTTATTAACAAAATAAATTTATATTACATGTTAAGTATTTACTTATAATTTTTGATATAAGTAGTGATATATAAATATGATAAAGTGTAATACAATTCCATCTATTGCTAGCAAAATTTCAATGTTTTAAAAACTTAACCAAAAGTTAAACTAATAAGACAAAAAGTGTAAAGTTTAAAAAGTTTAATCTTTAAAATATAATTAAAAAAATATTTTTATTCATAAAATTTTTTGATGTTTAATTGAAAAAAGAAATTGTTAAATAATAATTAATTTATTTTAATTTATTAATTTACAAAAATTAATCAATTACTTAATAAACTGGTTAATTTTTAATAACAAGAGTCATCAAAGTAAATCAAATCAAAAAATTAAAAACCAAATCAAAAAATTAAATTGTTTAAGATTTTTATAATTATACAGTCAAACCGATTAAGTTTTTTAATCATAATTAAAATCAATAAAGTCAGTTATCATAAACGTGAATAATAATTAGAAATTGAAAATTTATCTTTTTGTGTAATAAACAGAAATCTGATTAATGACTGAACTATTATCATATTAAACAAGGCCATGTATCAATTTATAAAGAATCTTTGCATCCTACTAGCCTAAGGAAGCCTCAGCCTTACATTCTCATGACACAGATTAACTAATCCACATACTCATCTAACTCAATCTACTCTACGCATACAAATTACATTAATCTATATGGTTAATCTTTCTTTCTAAAGAGTATCTATGGAATGATCTGAAAGATATTCAGAGGAACATCTAAGACCCTTAGTACATGGAGAATTCAATACCATTGCCTATTCGATTGAATCAACGTCCAATGTCAGTCTAAAACACCGTAATGATGGCTTAAAGAACTGCATGCATCAAACATATATCACTACTTTAAGATATGATGGCAATTATTTTACCTGGTCTAACAAATAAACAAGCAAAAAGATGATTACAAGGAAGCATTACAAAGCCTCATTAACTCCTCCCATATATTGGCCTATCCTTTTGGCAAAGCTCACTTCAACAAACCACCCTTATGGTCTAATCATTCTCCAATAGAAGTCAATTTATCTACAAATTTGGTATGTAAAAGAGCCCCTTTCATATTCAATAATTATTTAGCAGGCTCTGAAGGACTTGAGAAAGCAATCTATCGAAGTCTGAGGGCTGACATTATGGGTTACAAAACTTTCATTTGTTTAAGGAAACTTTTAAGCAACCAAGGAAGAACTAAAAGAGCTCAGAAGAAGTTTGAATGACACTCAAAAGGACGTTAAAAGCACCAGAGAACCCCTTTAACAAGCTCAGGACAGCCTCTACGCCAGCACCAAAGATACCTTTTGCAAGTAGCTAAGAAACATGCATTAACCTCTTTCATAAATGCCTTAGAGGTCTATAACTTCCATAAAGGAGAAATCCATGGTGCAAAGCTTTGCTCAACAAAAGAAACACCAAAATCATGAACCTTACAGGTCATATAGGGCTTCAAACATCAGACCACTCTGAGATGAAGACTACAACGTTCAACTACTTCAAGGAGTCATTAGGAAATTGCTCTAACAGGGTTTTTTTTTTTTTAATCTCTTTGCAGGAAATCCAGGAATTCAACTCAAACTCCATCAACCAAGACTTCCCTTACTAGGCCATTCACTAGAGAGGACATTTGTCAGGGCCTTTACAGTATGAAACCTAGCAAAGCACTTGGACTAGATGGGCTCAATGCTTTATATTTTTAGAAGTCTTTGGAACCTAGTAAGGAACTTAGTTTTTGATGTAGTCTATATGTTTGTGGAGCGAACTCTAAATCAATTTCAAATCTAACATCCTCCCGAACTTTGTTTACAAATATGTTGTGTCTTGCTATTAAGAAAACAAAAGTTGCTTATTTGTCTCAATAGATAGAGCTAATCAAGCAGTACATCTATCGAATTACACATGACTCAAGATGCAACAACCCTCTCTAAAATACCTTAGAGTACCTATGGCAACCAAAATTATTTCCTATAAAGATTGTCTTAGATCTGATACACAAAAGAATAAGCAGTTGCTTAAATAATTCACTTTCATATGCTGGAAGACTTCAACTAATAACATCTATTCTCAACAATCTTGATGTGTTCTAAAGACACAAACTTCCTACCTACCTGCTCATCCAATACTATAGAAAAGATCTTCAAGGACTTTCTATAGTCAGGGAAAGTCTCTTCCATAGTACAAGCTAAGGTTAAATGGGCTAAGGTCTGTCAATTAGAGGCAGATGGACAACTAAGCATTGTTCCCATAAAAGCCACGAACAAAATGCTTTTGGCTAAGAGAATTTGGAAGTTATTCACCAATTAAGAGTCCTTTTAGGTTTAATTTGCAGATACACATTTCTTAAGGCAACAACTTCTGCACAATTGAACCTAGGTCAGATACCTCCTGGATATTCCTCCAAATCATCAAGCTCAGAAGCAGTACTTGCAATAAAATAAGGTGCAGAACTGGGAATGGTAATTCAAAATGATTTTGGTTTTAACAATTGGCATAATGCAAGCTTCCAAGCTACTAAAACAACATGTATATTTGCCTGAAAATGCTAGAGTCAAAGTGATCATCCAAGGAAACAACTGGAGCTGTAACTTAAAAGGCCTCTCTACCTACATGAACAACCAGGCAATGTACAACCCTAATTCAAGATTGGAAGACTCGATTATATGGCATAGACACAAAACTAGTGCATTCATAAATAGACTATGTATGAACTATTCTCTAGTAACTACTAGAGAGTGACATAGGCTAAACTTACTTGGTTCATATGCAATCTCCCTAAAATCTCTTTTGTATTATTGCTAGCTATATACCAAAAACTAAATGCTCTGGACAAATTAAAATGTAACATCTCTTATAACTAACTATGCAACCAAGAGAGAACCTGAATTACCTCCTATTCAACAGCTCTTTCTCCCAGCAAGTCTGGGAAAAAAATCAACTTTTGTACAGCAAATTTTGTAAGGTGTTTCATTGGTAGAGAATAGTTGAATGGGCCTCAAAAGTTTCCTATAATAACAAAGATAATGATATCATATCCAAACTTTCTTTCAATTGCATCATACATACAAATTTGAAAAGAAAGAAACTTAAGGATACTTGGAAATGAAACAAGAGATCTACAAACATTGAACAACACAATCTCATAGATAAGACAAAAGTATCATAACCACAAGATTCTCTCATCACAGTATTCCATAAGTGGAGCTTACTTTTGTCCCAACCCTTACCAAGCTGTCAGTAGCCTTGGACCTCAATTACTATAGTATTCCCTTGGTTCCACAATTTGGTTATGGTGCTTTTATAGCATTCTTTTTTACCGTCCAAAAAAATAAAATTTTAATTTTTTGATAAAAACAAATTCATATTACATTATTATATCATATTAGAACTTGAAAATTCCATTACTACATTGTTTTGGATAAAAGAACTAAAAATCAACAAAATGTAATAAAGAAAGTTATGTAATAACTGAACATTACCATAGAGAGTTATTCATAACTTTGGCAAAAGAACTTAAATAAAGAAAAGATCAAACCACAAAGAGTTCCAATGTATTTAATCGTATATTTTAAACATAATTAATAATATATAAATATAATAGATTAATATATCAATCTACGACGCATACCATCGTTGTGATTTACTAATTTCTAACCATTCCCCTAAGATGTCACCATCTATCATCCATATGAAATGCTATTTGTCTACAATTTTACGCATAGCTAGAGATGATGTTCACTTTACAAATAAACTAAAATTACAATTTTTGCAAAATATAAAGGATTCCCACAAAATATTTAAAGCACAAGAGATTTGATAAAATCAATGAAACTACTTTGTCCTTTACCGAAAATAAATTGATGTAAGGAATGGAGACTATCCATTACATATATATACAAATATGGATGCACAAACTTCCATAAAAAATCCGATAATTGATGGATGTGATTAAAAATGGCAAATGAAAGCCTAAGAAACGGTGAAGATTCACAAGATTTAGGTTAAAAATTATAGTGAAATGGGAATTTTATGGAACATGAGTAAGTGATGAGAGCAAGGAGAAAGGAGCTTGTGGAAGTAATTTCATTAAGTTGGAGCAGTTTCATTAGCACACATAATAATTCTCATAATTCCGCTATCTTTTGGTGCCACTCCAAACACAAGTTAAAGACTTTCGGTAGCTGAACTTCTAACCCTTTTTTTGATTTTTCTGTTGTTCCTTCGATAAAATGCCTAATATTAAACAACAAAATCAGAAAACAAAAAGGAACCTGTTCATGTCTTATGCCTCCCAACAAATTTCGCCAGCATTCAAGATGGAAAATACTCCAAACTGATTCAGAAGTACAGTAACTCAAGGACTGCAAAGGTTCTTAAGATCCTCCTCTTTTGCATACCAGCTTGGGATAATTTTTGATATGTGGGGATAAAGATCCTTATATGAGTTTCTAATTGTACCTTCAGCAACTCCAGTAGCCAGTGAGATATCTGGGGCATCCACACCACAATCATCAACCCAACAACTCATTTATGAAATGCAACTTTGCAGCAAAGTATAACATTTAAAATAATGAAGCAATTTTCATGTTCCAAATACAAAATTACAAGCATCCTTAGATTTCATGTCAGTTCTCATATAAAAGACGTTAGCCTAGCATTTATGAAAACAAAAACATAAAAAACTCAATCTTCACCCCACAAACAAATATATAAGTCAAATCACAATGTATAAATAAGAAAATAGGCTCCATGTGTAACTGGAATATGTTGAATCAAGTGATTTTTGGTTTTCTCATATGGATAGTCGTGAGAGGTGTTGTCGAGGCTTAGGTTGGGCAATTGTGCTATAAGAGGATTTTGCAGTCATTTGTAGGTGGTTAAAGCATACATGAAAGAGTTGGAACATCAGCCACGCACTTCTTTGTTTGAGGAACTGATACGAAAATATGTACTTGAAGTAGATGGCCGTTAAGACCGTTAGTATGTCAATTGGAGGGTGTTACGAGTACCAATAAATAACAGTCCCCCCATGGCTATTGTACTTTTTTTGGCAATTAATGAGAATCCTATTGCATTTCTCTCTCTCTACTCTCGCAATTCTCTCCATTCCTCTCTGTTCTTCTATTCCCCTCTCTTTTCCTTTGTTACTCTCTCCTTCTCTCTTTTCTCTTCTCTTTTCTTCATCTTTTCCTCTTTTCCCCTTCATCTACCACTATCGGTAACAGTGGTATTAGAGCATTATGCTCCTTGGACCGATGATAGAGACGCGTGCCCAGACTTCTGTTCGTGATCTTGATGAGCGCAGAAGGACGCTGGAGCAAGGATTCAAGCAATTAACGGCCTTGTATGACGTGTTGCAGGGGATGTCTGTATAGTTGACAGGCTTCATACGGGCCCAAGAAGAGTCTGTCAATGATGGCGAGGGGGGCCCAGCCAAGATAGAGGTCAAAGTTGCATCAAAAGGGAACAAGATCAAGGCTGGAACCAGGGTGCAACGTAATGCCCAGTAATAGCGTCTAGAAACCCGCAACTACCAGCACCCCACCCGTTTCACAAAGATGGAGTTCCCAAGATTCCAAAGAAGTGACGTTCTTGGGTGGATTTTGAAATGTGAGAGGTACTTTTGTGGTCAAAGATATGTATAACTTATAATATTATGATTTGATCATAATCAGATCATTTAGATTATACAGCAGTATCTTATAGAGATATAGTATCCTAGGATTATATTTCCATATTTGTATAGATTTTCTACCTTATTCTGTAAACCCTATTCGTCTATATATATATTGCAGTCTCTAATAAAGATATATAGAGCAAATAAGCTCTGATTCACATGGTATCAGAGCCACGTGATAGAGAGAGTGAAACCGAGGAGAAAATCCCAGAAAGTCAAGAAATAACTTCCAATCTTGAGGGATCCTCCACAGCAATCCCAATCTCAAACCAAACTAGAGGTCAGTCATCAATGATGTCTGGTATTAAGGGAGTTTCAGTTATCATTGTTTCCTATAAAATGAATGGAACAAACTATCGAGAGTGGGCTCAAGCTATGAAACTCGCCATTGGAGGAAGAGGGAAGCTAAACTTTATCATCGGAGATGGGAATGTTCCAGACTCAACAAATGTACAAGCTACACAACAATGGGAGATAGATAATCCAATGGTCTCGTCATGGCTTATCAACGCCATGATACCACCAATCAAACAGACATTTATTTTTCTGCCAATAGCTAGAGAAATATGGGATGGAGTGCAATAGTCCTACTTTGATGAAGAGGATGCATCACGGATTTAAGAGATAAAAACAAGGTTGTGGCAAATGAAGCAAGGTGATAGAGAAGTTACAGAATATGGGGTTGCAATGATAGCATTGTGGCAGGAACTTGACCTGCTGTCAGATGAAGAGTGGAGGTGCAAGGAAGATGCAGTGATGTACAACCATAAAATTGAAGAGGAGAGAGTCTTTGAATTTTTGGCTAGTCTCAATAAAAACTTGGATGATGTTCGTGGAAGAATCTTAAGTAGAATGCCTTTGCCTACAGTTAAGAAGAATTTTCTGAAGTTAGGAGGGAAGTAGCAAGGAGAAAAATCAGGCTAAAAGAGGAATCGAAAGAGGAACTAAATTTAACTCCACTATCTACGAATGAAGCTTCTGCACTATTATCACGTGGTGAATCCAGTAAGAAAAATCATAAGAAGTCACACCAAAGATACATGCTGGGACATTAATGGAAAGCCTCTAGATTGGAAACCAAAAAAGGGAAAAAAATTGAGGCTATCAAGTATCTAGTGAGGGAGGAACTGAAAAATCTAAAGATAGTCAAAAACAACAAGGAGGTGAGTTGAATATTTCACTAGGAAAACTATTGGAAGTACTACAGAACCTTCAAAGTGACAGTAACCAATAAAAGGCAAGCACAATTGCAAATGCTACTATGAGAGGTAATATCATAAAAGCTTTTTTTTATCTTCATGCGGTAGGAAGAAGTGGATAGTTGATTCTGGAGCTTCGGATCATATGACAGATGATTTTAATATGTTTCATTCATATGTTCCGTGTGCTGGACATAAAAAAGTTAAGGTAGCAAATGGTGATCCCTCCTCAATTGCAGGAAAAGGAGGTATCAAAGTAACAGATTCTATGAAACTAAATTCTATTCTACATGTCCCTAATATAGAATGCAATCTTCTGTCAGTCAGTAAATCGACAAAAGAAGCTAATTGTAGTGCTCATTTTTTCCCTACTCATTGTGTTATATAGGACCTATCATCGGGGAAGACGATTGGCAGTGCTAAAGAGGTAGATGGAGTGTACTACTTTGAAGATGAAGAAAGACAGTCTACTCCTTATAGCTTAGGTAATAGTGTGATTGTTCCTAAGATTGATGAACTATTGTTATGGCATAAGAGGTTAGGGCACCCAAACTTTCAATATATGTCACGGTTATTTCCAAATATCTCAATAAATAAAGATCTTTGTGTTCATTGTGACGCTTGTGAATTTGCTAAACATTAAAGAAGTTCTTTTACAAGGTCCAAACAAAAACCCACAAAACCGTTCTCACTTATCCATAGTGATCTTTGGGGTCCATCTTGTGTTCTTAATAGAACCAATTCCAAATGGTTCATTACATTCATTGATGACCATACTCGTTTGTGTTAGGTGTTTCTTTTGAAAGATAAAGCTGAAACCTCTAACGTATTCATCAATTTTTATCAAATGATGAAGAATCAATTCCAAACTAGTATTCAAATCCTTCATACTGACAAAGGTACTGAATACTTTAATCAACATCTACATACATTCTTTCAAAAACATGGAATTGCCCACCAAAGTACTTGTGTCAATAGTCCTCAATAAAATGGGATTGTGGAAAAAAAAATAGACATCTTCTTGAGGTAGCTAGGGCCTTGATGTTCACTAGTAATGTTCCAAAATATTTTTGAGGGGACACTCTTCTTACTGCTACCTATCTTATTAATAGAATGCCTAGTCGTATTCTTTCCTTCAAAACACCACTTCAGAAATTTCAAGAAACCTACACTACCACTCATCTTGAGACTAACCTTCCTTTAAGAGTTTCAGGTGCACAACCTTCCTTAACAGTTTTTCACACAATAAACTTGATCCAAGGGCCAAAAAATGTTTGTTTCTAGGACATTCTGCTACACAAAAGGGATATAAATGCTATGATCCTATCTCAAAAAGGTTGTTTGTTAGCTGTGATGTCTCTTTTTCCAAGACAAATTTCTTCTATCCTAAATCCTCGATTCAGGGGGAGTATTGGAGTGAGTTTGGGGGTGATGAATCTCAACCTCAACCTAAACCTATATCTGTTCCTGAACCCATCCCAGTACCTATGACATCTCCTATAGAGACAAATCCTAATAAAGAAACAGCTATACCTGATCATACACTCAAGGTGTATTCTCGGAGGAAGAAAGCAAGCAGTACACTTCCTATCCCTATAGCTATGCCAATTTCTGAACCAGTGCAGGTCCCTACCAAAGAAATTCAAAGCAATGAGGATCAAGGGACAACACAGATTTAGAATGGCCAATTGCCTTGAGGAAGAAATCTAGATCATGTACTATGCATCCGATTGAGAGGCTTGTCTCTTATGAAGCTCTATCTTCTCAATATAAAGCTTTTATTGCTAATCTGGACAGAATTGACATTCCAAAAAATGTTCAAGAAGCTCTTAAAGTTCCAGAATGGAGAGAAGTTGTTTTCGAAGAAGTAAGGGCACTTGGAAAGAATGAAACATGAGAAGAAGTCGATCTGCCAAAAGGAAAGAAACCTGTGAGGTGTAGGTGGATATTTACAGTCAAACATAAGGCTGATGGGACAATTGAGAGGCATAAGGCGAGAATGGTAGCTAAAGGCTATACTCAGACCTATGGGATGGACTACAAGGAAGCATTTGCACCTGTGGCCAAGCTAAATACTATAAGATTATTGTTATCAATAGCTGTAAACCTTAACTGGCCACTTCAGCAACTTGATATCAAAAAATGCC
Organism: Erythroxylum plowmanianum; assembly: GCA_025531925.1. NCBI lineage: Eukaryota > Viridiplantae > Streptophyta > Magnoliopsida > Malpighiales > Erythroxylaceae > Erythroxylum > Erythroxylum plowmanianum. The sequence goes on from JANVCQ010000004.1 coordinate 24,949,016, forward strand.
TTTGTGAATGGACAACTAAAGGAAGCAGTGTATATGAAACTTCCTCCAGGGTTTGATGAGGAAGGAGGAAACAAAGTATGTAGACGAAGAAAATCTCAATATGGACTGAAGCAATCACCACGAGCTTAGTTCGAGAGATTTGCCAAAGTCCTTAAAACAAAAGGATACACACAAGCACAGTCAGATCATACAATGTTTTCCAGAAGTAGAGAAGGTAAGAAGACAATTTTGATTTTGTATGTTGACGATATTATCTTAACTGGTGATGATGCAGAGGAAATCACAAGACTTAAGACAACTTTGAAGGAAGAATTTGAAGTTAAAGACTTGGGAGAAATTAAGTATTTTCTGGGGCATGGAAGTAGCAAGATCACAGAAGGGAGTTTACATCTCACAAAGAAAGTACATTCTTGATCTCTTAAGAGAAACTGGAATGTTAGAAGCCAACCAAGCACTACTCCTATTGACAGTACAAAATTTGGGGATGAAGATGATAAACATGTCAATCGTGAAGAGTATCAAATACTAGTGGGAAGACTAATTTATTTGTCTCATGCTAGACCAAATATTGCTTTTGTCGTGAGTGTTGTTAGTCACTATATGCATGCATCAAGGAGAGAGCATTTGGAGGCAGTCTATAAGATCCTATGGTATCTAAAAGGTACTCCAGGAAAAGGGTTGCTATTCAAGAAAGGAGATCAAAGAACAATTGAAATATATACTAATTCAGATTGGGCAAGTTCAGAAGAGAATAAACGATCAACCACTGGATATTGTACTTTTGTGTGGGAAATTTTGGTTACTTGGCAAAGTAAGAAGCAAAAGGTGGTAGCCAAGAGTAGTGATGAAGCTGAACTAAGAGTTGTTGCAAAAAGGATGTGTGAAAGTCTTTGGTTAAAGAGAGTGTTGATAGAATTGGGAATCGAGTTTGAGATACCTATAAAACACTATTGTGATAACAAGGCAGCCCTAAGCATGGCACACAATCCAGTCCATTATAAGAGAACAAAACATGTTGAGGTTGATCGACATTTCATCAAAGAGAAGATGAGGAGGGGACAATATGCCTATGTTCCAACAAAGAAGCAGACAGTTGATGTGTTTACCAAAGGACTTCAACGACAAGCATTTGAAGAGTGTATTAGCAAGTTGGACATGATAGATATCTATG
>JANVCQ010000004.1:24951306-24970281 GCA_025531925.1 Erythroxylum plowmanianum
TAGCAACTGCTTTTATGAAAATCTTAACTCTGGAAGAAGTGGAAGAGGACCGAGTCCACAACTTGTTTTTTTACCGCCATGAGAAATTTTCTAAGGATCACGTCTGCCCTCAAAGAAGGAAGTTGTAGTTGCACTTGGTGGAGTATGAAACAGATGGAGATGTAGATTAAGGGACCAACACGAATAAAGATGGAGAGTTTTCCCCGCCTCAAATTTCACTTCATGCCATAGAAGGTACTGACAATGTTACTTCTATGAGAGCAAGGCCAAATGGGAAGAAAAACTGTGCAAATTCTGATTGATGGTGGCAACACTCATGATTTTCTAGATTATGACTTGGCAAGAAAGCTTGGGTGGTTCGAGAATGGTGCAACCAGGGAAGTGGAGCTAGCTAGTGGTCAGAAGCTGAAGGTTTTTGGTATTTGGCGGAATTTTAAGTGGAGAATGCAAGATAAAGAGTTTATGGCAGATCTGAGAATAATGAAAGTTCGGACATATGATATGATGTTGGACTTGAAGTAGCTCAAGCGCATTGGAAGTGCCTACTAGGACTATGCTTCTCTCTCTATGTTCTTTTGGTATAATGGGAAGGTGGTTAAACTACAAGCTAGTGGGCCACATGCATGGAAGTTAGTGGTCCCTAAGAGAATTGGAGAAGATGGGGGTCTGTTGAGACCCGATATCAACAACAGTATAGTAGGAAGAAGAACAGAGTGGGTTAGATGAGTAATTCTGAGAATGTGGAAAATAATTGGCTGAGCTGGATAGTTAGTTATAGAAGTTAGTTATAGAAGAGGGAATAAATAGAACATGTGGGGTCGGGTAGATGTTATGATAATGAATTTGTTATGATAATGTACTGAGGAGGTTAGCTAGCCCTCGAAAGCTTAGCATATTGAGATATTGAGATACTGACAGCATTGAATTCCTTTTTCGTATCTTATTCTTCTCTATTTTCTTCCTGTTTTTGTGCTTGAGTTTCTGGTGTTGAGATTGATTGCTGGAATATAACTTGTTAGGATTTGGATCCTAGCAGGGTCAAATGTTCATGATACAAGTGGTTAAAAGTGAAGAGGAAGAGCTTCAGTGCTTGTCAGTGAGAAGTGATAATGGGGAATTACCAAGTGGGATTAAGTTTGTTCTAGGAGACTTTTATGATGTTTTTGTGGAACCCAAGAGTTTACCCCCTCTTAAAGAAGGCCATAATCACCCAATAGTTTTGCAAGAAGGAACTAACCCCATCAACTTGAAGCCTTATAGATACCCTTCTACTCAAAAGGATGTAATTGAGAAGTTGGTAAGTGAACTATTGTAGGTTGGTGTTATACGTGAGAGTTGTTCTCCCTTCTCATCCCCTATAGTATTAGTCAAGAAGAAGGATGGTAAGTGACGTATGTGTATTGACTATAGGGAATTGAATAAGAAAACAGTGAAAAATCCCATTCCTCTGGTTGAAGAGCTATTTGATGAGCTTAGTGCAGCAAGATGGTATACTAAGCTGGATCTAAAGGCTGGGTACCACCAACTCCGCACGGTGCCGGGAGATGCTCATAAAGCTGCTTTTAAAACGCACAGTGGACATTATGAATGGTTGGTTATGCCCTTTGGGCTAATCAATGTACCTGCTACATTTCAAGAGGTCATGAATAGTATCTTCAAGGAATATTTGATGAAGTTTGTGTTGGTGTTTTTTGATGATATTCTTATGTACAGCCCCTCCATTGATAAGCATGTATAGCACTTGAGAGTTGTGCTAGAAATTCTAAGGCAGCATTGTTATTTTGTTAAAAGGAGTAAGTGTACATTTGTTGCAACAGAAGTGGAATATTTCGAGTAAATAATTAGGAATAGTACTATTTGCACAGATCCCAATAAGGTGCCAGTTGTGCAAGAATTGCATGAACCTACAACAGTGAAGCACTGAGAGCTTTTTTGGGCTTAGCAAGGTATTATAGAAGGTTTATTCATAACTATGGTGAGATTGCCAAGCCTTTGACAATGTTGTTGAGGAAGAATGGGTTTGTATAGGATGATGCTACGGCTAAAGCCTTTCTAAAGTTAAAAGAGGTGCTGTTGACAGCCTCGATTCTTGCATTGCCAGATTTTAGCAAGGTTTTTGTCTTAGAAACAGATGCGTATGGGTCTGGAATTGGGACTGTGCATATGCAATAGGGTCAACCCTTAGCTTTTTGTAGCAAGCCTAGGCTCCTATGCATTTGTGTCTTTCCATTTATGAGAAGGAACTGATGGCAGTAGTGCAAGCTGTAGAACATTGGCATCAACATTTAGAAGGGAGGAAATTTATAATCCGCACGGTTCAGCAGAGTCTTAAAATTTTGTTAGATCAAAAATTAACGACTTCGTTTCAGATGTATTGGGTAGCAGGACTCATGAGTTATGACTATGAGATACACTATAAGAAGGGTAACAACAACATTGATGCAGATGATCTCTCACGAGTGCAAGGGATTGAGTTATTGCAGATAACTTTTAACACAACTTCTTCTTGCTTGTTAAAGTTTATTGAAGAGAGGTGGGTGAAGGAAGTTGATTTGAGGGCACTTATTTCCCATTTACAATAGCAAGGTGGAGTTGTGGGGAAATACTAATGGGATGGTAGATTTTTAAGAAGAAATGGTAAGCTGGTGGTGGTAACAGTGTTGAGTTGAAACAAAAGTTGCTAGATTGGATGCATACTAGCCCTCAAGGAGGACATTATGGGGTGCAACCCACAAATCAATGCATGAGGAAGCTCTTTTGGTGGAAAAAGAAGATACATGATATTAAAGATTACATCAAAGGTTATGATACATGTGCCCAGTATAAGTATGAAACCATTGCTACACCTGGATTATTACAGCCATTACCAATACCTAGTAGAGTTTGGGAAAGTATTATAATGGAATTCATTGAAGGGCTTCCCAAATCTGGAGGAAAAGACACTATATGGGTTGTTATTGACAAAATGAGTAAATATGCTCATTTCTTATCTCTTTCTCACCCCTATATAGCCTTTATGCTTGCACAAAACTTCCTAGATTACATCTACAGGTTACATGGTGCTCCCACAAAAGTAATAAGTGACAGCGACCCAATCTTGGTCAATAACTTTTGGAAGGAGTTTCTGCATATTTTGGGTATTGAACAAAAGCTATTTTTTGCTTATCATTCCCAAACAGATGGTCAATCCGAGGCTCTAAATCATTGCCCAAAGACCTACTTGACATGCAAGTGTTGGGAAAATCCCAAGGAGTGGAGTTAGTGGCTGCCTACAGTTGAGTGGTGGTATAATACCTCATTTCATACAGCAACTCAAGCTACTACATATGAACTACTGTATGGACAAAAACCTCAGCTGCATATTCCCTATCTCCCTAGAGATTATGTTCTAGAAGCTGTAGACAGGAGTTTTACTGCTAGAGAACACATGCTTGCTGTAAAACACCATTTGCATAGAGCAATGAACAAAATGAAGCAAAAAGTTAACGTGAAGAGGACTGATTGCGATTTTGACGTGGGGTAGTGGGTCTTTTTAAAATTGCAACTCTCTATAGATAGATTTGGGCAACTAGTAGGAGCTCACAAAAGCTGGCTCCAAGGTATTTTGGATCCTCCCAGGTATTGAAAAGTGTCGGGGCAGTTGCTTACAGGTTGGAACTACCTCCAAATTCAAGGATACATCCTACATTCCATGTCTCTTTACTGAAGATATGTCCTGATCCTTCAGCCTAGACATCCTCCTATGGATTGGCCTGCAGCTCCTGAGAGTCACATTCCCCAGAAGATTTTGAAATAAAAGGATGGGCAGGGGGAAGGGGCGAATAATCACAGAACTATTGGTGCAATGGAGAGGGTTGCCAGATGAAGAGGCCTCATAGGTTCCACTATTTCATTTCCAGCAGCAATTTCCTCAGTTTTCTGTCTCAAACCCTTGAGGGCAAAGGTTCTTAGGGGAGGTGTAGGGGGTATTCATAAGAAAATATGTACTTGTAGTAGATGGCCATTAAGATCGTTAGTATGTCAGTCGGAGGATGTTATGAATACCTATAAATAACAGCATCCCACCCTCACAGAACTAGCATGTACACAGAAACTATAACCAAACTGCTTAGAATTAGTATTCTCAAGAATAATAGACAAATCTTTATAAAACTCAGGGTTAACACCGTGGGTTAATAACATTGTCGTACTAAGGTCAACTTCAAGTGCCCCTTGCAAAATTGCAACCTGAGGGTGGCCACGAAAAAATTGCCAGGATTTTTCAGTAAAATTTTCCTGTTCTCTTATTAGGATCCAATCAGAAAAATCTTTGGCTAAAATCTGCAATTTGGTAGTGCATCTAAATAAAACCATTATGATATTTTTTTCAAAAGTTATTTTCATTCCCAAAGAGAATGAACTAACTTCTTCAATCAACATAATATAAGATCAACAAACCTCGTAGGAGTTTCTTGTCATCTGAAAGTTGAGTTGTAATATAGATCACCGCTGCGGCAATTGAGATAGGGCTCCTCCTACAAATTTATAACCAACTAAAAAAAATTTAAAATATCCAAAGAACAATACAAACACCATACAAGTTACTCATCTTTGTACATGCATCAACAGTGTCAGAAACAAGGATTGGAACCATATACAATAATTTTAAAGGGTAGCAGAAATCACTGCAGTACTCATTAAACCCCCAAGGAAAACGAGCATAGCAAGAAGTTGAACAAATGGCAAAACAATAAAATCTGTTTAGAATTTTATGCTCTTCATTCTTCTAAATTATCCCCAGTCAAAACCCTATATAGTTCTTTGCATGCCGATCTAGACAACCATCAATGAATGCCTTTTCTAGGCTTTACACTAAGCTCCAGGTCATCTCAAGCACAAAAAAATGTGAAAACCGTTAACCTCCAGCAGGAAGTTCATACAATCCACTTCTCACCTTCAACATCCACATCATTTCTGCACATCTAGCAAAGTTCATTCTAGACAATATAATTACTCTCAACCAGACTTTATAGGAAAGGGAAAACGAGCCTGTCCTCAACAATATGTTAAAAAAGCTGCAATAAACAAGTATTGTGGTAAAGTGTATAAGGAAAAGTCGTATATACCTTATATCAAACTCTTCTGACTTCTGGACAGCTTCTTGGGCAGCTTTAACCGCCTGATTATTCATACCAAGATTGGAACAGAATCGCCTCTACATATGAGTTTGGTTAAACATCAATAATAACAAGATGCACTAGTTCATACACATTTCCCTCAATAAACATTCACTTGAAATGGATAAGAACACTATGACTAACTCAAGTATAAAGATACATGGAAACAAAAAGAAAAGGCACACCCACCATAAAATCCCCAGCATGTATTGTTCCCATCTCAACAGACTGACCAGTTTCCAATCCAATTTGTTTAACTATGTATTCTCTTGCTCGGCCAATTTCCTTCTTGGTGGCTCCATTGGCGACAGAGCAAATTTCTAGTTGAAACCATAGGTTCAGGTAGCTCAAACACAAAGGCAAACATACATCATGAAGCATCCAGATGTTAAAAAATCTTAGGTTGTACCCTTAACAGTGCGTGGTTTATCCTCTTGTCGACAAGCAATATAGAGGCATGCAGCCAATAAAGCATCCTGATTTCTTCCTCTACTAGACTTCTGATCTTCCACCTTCTTATATATCTCATTAGCCCGGTCCTTCAATTATGTAAAATAAATTATTAAGGAAAAACATCATTACAAGAAGTAATATGGCATGAAAATGCAGCTAACCAAGAGAATGAATAAACAAAGAAAGTTTCAAACGTTATAATTTCAAACAAAATGATTTTTTCAGCTTAATTTTGTTTTACATTTCTATCCAACCTCAAGAGGGAGAATAAACACCATTTTGAATTTTTTTAATTAAATAAATAACCAACTTATAGGACCATACCGAAGCAAAATGTTTCCCTATCTCCAAACAAACCCAAACTCCATTTGCTTGCCATGAAAAAAATACAAAAAAGGAATGGACTTCGTCCACAAGCAGCATAAATGATTATCACGATCACTCAAATTATTCCGAAACCACCTCAAATTGAGCGTTGAAAGTTTTCCAATTTTAAAGTGCATTCTTACTTGAACAATTTGACCAACACTGCTTCTGTATCTGATACATTCTAGCAAATTCACTCAATTTTGTAAACTCATTGGCAAACAATTTTCGGTATATCCTTCCTATACAATCTACAAATAATTGGTACTTGGAAGGTGATCACAAATAAAGATTAAACAACCATCAAGGATCAGAAAGAACCGTTACTTTGCAATACAGAATTAAGCTGGTAGCATAATAACATTAATTGCAACTATGAAATAACAGTATATTCATACCAGAAGCAGTCTAAAAATAGAAGCAGATAGATTGTTTATTAGTGTATGATCTTTTCCAGTTAAAACTAATAAAGACTTCAGAAATCATCAAATAAACATTGAACAGAAAGAGGCATACCTTGATAGTTGCGACAAGGCCTAGTCTGCAACAAAAAATTCACAAAATTAGTGATGTATATTAAAAAGGTGTGTTATTACTTTAATTTTCTACCAACTGATCAATTAGAAATTTCGATCACAAATACAGAAGGTGCTTAGGTACTTGATGAAATGAAGAGTTTGACAATGGCAGATGATCAAAGCATTCAAGATGAAGAAAACCATAAGAAGATTCAATGGCAAATCCTAAAGCTGAAACAGCTGAACTACAAGTTAAAACACTTAGACAGTAGACTGAAACACCTGAACAATAAATCAAAACACAAAAACAAGAAGCTGAAACAACAGGACAGTAAGTCAAAATAATAGAACAGGGAGATGAAAATATTGACTAGCAACTAATAAAGGTTCAAGAGCTTGTTGACTTAGAACTATATCTAACTAGGTTGGTGCAGATCCTATCAGAGTAGGTGAAGAAGGAAAGAAGAATTGACTGAGTATGAAAAATTAAAATACCATATCAATAAATGAGGAGTTGTGACAGCGTTCTCAAAATCAAAATTCAGCAATGATGACCAAGTTAATGCCTTTGACTACAAAGAAACAACAGTACTTATGTCCTTGATGCCTACGTGGTAAAGAAGCCAACCAGCTCATTATCTAGCAAACTTTACCTCAAATGGCTAGTATGTTGAGTTAAGTTCAAAAGACGGTAAACTGCATGTTTGGAGTAGCAACATAAGGAATGATGTGGCATATTGGAACAACTACAAATAAATTATATACTCTTTGAAGCGAGGGCAGCAGGTAGGTTCAATTAGTTAAAAGAATGAAATTGGCCGATATTATGACAATACTAGGTAGCATAGATATCATTATGGGAGAAGTTGATTGTTGAAATGATACTTGATACAACAGAAGCAATTGATATAAGACAATATCTTCCGTTTCATACAAGCAGGATCTGAAGTATCTGCCTTATTGGGTAGATTATTCTCAAAGGAGAAGATTCTTCTTTTTAAGAAACAAATGCGGATCCAATCATGATCTTATAACTTTCTTATAACTTATAATAAGAACAAGAAATCTTTCTCGATCAATCCTTTTACCTCTCATTCTTCGAGAATCAGAAAGATTTTTTTTTTCAAGTTTGAAATTGTTCATTTGGAATCTGGGCTCTTCTACTTCATTTTTATTTTTCAAGCATTTAGTCATTGATGTCGACCCTCTTCAAGCCATGCTGAATAATGGAGAATAAAAACAAAATTATTAGTTTTAGTTTTCCTTCTTAAAAAAAAATCTAATATATATGTAATCAACCTCTCAATGAAAAGAAAAGTCTAAATTTTTCCTACAAACTTCAAGTTTTCAACTAGAAACTGAAATGCTTTCTTTTAAGAGTGATTCTTAGATCCTAGAAGTCATTCCTAATTTTCAACCTAAGAGTGATTCCTAGAACTACCCCTTTGTTTGCTTCCTTCACTAAAATTCCAGCAATTCCAACCCTTTCAACAACTCAAGCCTTAAATTCCAGAAATTCCAAACCTTTCAGCAACCTAAACTGAAATTCTAGACTTGGAACTCAAATTCCAGTAGCCAAATTTTATAAGTTCTGTGAATTTTGGCCACTAGTTTGGCATATCTTCCATTCCTGCTACATCAGTTAGCACGAAAATTTTCCAACAGAATAATTCGCATTCATTGTGCATCAGAAACCATAGTATTGAACAACATGACCATCATGCATTATCAAATACGGATTATGGTAATCTTAACTTATGCACTTACTATCATATGGCACATTAGATGTATGAAAGAAACAAATTGTAATAACCATGCATAAAAATTTTTCATCAGAGGTACTAATTGAACTAATAGTTGCCCTAAAGACAAGAAAATCAACTTATTCTAAGTGCACCACAATTGGCAGATGCAAGAGGATCTGACAGGAACTTACCAACTCTGTTTCAATTTAATTCAATGGGGAAAACAGATTTAGCCAAAGCCATTGTGTTGACAAAATTAGAAAGCAAAGAAAATTTAAAAAGAATTCTCAACATCTCCTAGCACAAAAGGATGGAGTTTCCAAAATTGAGACTTCTTCATTCATTGACCATATAAAAAACAACATAAGAAAGAAAAAAAACCAACCAAATCCGTCGAACAGAGAGAATAATTTCAATTGAGTAAATTCATCCAAATGTGTTCCCTCGAATCTCCTCAATCCTATATGTCAAATATTTTCAAATTTACAAAATCACCAAATCCAGAATTGTCCTTTCCAACTTAATCAGTAACCAAATAAAAGCCAATCTCTCTATGCCCAAAAGAAAAAAAATCAACAAAGCATCAGAAAGGGCGATCAAGCAAATCAATAAAAGCCCATACGACGAAAAGCTTAAACTACTACCTATCAGACATTGTAGCGATAGTTTTAAAGGCCAAAATCAACCCTCGATCAGGATTCGAGCCACGATTCTGCCAGCGACTCAAAGAAGAGGAAAGGAACTCCCCAGATGCACCGTTGGGCTTGGCGATAACGGTGGCTAGGCCACCGTCAGCAAGGAGAGGGTTGGTAGGACCACCAACACGAACAGGATCGTTATCGCCACTCTCGTTGGCGAAAATTCTCCACTCAGATCTCTCATCTATTGAGTGTGATTCCAACACCAACCCACACTCCGAACACACCGTGTCGCCAGCCGAGTGGTCGAAAACCACCTCTGTTTGCCGCTTGCAGTCTGAGCAATACGCGTCCGACATCCCCAAAACCAGAAATTACGATAAAGCTTGATGACTTTTACTATGTGGATATGAACGAAAATTGGAATTGTTACTTTCTTTTCCAATTTTCGTCGTACAAATTTTCTGTAAAATTTATTTGATAATCGATTTTGTTCTCCTCTCCTCTCCTCTGCACTTCTGTGCTGTGAATTTAAACACCTTCTCTATTGTATATAGTTATGTATGTGGGGCGTTTTCTGTTTCTTTTTATGGTTTCTTGCAAGAGAATTCATACAACAAAGTAAGAGAGAAGATGATGAAATCAGGACTACCAACTATTTTAATCCTACCACCTTTTGGGTTTAATGTTTACCTTTGTTTCTCAGATCAATTCATTTTATTAAGTACAGTAAAAATTTAAATTTTGAAATAATGTCTTATGCTCATATAGTATATCAAAAATCCACTTAATTTAAGATTTATTTTTCAAATAGTTTGATGAAATAGTTCATTTTCCCAATCCTAACTAGAAAGTGGAAAACAAAGGAAATATCCTTCTTATTAATATTATCCCATAATCACAAGTTTTTAAGGTAAAATTGTATTTTAAATTTTATTAAAATATTCAATTTTTAATTTATACGAAGTATTTTTTTAAAAACGGAGAAACTCACAAACCTCTGGATTGAGACAATAGCCTATAAATCATACCAACTGGGTACTCCACATTAGCCAAGCCCTATACAATAGATTCAATTATGAGAGCGTAGGCAAGGGGATTTGAACATAGAACCTTTTGGATCTATGCTCCCTTACTTTACCAACTCAACTACCCCCTAAGAGTCTATATGAAGAAGATGCACAAACTGCACTTATAGAATATGTAGTAGATCCAGTTGATACCTTGGAGACCCAAGATTAGCATTTACACAGGGACTCGTAACCTACAAGTAAGTGAAAGAGTTAGAAGAGAATGAAAAAATAAAAGTAACACCTACTGAGGATGATGATCAAAGCTAGGATCCTCCAGACATCTGGGTAGAAAAGGAGTCGGGTGTTCAACCGTCTCCATTTGCAAACAAAAGATCGGATAGGAAAAGGAGTGGATGCTTAATCTCTTACCTCTTGCTATGTTTTTTTGAACATAAGGGCATCAATGAATCTCATAAAAAAGTGAGTTGTTAAGGATCTAGTTTTGGAAAGAAAAAAACCTATTTTGAGGGCGCTACTTGAGACTAGAATAAAAGCTCACAACTTTTAGGAAGCTATGAAGTTCTTAGGAAGGGAATGGGCTTTTGGCTCAAACCATGAACATCATTATAATGGTCACATAGTTTTTGCATTTAGAAAAGAAAAAAATGTAGATTGTTGTCCATATAAGCTCAGACTAATTTGTTCATCTCTTCTGAAAATTGGAAAATTCAAGCCTAACCTTTGACATTACCATTATCTATGCCTCCAACTTTGAATTCCAAAAAGTGAAATTGTGGGAGGATCTTCTTAGCATCAATTACTTAATTTGCTAGCCTTAGATTCTAGCCGGAGACTTCAACTACGTACTACATTCTTCAAAGGAACAAGGGGAAAGAAGTGAACTTCTTTAGTCTTGGCAAAAGCTTGATAATGTTGTAGCCAAATTAGAAGTTACATATCTAAAATACCTAGGAAATCTATTTACTTAGAGTAACAAGCAAAAGGACAAATCGTTCATAAGGAAAAAGCTTGATAGAATTCTAGTGAACCAAAGATGGTTAAGTGAGCTACCTAACTCCTATGTTATGTTTAGACCCCTATGTGTCATGATCATTCTTAAATAGAAGTCCAATTCCACATAATGCCCCTTTCATATTTGTCAATTTTCTATCCACTAAGGAAGGTTTTTTTGAGCTTCTAAGTGAAGCATGGGACAACTAAACTCATGAATGGAAATCTTATCAATTTATGAGAAAACTTCAAATCTTAAGAAATAGATTAAAGTCTTTTATGAAGTTTGGTAGATATGATAATTTACTCTAGTTACAATCAGCCAAGATTGAGCTTAGAAATGCTCAAGAAGCTTACTATCTCTGCCTCAACAACCCTGACTTGAAAGTTGTAGAAATCAAATGTCTAGAAAAGTATAACTGATGTCTCCTTGAGCACAATTCTCTCTTTTTTGCAAAAGGCAAGAGTCACTTGGCTTAAAGAAGGTGACTCCACACTAAGTTCTTTCACAACTATGCCTTGGCAAGAAGAAACAAAAAAAGAATTCCTCTGACTTCTCTCTCTTATCAGAAAATTCCTCTGACTTCCCTCTTCTAAATGGACCTTGCTACCCTTCTTCTTTATCCATTTTTGGCAAATTCTAACTAAAGTGTTCGTTGAGTTCTCGTTTCTGGTTGCTCCAACATTGTTAGCTGAGGTTTCCAACTCCATGGAGGGCTTTATAAAGGCCAAGTGTGATTTGCTAGAGGGAGGAGTCTTCATTGTCTCTCAAGGATTTCCCTCTACTATCACGACAAATGCTCACCAAAGGCGATTATGGAAATAGGGAAAAACAACCAAAAGAAGGACCTAACAAGTCATTAGTATCAACTCATTATGTTTGTGCTTGGCAAAACAAACTCAGCCTTCAGCAACAAAAGCTTTAACTTAAGCATTACTTACAGGTTATGAAGGATGGCGTGGTTTACCCACCCATCGAGCTCCTTGAAGTAGGTGATAAAGTCCTCAACTTTGGTTGGTTTATTTTGGAGAAAACAACCAGCATTCCCAATCATTAATGTTTAGGCTAGTGCTAGATGGGGAAAAAAGGGGTTGGAGAAAATGTTGCTAATGGAAGATGGAACTATATTGTTTAAGTTTTCAGTAGATAGCAATGTTAATGAGATCACTGAATTGAGACGATGGTACATTAGGGGTCAATCGATGTTTCTACAAAGATGGAAGTTGAGGATTGATTTTAACAGAGGTAGTATTAAATAATTTCCCATGTGGGTTCAATTCCATAACTTACCCCTTGAGTGAAGGACAGTGGAAGGTTTAAGTTTTTTAGCCAGCTCCTTAGGTCGGTTATTGTGTATGGATACACAAATATCCAATATGGAAAGAATTAGTTATGCTAAAATTTGTATAGAAATAAAAAGAAATGTAGTACTGCTTGAAAGTCTATCTTTGATGAAATTAGGTGAAGCAGGAGAGTTGGTCCATGATATGTGCTTAAATGCTGATACATTTAATCTATTACGTTTAGTGATTAATGGCTTAAAATGCTTAGGATACTCATTTTATCTATATTTGATTTTAGGTACATTTCGGAAACGAAGGAGCTAAAGTGACCTGAAATTATACTTGTTTAGCCATCTTTTTAATGTTCATACTTTATTGTCTTCATGGAGCAAGAAGAAGAAGAAGAAGATTAAAAGAAAAAAAAAGAGATAAGATAGAGCATAAAAGTGGAGAATGATGTATGGTGGCTCATGACTAAACTAATAAAATGTCACAGTGGTGTGTAGTCTCACAGTTGTGACATGAATTACATAGGCGTGAGACACTCTCACACCCATGCAAAATGTCTCACAGGTGTGAGACATCACTCACCAACATGAATTTCACGCGAATTGTCCCATTTAACGTATAAGAAAACATGTTATATGACAGCATGAAGGGGGAAGAATCGAGACAACAGTAGATAGATGCAATTCTTCATCACCTTCTCTTCGGTTTTCAAGATGAAAAGAGGCAATAGTAGTTGTTCTTCCTAGAGATTCATGGAGAAGATGCAAGGATAACATCTCGACACAGTTTCGAAGGTGAAATCGATGCTCGAGTCACTATTAAGCTCATCTCATCTTGTTAATATTGAATCTTTCTTTTCTAATTGTTATCGTTGTTTTAATTTTATTGAATCGGGTTTGTAAAGATGATCTTGATACATTTATTAGATTACTCTATTATGAACCTATTTCTAGAATGTTGAATATAATCTGTAATTGTTATATTTCATGTTTGTTAATAGCCACTAATGATCTTGAATCATTAGAAACAACGTAACTTAGGTTAGATAACCTGAATGTGAGGTTACTGTCTATATTGATCTGTTTTTCACTTCGTAATACAAGGTTATTTGCTGGCTAGATTTAATTAACAAGCATCTCTTAGTTAAACACAACCTAAGGGGAAACCGAGATTAGCAAAGTGTATTGTTCGTCCACGATCAATAGTTCGAGGAGAGGTGTGAAAACATTAAAATGATGGGATATATTTAATCATGTTTAGGCCAAGATTGATCCTAGAATTAGACCTTATACATATTCATCACTTTTATCATTTTTGATTGTTTTCTATAATTTGGTTTCACTAGTTTAATTTTACTTTGTTTTCTTAATTACATTAAACCCAAAGCCCCCTTATATTTTCTTTGCATCAATTATTTTCATTACAAGAATTAACTAAACATTCCTTGTGGATACGATCTCGACTCACCACATCTACAAGTTTTTAGTGTGCAGAGTTAGGTAAATTTTATAGTAAATTTGACATGTGCTATCAAATTTTACGTCGTTGCCGGGAAGTTTGGTGATTTAATTTTCATTTTTGATTTTAGTCGATATTTTATGTATATATTTGTTTATAATTGTTTCTTTTGGTTATTTGTTAATTTTTAAACGTTGATTAGTGTTAGTGTATAGTAGTTACCAGATCTCCTCGTAGAGAACCTGAGCAACTTGATTCGAATATCAAGAGAACATTGTAAAAATTACGAAGAGAAGCGAGAACAACTTGTGAAGTAAAACTAGAACCTAAATATGAAGAAGTGATGGCAAATCCAAAAATGCTAAGAGAGTTGGCCACACCAGACCTAACCCAAAGATCTTTATGCATTATATTTCCAAATTTTGTTGATCATGTTACTTTTGAGCTTAAATCTGGGTTAAGACATTTGTTACCTAATTTTCGTAGTCTTGCAGGTGAGGATGCATATAAATCTTTAGGAGCTCGATGTGGTTTGTTTGAGCATGAAACCTCCAAGAGTGAGAGATAAGCAAATCATGTTAAAGGCTTCCCCTTTCGCACTAAAAGATGCAGCAAAGGATTGGTTGTTCGATTTACCTACTGGGAGTGTGAATACTTGGCTAAAGACGAAGGAACTATTTTTGAAAAAATACTTTCCATCATTAAAGATAGCGAGCATTCGAAAGGAAATATACGACATCAAGCAGCATAATGGAGAGTCCCTTTACAAGTACTAGAAGTGCTTTAAGAAGTTGTGTGTCAGCTATCCTTATCAAAACATTCCAAAGAAACTTCTCATCTAGTATTCTACAAAGGATTACTACCAATGGAGAGGAGTTTGGTTGATGCAGTAAGTGGTGGGGCACTGTGTGAGAGGACTCCCATCAAGTTTTCTCTTTTCTATTGCTTCTAGGACTATATAGTTATGATTAGAGAATGAATTAACTACAGAATTTCATAGCAACTTTAGCATGTACTTTTGCTCTTGGTCAATATACATTATCTTTAAAAGAGTAGTGACTAGTGGTAGACAAAGCCAGTAAGATTTTGAGCCTTTATAGACTGACAAATCCATATCAATCTCATTGTCTTTTGATAATGTTTGACCTTTATGACATGTACACCTTGATTTTGCTTTGATTCATGCATTAACATAGAGATGATTAGGCATTCTTTGTTTCATAAACTACATTAGCCAAATAGCTTACCCTATTGACATGATTTTTCCTTTGATAAGCCCTTTTGAGCTTTATACCTTTCTTTTTCTATAAACCACATTATATGCTTTAAACTAGCCAAATGTCCTTTCCAAACCTTAAAGCTAATGAAGCATTTGTTGATTGTTGAGGTTGTGAAGCTAATGAAGGATTTGTTGATTGTTTAGTTTGTGGATGTACAAAATTCTAAGTGTGGGGGTATGCATATGTGTGGGTTAGTTATAATGATGGGATGCTATTTTATGCCTTATCATTGAAATTCTCATGTTGATGTAGTTTCTTTTAATTTTTATAAGAGAAAATAAAAGAAAAGAAAGAAAAAGAAAAATAATAAAAAATGTTTACATAAAAAGAAAAAGAAAATAATAATAATGTTTACATAAATATATCAAGGAGGAAATGCATATGTGGTTTGCAAAGTTATTCATAATTAATGCATCCTCCCAAAGTTGTAATGAATGAGTGATTTGAATATGTTAAATATAAGGTAGATGTTATCTTGGAAGGTTCACTCATTATGGTTTCAATGTATTGTCATCAATTGTATGAGTGATCCCTTTGAATTGGTATATGCTTAATGTGGTTTGTGGTGTGAGAGCTTGAGTTTAAGTTGTGAAACATCGTTTTTGTGTTCATTATAGTT
Organism: Erythroxylum plowmanianum; assembly: GCA_025531925.1. Lineage (NCBI taxonomy): Eukaryota > Viridiplantae > Streptophyta > Magnoliopsida > Malpighiales > Erythroxylaceae > Erythroxylum > Erythroxylum plowmanianum. The sequence continues at coordinate 24,966,857 of JANVCQ010000004.1, forward strand.
GATGTACACAATTGTGAGGGAATGTTGGTTTTTGCACTTGATGTCACATTTAGTGTTATTTTTGTTTCACTAGCTTTGATAGCTTTCATGCTAATTAACCAAAATACATCTCACTTTACCTTTGCCCATATTACAACCTTGAAAAATCCTTTGAACCATGATTTTGCATGTGAACCTTAGTGGTGAAGAAATGAAATGATATGCAAAGTTATGGAATGACTAATCATGAATAGTGTTGAGTGTACCTATGAATATATCTTGTTTAAACACATTTTCCAAGTCAATCATTAGATTGCTCTTTTTTAAAAGTTATTGAATGTTGATTGATCATGAGTAAAAGCTTGAAATTATGATTTCTTGCTATGATTTTTGAAAGTCAATCATCTTTGCTTATGGTTATGTATTCTTGAAAAATATGGGAATTGAGTGAATGTTTTGGGTCTATGAGTTTAATTTTGATGTTTTGTCTGTGGAAGACCAAAAGCTAAGGATGGGAAAAATTGATATGTACTTAATTGTTGATACATTTAACCCTTTACGCTTAGTGATTAATGATATGAAAATGTTTAAGATACTCATTATAGTTTTTATATGGTTTTAGGTACAATTCGGATGCGAAAGAGCTAAAGTGAGTCAAAAGTACTATATTTAACTCATCTTCTTGAGAATCACACTTATTGTCTTTATAGAGCAAGAACAAGAAGGATTAAAGAAAGAGAAGACAAGAAAATACATAAAATGAAGAGCATGAAGAGAGTTGAACTAGCTCAAAGTCATGCATGATTTGTCATGGCTGTGAGACATCTCATGGCCATGAAAAAAGGTGTCATGGGTGTGATAAATGTGTCATGCCCATGACTCATTTTGCACTCACGGTCGTGAGCCTCAACTAAGGTGGCTCATGGGCGTGACTTTATCAATCACACTCGTGAGACACTTACAACTCACCCGAACCCTACTTTTTAATATAAAAGCATCGTTTATGTGACGATATAAAGGGGATGAAATGTTTTGAGTGTTTTCAGCTGGGAGAGTTTCAGGAGCCTCGGGAGAGCATAAAGAGGGTAACAAGCTCTCAACCGTGAGAGACCTATGGAGGGGTAGATGTCTCGACACCGGTTCAGAGGAGCAATCGTCTCCAATGACTCGGTTAAGCATTTCTTTTATTGTTTGTTGTTCCTTCTCTTATGGATTGATTACGTTATCCTATGTTTAATGTTTGGGTCTTGTGTAAGAATGATTGAATGCTCTATTTGATTATTTTTATATAATAACCCATTGCTAGAATCAAATACAATACGTGATCATTATTTTTTTGATTCATTTGTAACGACTAATAGTTCGTAATCATTAGGGATAACATAACCTAGGTTAAATAATCCAAGCTTGTGTGATTATTACTTAGATTGGTCTATTTTCTCACTCATAAGGCAGTTGTCCTATTAAACTTAACAAGCATCTCTTAGGTTAATCCAAGCTTGTGTGATTATTGCTTAGATTGGTCTGTTTTCTCACTCATAAGGTAGTTGTTCGATTAAACTTAACAAGCATCTCTTAGGTTATCCGATAGCTATGGTTAATTAATAAGCTCTTTTAAAATAACTATGACCTAAGGAAAAATCGATATTAGTAGATCTGGTTGTTAATCTATTACCAATAGTTTAAAGAGAGGTAAAAGAACAACAAATCAATGAAATATGTTTAATTGGAGTTTAGGCTGAGATTAAATCAAAGAACCGCATCCTTAATGAATTCATCACTTTTCATCATTTTTACATGTTTTCTTTTATTTGTTTATGTTAGTCTAGTTTTGTTTTATTTTCTTATTAAACCAAAAACTCTCAAAACCTAAATATCAATTATTTTTATTTCATAAACTTTACACACACTCTCTGTGAGATCAACCTAGACTCACCACTGCTACAGTAGTAGGTCTATTTTTTTTAATTAGCATTATGATGCACTACCACTGACCATGTATAATAACGCAATCTTAATTTTGTAGTATAAAAGGGCAATTAAGTGTCTATCTAGAGTATGTATAGATTTGAGACACGAATGGAGGTAGATTCTTTTCTCTTTTAAGAGCTATGAGCAACTAATATTCTTCTTTCTCGTTTAAAAGGGATATCAAGTCTAGTTAACATGCATAGGCATTGATTAATCTTAGTAATTTTATTCTTAACTCTCTTTCAGAATTACTATAGTATTCTATGTTTAAAGTCTAAGATTTATGTATGAATGATTTACATAAGTCTGTTAGGTTATTCATGTATAGATTCATTGTCAAAATCATAATTGCAATCTGTAATTATTTTAAATCTAATTCATGTGTGGTAAAATAATGGTTGTGCATCAGTAGGGATAACATATCATAAGTTAAATGCATTAAGTAGTAGAGCACTAGGTGAAAAGACTCTCGAGGATGCAAGGGCTATAATTGAGCATATTGCAACAAACACTCAACAATTTGACATTCACAATGATTTTTGTAGAGTAACGTAACCAATTCATCCATAAAACATTGTTTAGATGAATTAATATCCCTTTTTAGATAGATTGTTATAGGGTAGGCATAAATGAAAGCTTACAGGATTTATACCAATTTGAACCATTCAGCAGATGGGTGCCCAACTCTACAAGAGGAAAACATGGAGTATGTTAATAATATAGGAGGTAACTGATCGTGTCATTCGAGCTTTAAATTTTATAAGCCCTCAGATACTTCAAGCGCATGGGTCGCAATTGTAATATAAAAGGTGTCGATCCCACGAGGAAGGGGATTAATCTAATCCTAAAAATCTAAGGCTGAAAAGAGATGAAACTAAAAATAAACAATGCAACGGGAACTAAATATGAGAACTGAATTCAACCAATTAAATCAGAAGTTAAACACGAAGGAATTAACAATTGAGTAACAAGCACGTACAATGGAAATCAACCAAATAATTTACTAAGTTATGAGAAAGGAGATTTTACCTATCATTAATGCTAACCTAGTTGATTATGTGTTAATGGGGTTTCGATTCTAGACGGTCCTAGGGCTAATTACTCTCTCTGTCTCTCTCGAGTTATAACCATTAAACCTTAATTTATAAAACCTAATTGGATTATGAAATTTGTTATCTCTCAATTCACAAATTATCTAAAACCCTAATTAGATCTGAAGCACTCTAATAAACTATTGGAATATCACACGTGATCTCTCTCTGCACAATTACCAATATGATTTGTCACGGTTTCTAATAAATCACCTAACTCTCATTAATCCGATTTAATCATTTTTTCATTCAATGTAGCGCCCCCTTACTGCAGAGTACGCACCGGGACGCCCTCAAGTCATTCCGGTACATATCCTACGATAAGGGTAAGCTACGAACAATCACTACAATCACTTCACATGGCATCATAATAAAACATCAATA
>JANVCQ010000004.1:25007594-25021532 GCA_025531925.1 Erythroxylum plowmanianum
AAGCATGTAAACTAAGAGGAATGCTAAGGATAGCCCTACCCTCCCTCAAACTAAACAAGCTCATAATTTTCTCCACATCCCAGTGCCTCTCTCCCTCCACCAACAACTCACTCACCCTTATATTGGGTACAATAAAGGCCCTACTATCTTCCACCACAAAATTATGATTAATAGGTAACCAAGAATGTTTTGTAACCACTAGACTCTCCCCATTCCCAACCCTCCACCTCACTCCCTGTTTTAAAACCCCAATGGAAGCATGAATACTCCTCCAGATGTAACTAGGAGACCACCCCAGAGAAGCCTCCAAAAAATCCCTATTACGGAAATATTTTACTTTGAAGATCTTAGCAAAAAGAGTATTGGGTTCCGTCATAAGACTCCACCCTTGTTTCGCTAACATGGCCAAATTGAAACAATGAAAATCACGAAAGCCCATACCGCTCGATTTCTTGGTGCAAGTGTCAAATTTTGAAACGATTCTAGTATTTCTTAATTAACAGTCCAAAAGTGATGGTTTTAGATGAAGATGCTAAAGCAAGCAGTGGTTGGGAGTCGATCAAACTACATGCGAATGGAATATTGAGATTGGGATCGGACTGCTCAATTGTCTTAAGTAAAGAGTTGATTTTTTTTTCTGCAAAAGCCTTAGTGGTTGCTCAGACATTTAGGTGGAGTAATTCTATTTTGAAGCCTTGTAGTTGCTCAGTCATTTCAGTTAAAGTAATTCTAATGGGCTTACACGTTGACATTGTAACAATTAGGTAGGCGGTGGATCTTATCTTTTTGATTTGTATTTCACCAAAGACTAAAGAGGGTGACGCATAACAAATTATGCGCATAGCATAGTTTCTCTAAGTCCTTTTTTGGTATTACTGCGCAAAGTTCTTAATTATTGCACCCTCTTTCATGCTTAAATTTATTTTTAAAAGACTTATCATACCAGTAACACATTCCCATTAATACTTTTCTTTCTATATAAATCAAAGAATTTTTTAATTAATTCTTAAATTGTATTTTAAATATTTTTTATTTTCCCTTTCAAATAATATGTGTCATATTTTGAGTGAAATGAGATGATAATTTTTCACATAAATCCATATGAAATCATATTTAATAGATTGTATCTAATCACCAAAGATTATTATGAGGACTTGCCATATATGAGAGCAACGATTATTTAAAAAAAGAGTAAGAATGAGAAATTTGGCTCAGTTTAGCCCAACTTGGCCCAATTTTGGCCTGAATTAACTAGGCCACGGGTTGACCGTTACTTCAAAAATGACATTTTGTCAAAACGACGTTGTTTTTCACATTTTTCTTTTAAAAAATATATAGTAGGTCGAGTTGACCTATCTCGGCCCATCGAGCCACGGGTCATCCTAGTTCTCGGTAGGGCTGAGCCAAGAGCGACCCAGGCCTGACGTGACCCATTGACATTCTTAGTTGAGTATTACTGGACCTCTCCAAATCTCACGCCTCAGTGAGATTTCTACTGAGTGTAATTGTTGTTGTTGAGAGTAACGACTATTGTACTCATTGACAAAATTTATTGAGAATAAATATAACAACAATAGACATGTAATTAATGTGGATAAACATTTTTTATAATAAATTTATATAAAACTTCGCAAATGAAAAATTTTAATTATTTTATAATTATAAATCTATGATATTATCAAATTAATTCATCAAACCTAGAAAATTAACATGAATTTGAAATAATATATTATAACATAATAAGATTTGCTTTATTATATTTATTAATTAAAAAATAACTGTAGCAATAAAATATATTACAAATTGAAAATTATCATAGTAGAAAGTACACAATGTATTGTTCATTGTTTTAAAAAATCAAACAAAAATTAAATCAATTTTAATATTAAAAGGTTGGCACAAAATAGGTTAAATTTTAAAATATAATAAAATTGAAAATTTTGAAAAGAGGACTATTTTTATACTTATCAATTCTTAATAACAAAAATTATTAAAATAAAATAAATTAAAAATTAAAAATTGAAATTACTTTTTTTACAAGGAAATAGAACCAAAAGAAACTATCACTCGACCCAGACCACCACTCATCGGAGGCTCTTAAAGAATATGCAGTCCCAGTCCTACTAAGAGGCTAGTGTAGCCAGTCTATCGACACACTAGTTCCCTTATTGATATATATGCTTAATTTGCACTTCACATGCTCGATGCATCAACCCTCGGACACCTGTCACCAAAAGATTAATGTCAGTCCTAGCGCTAATGGAAGAGGAAAGAATGTTTGTAACTTCTAGCGAGTCCACTTAGACTATCACGCGTCGATATCCCTGCTCCCATGCCAGCGTGAGTCCTGAATGAACTCTCCAGAGTTTGGCAGCTAAAGGTTCGCCTACTCCTATATTCTATAGGAAGTCTACACACCATTAACCTTGGCAGGTCCTAATTACTCTGCCGGTTGAAGCAATGTTGGATCCCGTTTTCATCGCTCCATCCGTATTAATCTTGACCCACCCCTCCATGAGTTTGGTCCAACCTACTAGTGTACCCAACGACAAACCCTACACCTAAAAGACACGATTTTTCATCTCTCTGGCCCGGATGATCCAATTAACATAATCCATGATGATTTTAGTTCTATCTACTGGCCAGACAAAACCCATTTCAAAAATGTTGTTGTTTCTCCATTTCCATAAAAACCAGCAAGCGACGTCAAAAATGGTAGCCCACGCTACCTGATTCAAATGAACGTGATGTCTAAGGTTAGAAAGAAGCTAGGTCCCCTCATTATGTTGGAAAAATTCCATATCTACCATTGCAGATGGAAATTTACGTCAGAAGGATTTTACTCGAGGACAATCTTGGATAGCGTGTACAGTCGACTCTTCTTGTCCACAGGAGGGACAACCACTCTCCGTTGTTAGATGGCGGGTCACACGCTATTGATTGGTCAGTAATTTCTGCTTTGCCAAGAGTCAAAGAAAGGACTCGATCTACTGTGATCCATCCCATTTCCATATTTCCTCCTATGACCTGCTGGATATGTCCGTGGTGATATTCTCAATGAGATCGTAAGCAGATGCCACTGTGAACCTCCGGTGATTGGTCTGCCCCTATGCCAATTGATCTTCCTCTCAGTTATTGATGTGCGGACGAATTGGCGCGATAATCATACAACTGTGGAAGGGAGATAGTGTTGGAATAAATTTTAGTGCCAGTTGCCAAATTCGTTAGTAAAGTCAGAGATTATAGCATTGAGATCGCTTTTAGGAATGGTGGAGTGAGCCACTAAATAAAGAGGACCCTAGTCATCGACCCAATTGTCGGGTCATAAAAGGATGCGTCATCCATTGTCCATATTCCATTTAGCTCCTTGACGCACAAAATTCCATGTCACTAATGTCACCCTCCAAATCATCGAAGCTCCGTTCCGAGTTAAGGTGGGGAAGATGATGAGTATCCAAACGGTATTTTGCTCTTAGAGTTTGGACGTATAGGACAATGGGTCTTGTAATTAACTCCCATCCGAGCTTAGTAAGAAGTGCATCGTTAAAAGATTTAATGCACTTAATTTTTCGTTGTCCATCCTGTGACACCCAGATAAAATCCCGCAATAATTTTTCCAAATCATCACAAAGTTGTCGAGGAAGACGTATCGTTTGCATCGAGAATATTGGAAGGGATGAGATTACTGATTGGGTTAGAGTAACTCGACTCGCTAAAGATAACATCCTAGATCTCCAACCCATCAGCTCCTGTTGGGCTTTATCTAGTATGTACTGGTAAGTATTTCTTGTGGTACGCTCATAAATCAAAGGAACTCTAAGATATTTTCCAAAATTATTCGTAATGTTAACCTGCATCGCATGGCTAAGGCGACGCATTGTAGTGTGAGAAACATTCTTGGAGAAAAATATCCAAGTTTTAGAAAAGTTAATGCGCTGGCCTGACACTTGACAAAAAGTTTCCAGCGTCCTTGTGATCACTCACGTCTGCGTTTCCGTAGCTTCAACAAAAAGGACTAGGTCATCGGCAACAAATAAATGAGATAAAGGGGGGCCCGTGGGACTTAATTTAATTGGTTTCTAATGACCTAGACCCACTTCCTGTGAAATAAGGTGTCCTAGCCTTTTCATGTATAAGACAAAAAGATAGGGCGAGAGCAGAACCTGTTGTTTAATGCCTCATAATGGTTTAAACGGTTCATATAAAGTACCTTGCCAGGCGACTTGCATTGACACCGTCGTCACACACTGCATAATGACACAGATAAGGTTATGCGGGATTCCAATATCAGTTAAGGTATTTTGAATGAAATCCCAACGAAGCCGGTTGTAAGTTTTTTCTAGATCTACTTTCAGAGTAAGATACCCCTGCTTCCCCCACTTTTTTCGCCTCGAGTGTATGAGTTCCTGCTCAATAATAATATTATTAGTAATTTGTCTGCTAGAAATAAAATTGCATTGGTTTTCCTCAATAAGGTAGTCTAGATGGGCTTTCAACCGATTCACAATAACTTTAGCGATAACTTTATAGGGAACCGTACAAAGACTAATAGGCCTAAACTGGGCTAGATTGGCAGGAGCAGGGATTTTAGGAATTAATACTAATATATTTTGATTAAATTCCTGTTCCCAGCGTTTCAGTCGGAAAATGGCCTGGATAAAAGCTACAACTTGAGACCCTACCTTATCCCGTTGATTTTGAAAGAAAAGCTCATTGAACCCATCAATTCCCGTGGCTTTGTTTAGATTCATGGAAAAAACCGCCTTCTGAACTTCAGCTTCACGAACTGGAAGTGCAAGCTCTTGAACCCTTTTTGCTGAAAGCAGGGGAAAACCTCCAGAATTCGGCAACGGATGTCTAATCTCAACTTGGGGAGTATGTGATGGGGCAAAAAAATTCCTAGCTAAGAGTTTCAGTTGCTCTGGATCAGATACTAATGATCCCGAGTCGTCAAAAAGACGTTCTATCTTCAATTTCATCCTTTTGGCTAGGGTGATGCTATGATAAAATTTGGTGTTTCGGTAACCCTTTGAGATCCATTCTCATTTAGCTTGTTAATGTCAATAAAATTCCTCCACACACAACATCTGTAATAATTCGACGCTCAGCCGTTACTCTAAGACTAGCAACGAGTCCGATGTGTCCATTGCGTAAGACTATGTGAAACCGGCATTTAATCCCATACTACAACTTGAATATGAGCCCCCGAGAGGTAGCATACCTGTGATTTCATTGTGGTCTTCTATGCTCCATTGTCCTTGTTTTGAGCTTTGAGGGGGTTTTAGCCATGGGAGGGTTAAAGGATTTGGTAAAGAAGGGACTTGGAGACATGGGCTTCAACGCAGAGGGCGGAGTCATCAATTGGTTCCCCGGTCACATGGCAGCCGCCACCCGTGCCATTCGTCACCGCCTTAAGCTCGCTGACCTCGTCGTTGAAGTCCGCGACTCTCGTGTACGTAACTCCTTCAACTTTCTCTCTCTGTTTTTACTTGTTATTTGTCTGATAGGTGATCAACTACAGATACCCTTATCATCAGCTAATGAAGATTTACAGCCTCAGCTCTCTGGAAAACGACGTGTGATTGCTCTTAACAAGAAAGATTTGGCAAATCCTAACATTATGCATGTATGATTATCTTTTTCTGTTGCATCATCATGTGCTTATTAACTTCAGTATGAGTATTTTTAATGTTTTACTTATTCGTTTCTGTAGAAATGGATTCATTACTTTGATTCCTGCAAGCAAGACTGCTTGCCTATAAATGCTCACAGCAAGAGCTCTGTCATGAAGGTTCGTTGATAGTGTTATTGTTTTACATGGAAAGAAAATTCTAATCTTTCTGTCTTTTTGTGTAAATCATGCTCTTCCCCTGCTAAGGCGATTTCTTTTTATTTGCTTAGTTGCTAAATTACTTAACATTTAAGAAGTTCAATCCATGTTGTTCTTGTGCTATTGTTTATATTTTGTTTCTTGTCAAAATGATTTTTCCCGGCTGGTTTTTGGGCCAAAGCTTCTTGAACTTGTGGAGCTGAAACTAAAGGAGGTCATTTCAAGGGAACCTACCCTCCTAGTTATGGTGGTTGGTGTTCCCAATGTGGGGAAATCAGCTTTGATTAACTCAATTTATCAAATTGCCTCATCGCGCTTTCCTGGTAAGATAACAACGTATCCTGTCTCCTTCATAATGTCTAAGCTAACTATCAATGCTCACAATCTCAATGCCATTCAAATGAGTAATGAAAGTTTGGGTTCCTACACAGTGCGGGAGAAAAAGAAGAGAGCCACAGTGGGCCCTTTGCCTGGTGTTACTCAAGATATCGCAGGATACAAGGTGGAGTGCTTCTGCATTTACTTTTCTCATTGACTACTTGCTATGAAAATATTGAATCTCCAGCTCTATCCGTCAACTCACCCTTTCCGTTTAGTGGAATAGAAAAGGCAAAAGAAGATTTGAACATTTTTCTTTTGACATAATTTACATTAATGAGTTGGTTATCCACTCCAATTTTTCCCATACTCAATTTTTACCAATATTTCTTTGATTCTTTGTCAGTATTTCTCTATTAAATATTTATGATTTCAGTGTTTCTGTGCAGATTGCTCATCAGCCTAGCATATATGTCCTTGACACCCCAGGCGTGCTGGTTCCCAGTATTCCTGACATAGAAACAGGATTAAAGCTAGCACTTGCAGGTATAGACCTATTGTGTTTCTCATGATATAGCACTTGCAAGTTATATATTCTTTTTAAAAACTATATTTTAGTGCATATATTGTATATGTGCTGGAAATTAGATTGCTCAGGATTTTTACCATCCGTCAGCACCAGCCTATTAATCTTAATCAGAAAGTTGGTCAAGGAAACTTACCTGTTCTTTTCCAGTAGATGCAGGATGCAATATTGCAAGTTTTATGTTATGTGGTTACTTTTATTTGGTATGCTAGATGGTGGATGAGGAATCATTTAACTGATATAACTTGCTTTCAACTTTGTCCTGTTAGTAAAAATACAACTGATGAGCATACACTCTATTACTACCGTTGTACCAATGATTAGTGCAAGATAATGCTCCTGAACGAACTTCGCTCTAAAAGTAAAATTTGATGTCTTTTTATGTTTCTCTGTCTTTGAGTTAACATAGGAACCTATAATAGTCCAAAGGTGTTAGAAATAATTACATTGCTCATCTGTTGTTTGAAATTGTATTAATTACATAGTTCTATTTAGTTGCTTCATGGGTTTCTAGCAATTTGAAATGTTAAACCTTAAAGTAGGCGTTCCGAAACATTGCAAATCTGTCAGCTCCAACCTATAAGCTTAAGGAAAAGAGAAAAAAAACTAGGAATGATCAAGGAAACTTACATATTCTTTTCCCGTGGATTCAGAATGCAATATTGCAATTTTACATGTTGTGGTTAATTTGCTTTGGTAATATTTGATAGTGGCTGGCAATTATCTGACTGCTGTAACTAGATTTCAACTTTGTCCTGTTAGTAAAAGTACAAATAACCCAGAGCATGTCCTTTTATATACCCTTCTATTACTATCTGCTGGCTCAATGATTAATGCAAGATAATTTTCCTGTGTTTCTCTATGAAATAGTGAAACTTTCATGTCTTTTTCTATTACTCTGCCTTTTGAGTTAGCATGGGAACCTCTAATAATAAAAAAAAGTCTTAAAAACAGGTCCTCATCTGTTGTTGAAATTATGGCAATTCCATAGTTCTACTTGGTTGCATCATGGGTTTCTAGCAATTTGCAGTGTTAAACCTTTAAGTTGGTGATCTGAGATCTTGCGTCTATATTCATTCAAATGGTGATGGTCTTGGTTGCATTGCCAGTTTCTTCTATTAAGGTATATTCATCACAAGGGATCTCATTGGGATATGATTACTCCATGCTGCATAGCATCATCTATAGTTTTATGACAGTAATTTGTCTAATACCAGAGTTTGATTGATCTTCAGCATATAAGTTTCATATTTGTCTCTGAATACTTCGTTTTATTTACCTTAAATGTCGTGGTATCTAGAAATCATATGGAGCTTATCATGTTGCATCACATGTCTGTCAAATTTGGCCGATAGATTCTTAGGATATGTATAGGTACATATTGTTACTTTAGTAATTGAACCTTCATGGAAGTGAAAAGCCCCAAAGTGGACGTTTCTTCTCTGTATCTTTTTTATTTGTTTGTGTAACTTTACAGCCCATTCCATTCTAAATACTTCTAGTTAGTTTGAGCTTGCCCTCTGTAAAAGAGATTAGCTTGTATTTATAGTATCTTTTAAACATGCATCCACCTACATGTGCCAACCAATTAATATTTTGCATAATTAGCTGCACTTTACTTGGCTGAAATATTTATTCACTTGAATGCTTCTACAGGTTCTGTAAAAGACTCTGTTGTTGGTGAGGAGCGAATTGCTCAATACTTGTTAGCAGTTTTAAATACTCGAGGGACTCCACTTCATTGGAAACATTGGAATAATCAAAAAATGGATGGAATTTCCTACAACACTCCACAGAATGACAAGTTTGACATTAAAGAACTTTCGCCTAAGAGGAGGAAGCCGCCTGATGTGTCTGATTTGCTATACGTTGAGGTTTCAAAATCGTGCTACCTTTCCTTTATGTTTATGCACCAGATATTTTGTTAATGGGTATATGGTTGCCCGAGTCATTCTGTAGTGGGTGTCAAGGCTGATCTGCCAAAGCTTTGACATGCTTTGCTGTCAACTTTGGAAGTTAAATCTCGTTTCTTGCTCATCAACAGGATCTTGTGACAGAAGTCCAATGTGCACTTTACAAATCGCTATCAGAATTCAAGGGCAATATTGAAGATGAGAATGACTTGGAAAATCTCATAGAACTACAATTTCAGGTGCTACAGAAGGCGCTGAAGATACCTCATAAGGCATCTGAAGCACGTTTGATGGTATCCAAGAAGTTTCTTACACTATTTAGAACAGGTAAACTCGGTCCTTTCATCCTTGATGATGTACCTAACTGGAGCTCAGGAGCATAAGTTGAACTGGGATTTTAGGTTCTGTTTGTTTTTTTCTTGCATGGTATAATTTTTAGTTTTGCATATACTTCAAAGCCTCATAGTACTGACGATATCTCATGGTAATACGGCAAATTTTTGTTTTGAAGTGCAAATTGACATTGCCTGTCAAGATCTTTCATTTCTCTTTTCTGATCATTATGATTTTGACGCATACTAATCATAAACTAATCGCATTTCATGGTTTGTGTTTGATAATTCCTTTTTCATATTTTTAAAAAATTGATCTTCTAACATTTTTCATTGAAATGCCTTTGAATCATGAGCTCTTTAATGGAAATCCACTATCTATGTTCAATTGTAGTTGGTTAAGTTTTTGTTTCTATGTTTGTAAATAATATAAATCATAATTACTACCCTTGTGAACACTTGAACTGTTTAGTTCTCTTTTTACAGAACAAATAAACAATGATCTAATTCATTGGCAAAAGATGGTTCGGGTGTTTTAATATTTGAATGTTGAAGTAGAAGCTGCAATGGTTAATATTTTTGTTGATAAATAATACGATGAATTCTTTTGTTCTGTACGAAATTGAAACAAACTATACAATCTCTTCATTATATCAAATGGACAACCAAAATATAGAATCAACAGAACCCAAATATAACATTTATTGAAGTGATTATTCAGAATAAAAAAGTTAATAGCTACTGGCGTTACTATTTGTATAGCATCTAGAACACTTTTACAAAATTGGAAAAAATTAAATAAATCTTTACAAATCAGAATAATAGATGGAAGTATAAAGTCTATATGATATGTAAGCGATTATAATAATATTATTATTGAAAACCATATTTTTACTATACCTTTGATCTATTGACAAAAATTAGGATTATCATTAATTTTAGGAAATAAATTTTTTAATTATACAATCTTTTATGTCGTTATCTACATTATATAACCTTAAGAACGCCAATAATAAAATCTTTAAATCAAAAATCGATAATCCTTAAAATTTTTATATATCATACAACTTATAAAAATTTACAACTTATAACAGAAAAATTAAATCAGTTACAATTTTATTTTCTCAATAATCCTACTTTACAAATTGAAATCAAAAATTTAATAAAACAAGTTTGTAGTGAAAAATCCTTTAGACTCTAAAAAGAATATTAATAATCAATCACTTGAAATAAAACTAAAAGATCCTACAAAGGAAATCAATATTAAAAATAATATTCATATACACAACAAGATGGTAAAGAATTTATCATTGAATGTTCAAAATTATTACACAAATAAATAATAGTATCAAGTATAAGTAAACATTCTATTCCAGCCTTCTACTTAAATAACCATTCTGAACAAATCAGTAGCAAGAGAAGAATGGTAATTAATTATAAAGAACTAAATAAAGCTATTATAGGTGATGCATGCAAATTACCAAGGAAGATTATATTATTAATATAGTAAGAGGACATTATTGGTTTATCACACTAGACGCCAAATTTGGTTATTGGCAACAAAAGTTACATGAAGAAATAAAACCTTTAACAACCTTTACATGTCATCACAAAAACATTATCAATGGAATGTATTACTTTTCGGATTAAATTTATCAACACTTTATGGATAAAAATTTAGAAGAATTAGAAGAATTTACACTAATCTATATTGAGAATATTATTATATTTTCAAATAAAGCTAAAGATCATTTGAAAAAATTAAAAACAATTGTCACTAGACGTCAACATAAAGGATTAATTTTAAACAAACAGAAAATTAAATTGGCTCAACAAAACATTGAACATTTAGGTATAAAATTTCATAATGAAAATTTAAAATTACAAACTAATATTCTTGAAAAATTACAACATTTCTAGAGACATTAAAAAATATTACCAAAGTTTAAAAACTTCTTGGATTATTAAATTATATATCTGATCAAGGATTTTTAAAAGAATTAGATAGAAAAAGAAAAAAATTACAACTTAAATGCAGTACACAAACCCAATGGACATGGACAGAGGAAGATACAATAATGGTACGTATATGCAAAAATCTTTGCAAGGATTTACCAGCATTATAATTAGATAAATTATTAGTACAAATTGATGCAAGTATAAATACATAGGTCAATTGCCTTTTGACACAACCACCCAATTCAAGAAAATATTTGTTATGTAAATATATCAATGAAACTTTTAATCCTATTGAAAGGAAATATCCTATTCACAAAAAATAAATATCCTATTCAAGCAGAAAATTTCAAGGATTTAGACATACAACTATCTCGTATAACTTATGTACAAATTGGAATTAGCAATGGAATGTATTCACCTATTGATGATCCTCCAAAATACAACTTTAATTGCGGTCTCATCAATCAGCTCAACTTACATTGCCTCCAAGGGATTTACAATCAATGCATCAAAATTACCCAAGAATCAATGATCAAGTTGAATTACAAAGGACCCAACTTATTGATGACATCAAGGTATTGGACAAATATCTTCAAAGATTCACTTCAAATTATCAAATAAGTGGAAGAATTATTTTCAACATTATTAGGAGGATTCACCACTCTCCTAGAAGGTTGGAAAAATGCAATTTGTCAACAATTCCGTCAATATCCAACTTATAAATGTCCACACTGTCCTTTTACATCTAAGGAATCTGTTGATGTAATTGTCAAAAAATAAAATGTAACAGCTTTACAAAAAGCATTAAATTATTATAGACCAATTTTTAGCCACTCTAACAGAAAAACAGATTCCCTTAATAGTAATTCAAGAATCTACTTTTAATGTTCTTTTATCTTTATCTTTATCGTTTACTTTTTCTTTAAGTTTTTTAGTTGTTAGATGCTACTAGGCACCCTTTTTATATGATGTAACTTAGAGCATTTGCTCGATGGGAAGAAATAAAAGCTCAGTTATCATACTCATTTGTAAACTCTTCCAATCTCATTCAAGCCTAAGGATTGAAGTCAAAGAAGAAAAAGAGCAAACATGTATGATTATTTGTGTTTTTATCTTTTCATCATTACTATATATTTGATTTTCGTTTATTAATTTCTATTATTCCTATTAAATTATGTTTCTAGCCCTCTTCTAGTTAATTATTTTAGTGATCTTGTTGAAATGCCTATTTGTACAGATTATAGAAATATTCATCTATTAATAATACATACTGAACAAAAACTTAAACTTAGTCAAAAATATATTAAAAGTTTTCGAGATACTTTTAACTATCTACAACATATAAATGCTTCTAAAATCACTCTTAATAAAATTAAAAAAGTTTTAAATAGAGATACAAAAAAGCTCAATGAAAAAAATATCGGAATTAAAACAACTATATAAACAATTTTAGGAATATTATAAAATTCATTATTCATGAATAGTTGTCGTATTTGTCAATTTATGTTACAATTTTTCCTAATGAATAATTATACAATCTGTAATCAATTACTAATAGAATTTGGTCGGGTCGGTCGTGCTAGGCCCAGGTCCAACTTTAGGATGGCGTGTGGGCCGATCGGCCCATTCTCAAGATGTTGAATTAAACACGTCAGGTACTTACTATATAAATTCATTATCTCCTCACGGTGCAGGTACGACTCTAATAACCCTAATAACCCTTGTTATTAGCAAAAAGACCTAACGCAGAAAACTGACTTAAGCATCGGAGGGGCAAGCCGGCGATCAACCCCCGGTGTGCCTTTATTGTTTTTGCAGGTATCTTCTGGTCCAAGCTAATTGGGATCATGGATCCAAACAACGGCGCCCAGCCTCAACAGAATCAGATTGAATCAGTTGGCGCCCACCATGGGGTCGGGCGTTAGGACACCACGTCCAAAAGCACACAGATAAGTCAGGCGGCAGCAACAAACCCGGATGTAACCGCCGTCGCGGCACTCGCACTGCAACGAATGAGTTTGCAATTACTTGCCGCTGCCCTTCCACCGGCGCATCATGATCCCCAGACTCATCCTCCACCTATCGCCCATAACCCTAGCGCAGACGAGCTACCTCCGCTAAACCTAAATAACCAAACGCAATCTTCGCACCGAACGACCAACCACCACCCCAAAATTGAGACCAAGAAGAGCAGAGCGTAGGCCTGCAGGATAACGCCGGGAACAATTCACACCCTCATATCCAACACCCCCTAAACACAAACCCTCCTACGCCACAACAAACCTCCCTTACCCAAAGACAAATTGAGGAAGCGGTCGATCTATTGATTTGCCAAATCTTACAATCCCGGATAGAACAGCAACGAACCTTCGCTCGGCAGATAGGTATGATAGCCGATCGCCATTATGCTGAAACTCTCGAAAAAATCGTGGATGATCGAATCAACATGGCCATGAATTCCCGTCCGGATCAGCCATCAACACAGTACAGCTCTCCTTTCATTCAGGAGATCCTGGATAGCCTTCCAGCGGTCGGCACTAAAATACCAATGCTTGAAAAATACACTGGAAAGATCAATCCCCTCGACTATCTTCAATACTTTCAGTCGATGATGAACCTGCATTGCATCCCCGATGCCATTCAATATAAGGCTTTCTGTACAGCCTTTCAAGAAGGAACCCGGCGATGGTTCAACAGTTTACCTCCTGGTTGCATCACTTGTTTTGAGGACTTTAAGTCGCTATTCCTTAATCAGTTTGCTACAAGCAAACAGCCGCAGAAGACTGCCTTGGAAGTGATGCAGTTGACCCAAGGAAGGAAAGAAAGTTTACGGGAGTTCATCACTCGGTTTAACAATGAAGCTATTGAAGTTCCCAACCTCACCTGCTCATCCATGTTGGCTGCCCTTATGAGCAACACGAGAGATGAAGAGTTCAAAAAGTCATTGGCCCTCGATCAGCCCAGGTCTATTCAAGAGATAAGAAATCGGGCGGATAAATA
>JANVCQ010000004.1:25021632-25037820 GCA_025531925.1 Erythroxylum plowmanianum
ATACACAATTCAACCCCCCCTTCTCGTGCATTCATATATCGTATTATAAGCTTTGTAATAACGTGTGATTCACTTCATAACACCCATTGGGTATACCTCGGGTAGATATGATTACTCCTCTTCCATTTGTGATTCTAGCTAGTTGATCCTTACTGCCATCTCACCCATTTGTTTTGCCATGTTCTAGTTTCTATACGTTATATGCCTTATTTCCTACTAGAACTGTTGCAACTACAGTTGTAGGCTCAATTGAAATTTGAGATTGTTAGCAATCACAACATTTATCAATTCTTCCAAAGATGTACTTAAGTTGTGACAAGAAGCTTATGGTCTATACAGGAATTGTTGTATCCTGCAAACTATCATAGAAGTAATTCTTATGGTTATCCCATCCATAACCAAAGTTAGATTGATCAATCCAACCTTGGTTATAAGATTGAGAAAAAGAGTTATAAAAGAAATTACTTCTATCTATGTCAAATTTCTTTTTCACATAAAAACCAAACAAAAAGCAAAAAATTAAGAAATAACTAAAAAGAAACTAATTAAAAATAAATATGTACAAAAATACCAATTAAAATCATAAACAAAAACTAAAACACCACACTCCCCAACAACGGAGCCAAAATTGACAGCATGTTGTAACACTAGTGAAAATAAAATAATTAGACTATTACTATAGCAGTGGTGAGTCTAGGTTGATCCCACAAAGAGTGTATGTAAAGTTGTTGAAATGAAATTAATCAGTATTTAGGTTAAGGGGCTTTTGGATTTTGGAAATAAGAAAATAAAATGAAACTAAACTAATAAAAACAAATTAAAGAAGACATGCAAAAAATGATAAAAGTGGAAAATTCGATAGGGACCCGGTTCTTTAGTTCAATCTCGGTCTACACCCTAATTAAACATATTTCATGGATTTGTTGTTCTTAAGCCTCTCCTTTAACAATTAACCCTAGTTTTCACTGAGGTAGTATTTAATCAAGATACGATCGTTAATTAAACCTAACCATCGAATAACCTAGGATACAATCTTTAGATTTAATTAGGGAGTAGCATTACGAATTAGGAAAAGTGATTAATAAAGGCAATAACCACATACGATATGACATTTAACCTAGGTTATGACCCTAATGATTATGAATCATTAGTCGTTACACATGAATTTCAACGCATATGTTGCGTTGAACGCTTGTGTTGAGCACATATGTTGAATTGAACACATACGTCTACGTTTCATGCCTTGCGTTATGCAAACGTAGTTTGCATTTACTTTTCCTAATTTGTTGGCGCATTTTCTTCCTTATTTTGTTGCGCTTTGGCTGCTCCTTATTTCTCATTTGCGCTGCGTTATTTTAGTCATGGACTGCTTCCTTCATTTGCTTCTAGTGCTGTAGTTTTGGTTTTCTTCATGTTTTGGGCTGTTGTCATTTTGGTCCTCCTTCTTCCCATACGTTACCGTATTGTTGCAGCTTCCCTTGGCTTTTTGTTCTTCTTTTCTTCTCCTACTGGGCTGCTATTAATTTATGTAAATTGCATGTATTCCATGCACAACTTTTCTACTTCTCTGTTGTGAGCAATTTGGAATTTTATTGTTTGTGTTTTCATTTTTCTTATCTTTTTCTTGTCTTAATTTTCTTCTTCTTGCTCCAAGAAGACAAGTGAAAATTAATCTTCAAAAAATGCCCCAAAAATTATGCTTTCAACTCACTTTAACTTCTTTGCTTCTGAATTATGCTTAAAATCACATACGAGTCAAAGTGAATATTTTAAACAATTTATTGTACTTAATCACTAAGTGTTATGAAATAATTAAATATTCAATTAAGCACCTATCAAACTCCAATTACTTCAAATGAAGAAAGCTTTAAGGTAATCATGACTAAATGCTTTATTAGGTTTGAGATCAAACAGAGCTTTCTCTATATTTGAGGCTTTGGTAGATGCATATTTGACCATATTTATCACCCATATTTGATGTATTTTTGCTTGATATTTTATACTTTTATAGTATATTTGGTACTCAATTCTCTCCAAGTGCATTTATACGTTATAATTTCCTTCAAGGACTAAGAATTCGGATGAAAACATGAGATAAAATGAAGCTTTGAAGCAAAGAAGGGATACCAACCATCTTTAAGCCCATTTACTTCTCTCTATCTATGTAGGATCATAAATTTTAGATATTTTGGGTTATACACAATCTAGTACACGGTCGTGTATCAAACTGTGTATCACCCAAAAACCCTAAATTTTACAATAAAGAGATATGATTGGAGACAAAATAAGGAAGTAGAAATAAAGAGATGATTCCAGAGGCAGAGATCATTCAGGAGGGGCAATTTTGATTTAGAGAAGTGGAAAACATGAAGAAATCATCGAAAGATCTATTAGAATACAAGATCAAACCTCTACCTTATAAAAACATTCGATAAGAGTTAAAATGGAGATTTAGAATTATGAACTCTTTATTTTCTATTTTTTCTTTCTGTTTATGTTTCATTTTTTTTCTATCGTGTTTAACTCAACAATTTTAGTGTTTAAGTAAGATGAACCTTAGTTTTGTGCTATAAAATGTTTTGATTTTTTATATTATGTAATTATTTTGATTGATATATTATGACTCAATTATTTATTTAAAATATGTTCTAATAGATCCAAAATATTAATACATAATCTGATTTCATAACATAGAGATTAAGATCTATATATGAATATATCTACTGCAGTTGAAAGGAATTGATTGGAAACCTAGAGACAGGTCGACATAAATCCTCTAGATTTGGGTTAAACCTAATAGTGTAATTCACAAATTGGTAAGGCAATCTTAGTCCCTTTAACTTGAATAATATCAATTGATAATTCTAAGCTTAGATGTTAGAAGTCTCCAATGAGTTATTTCCATATGATAGGAATTTCCACGATCCAATAGTTAATAAAACAATTGCATAATAGAAGATCAGTTATTTAAGGGTATTTAAGGGGATTCATAACATGGACAGTAATTCTTAATATCGATTGTTTTCTAAGTGATTTCTTATTTCTTTGTTCAATATTGTTTCCTGCTTTATTTTAATTGTTTAAGTTTTATTTTTAATTAAAAATCAAAATCAAATTCGTAGATTAGATAATAGGATAATGGTAATTACTAATACTCATTGTCTTCATAGGATTCGACCTTTACTTGCATGTGCTGCCTACAACTGCACCATGCACTTAAAGATAATTCAATATTGTCTATTAAAATAATTCAATCAAGTTTTTGGCAACATTGTCATGGACTTTAATATTAGGAAGGCCTTAGTTTTATTAATCTAGTCATTACTTTATCTCCTTTTATTTGCTTTATTAATGTTTTCACTTTTTGTTAATTTATTTGTTAAATTTTTAGTTTATTTTTTGTTTTAGGATTAGACTCCTAGTCAGTTTATGACCCATAGTACATTTGTGAGCTTAATAGAAGCAGATCTTGAAATAGAAAGAATAGCATGAAGGAATATTTGTAGGAAAAATCTACGAGAGTTTAAACTAGATCATCAGATAAAAGGCTTGGAAGGTCATGTAGAGATGGAAGAATCTTACAATATGGCAGACTAACCATGTACAACGTTCTACTATGTTAGACTAGACCTAATTGGTGTGAAATCCAACATAGTGAGACCGACTATTTAGGTGAGCAACGTTGAAATAAAGTCAAGCATCATCCATATGGTGCAACAGTTAATCCATTTCGATGGACTCTAGGACGAATACCCTAATGCACATTTCTCTAACATTTTGGAGATTTGTGATAATACAAAATAAATGTAGTTAATTATGACACCATTATACTGCATCTATTTCCATTCTCCTTAAGAGGAAAGGTTAAACAATGGCTGAATTCTATGTCATGTTCGATACTTACTACCTAGGAAAAGTGGTAAATTTTTTTTGTTGAAGTACTTTCTCCTTGGTAAGACTGTGAATTTGAGGAATGACATCTCCTCATACTCCCAATCTGAAGGTGAATCATTATATAATACATAAGAGAGATTCAATGAGATGGTCAGACAATGCCCACATTACAGACTAATCCTATGGATGCAAATCCAAACTTTCTACAATGGGTTAAGTTAAAGTACATAATAGCCTATAGGTGCATCAGTTGGAGGGACGCTAAATAATAAAACACCTAAAGCAGCCTAAGAGTTGATAGAAAGCATGGCCATGAATAACTACAATTGGTTCTCAGCTAGAGGATGAACCAATAAGCTAACGAGAGTTTACGAATTAGATGCAATGGCACAGTTAGCGAGCTAAATGGAGGCCCTGAACAAGATGATAGATAGATTGATTATAGCTTCACATGGAAGGGTGATGTAGTGTGAAGTGTGTGCGCTAGAACATAAAGGACAAGAATGTCAATCACTTGAGCCCGAGTATGTGGATTATTTGGAGAATGCTCCTAGAGCCTAAAATAATCCTTACAACAATATTTGTAATCCTAGATGAAGGAACCACCCCAACATTTTATGGCAAAACCAAGGACAACCAAGAAACAATCATCTGCCTAGATTCCAACAACAAGCGTCATAGCCAAAGAAGCCTGGTATATATGAGTTGATTATGGAATTCATTCAAAAATCAAGGATAAAACATCACCAAATGGACACTTCTATATGAAATTTGGAGGTTTGAATTGACCAATTGACAAAGTCATTGGCGGAAAGATAGAAGAGGAGTTTTCCAATCATAACTAAAAAAAATCTTAAGGAAAGAATGATGGCAATCACTTAGAATACTAATAAGAAGCTCCAGAAAGAAGAGAAGGACGTGACTACTAAGAGCCACTCAAATATTGAAGGTTTATTACACTTGAAGAGAGTCAAGGAGTAATGACCTGCAATTCCATATCCTACCAAAAGAGACAATCATTAGAAGCATATTTAGATAAAGTCCTCGATCTCTTAGAACAACTGAAAATTGACTTTGCTTCTGTTAAATCTCTTTTACAGAGACCAAAGATCACAAAATCATTAAAAGAGCTACTATCAAATAAGGAGGAATCTAAGAAGTTAGAGACTGCAATGTTGAACGAGGAGAGCTCTAATAAGAAGATCAAACTACTTGAGAAACAAAATAACCCAGGGAATTTCTATATCCCTTATACTATATGTCGTTTAAAGTTGGATAATGCTTTAGCCTACTTGGGGGCTAATATAAATATGATGCCTTATACTTTATGTGGAAAATGGGAATAGGAAAATTCAAATTGACTAGGAAATGTGTTCAAATGGCTAATAGAACATTAAAAAGTCCTAAAGGAATAATAGATGTACTTGTTAAGGTTGATAAGTTCAAAATCCCAACTAAATTTATAATTCTTGACTTAAGAGGATTCGAAAATACCTTTGGTCCTTAGACAACCATTCCTAGCAACTGCCAAGTTAATTATAAATGTTGACGAAGGCAAGTTAACTTTAACCGTAGGGGATAAAGCGGTGATATTTAGAGTCTCTGATGTTAAAAACAAACCTCTTGAATTTCTAGATGCTATTTTAGACTAATGAATCTTATCAAGAAATTTTGCAGGACTTTATATAAAATGATCCGCCAGAATTGTTGCAAATTTAAGGGAATAAACCAAAGTAGAAACGTGGCAGAAAGCGTTATAAGGTAACCCCCTTACAGGCTATGGAACCTACAATAAGGCTACAACAACACAATTTATACAAGGCACATAAAGATGGTAAAGAAGCACTATATGGGACGTAACTCGTGAGTTAGTTTTAGTTTTATTTCAATTTTGATATTATCTTGTTTTTTCTTTAACGTAGTATAGGTTTTAAATAATTAAATTTTGTTTGAAGTATTTTAGGATTAAAAAAAAGCATTTTGGGAAGAATTATGCATAATTGTGACATTAAGGGATGCGTGTTTGTGAATATTAATGCTAAAGTGCAAAATTTTCATGTTTGAGCATTAATTTTTAAAGTTGCATGCGTTTATACAGAGTTACACGTTTGCTCACTAAGTGTTTAATTGTGATATTTTTATGTACGATTATTTAATTAGTTATTTTTATGTTGATTAATGTTGGGCTTTTGTTTAATTGCATGAACTTAATGTTAATTTCATCAATTTTGAGTAATTAGTAATTTAGGGTTTTAAATCTCAATTTTAGGGTTAGAATGGTAAATTAATAATTACGTTAGTTTAATTTGTTAATTATACGATTTCTAATTTTAATTTTGAGATTAATTAGTTTGTTCGTTGATTTTCTAATTGAATTTTTTTAATTGTTTATTTATTTATGTGCCTTACTTTATTAATTATTTATGTTAATTTTTTACAGTTAGTTTGTTTTCAAAATTACTAATTTAGTGATCATAATCGAATTTAAGTATGGGGAAAAGCATAACTTCGTAAATTATATGTCAATTTTCTCACACTTGTGTTAAAGTTGCAAGCAAAATGAAAAGATCTCGACATGAAAAGGAGACTCCAAAAAAGAGGCAACGAGGCAACGAGGCAAATCGTCCATTATAGTACAGCCCCCAAAGAGGCTATGGATGCAACTGTTCAACATCAGGGCTCAGAAAGAATAGTATCAGTGGTCGAATGACAAGAAGTTCAATGCAAACAGATACATCAATTGGGAGGAATTGGAGTAGATTGGCTTAGCCTAAAAAGTTTGAGAGCTCGTGGATATCAATGCATGGTCCTGATTCTTTGAAATTATGGAACCTTCATATCAAGAGCTCAACTTAGAGATCCTCTCCACATTCTTCTTAGAGAAAGGATGCTAAAACAGGGATTGCTCAAATACAGTCTAGTTTTGAATGATGGGGGAGATGCATCAGATGAGCTACATAGAGTTCTCCATCACCATAAGTCTTTACGATCGGGAGTACATAGGGACACCGTAGTATCTTGCACTAAAGACAAAATTTTCATATGGATTGTCTCCTTGACACTTCTAGGGTAGGATCAGCATCAAAGATGACTAAGATCTGAGCTAGTCAAAAGCTTATACATTGTGGAGTCCAACTCTCAAATACACCTATGATATTCTAAGCCATATTCTGAGTGGTCGAGGAGATAGCTAGGAGTCATTGGAAATATGGACATCTATTACATTTGGAGCATGAGTTAGTGGATGCCAATCCATTTGGGACATGTACTTGTCTAATGTATCTAGCATTAGAGTGAAGACATAAAGGTCGACACAATTTGTGTTAGACCTTAAATGACTCAACTAGTGTGACGAATGGATATATTCAATTGGCTATCATTGATGTGGGTGATGACAATAATGATAGAACTCAATCTCGCAGTGATGCAATATATGTGCATGATATATCGACATAGGGGTCCCATCGAAGACATCTACAAACTTTCTGTGGAACTCGACAAATTAACAACGGAGGGTGGAGAAAGAGTAAAGTAGTTTATAGTAGAGCAATCAGCACAACCACAACCAAAACGATAGCCATCGCTACTAAAACCGAACAAGGCAAAACCAAACGTGGAAGTTTTGAGAGGTCCTCGAGTTAGGATGCCCAATTCAACTCAACTGAAGATAGCCTTATTGGAAAAGGTTGTGAGAACTTAGAGGACACTCTAACTTTAGGAAACTGAGCTTTTGGAATGGGTAGGATGGCTAGAGATGCCAATTGTATGGTAAGGTGACCTGTAATATACAATAAGATGGTTGGAGACGTCAGTTATGTGGTTGGGTGAGTTGCAATCTACAGTTGGATGGATGGGAGAGCTTATGCTCTTAATGGCGAGTTGTCAAGGCATTGATTTTCAGCCTCCATCATTTGGCGAGGGCACATCCTTTGTGGCTCCTCTACCTTGTCAGGATCAGCCAGGATTACAAAATATAATAGATGTTTAGTTTTGTATATTATTTCTTTTTTCTTTTTCTTTTGTGTTTATTTCTTTTTTCTTTCCATTACTTATTATGTTCCCTCTAAAATTATGGTTAGTTATGTTTTATTTCTTAATTATTTGGTGTTATTTGTATTTTATTTCCTTTTGTTCTTTTTATCCCTTTTTCTTATATTTTGCAAGGTTGTAGTTTAAAACTTGATGGATCAGAATTCAAAAAATTCCCATATTCAGGAAAGTATCACTAAACCTTCTCACTTTTTATATACTTATATTGTGTACATTGGGGACAATATACAACTTCAAGTGTAGCAAAGGTTTTAATGAATTTTTAACAATTTCTTTAAGCTTATTATAATCTTGATTATTAAATTTTATAAACTGATATCTTGAATTGGTTAGAATATGTCCATTAATACTCTACTTCATTATTGAATGTTGAATTGAATTAGTATGCAAAAGGATGATAGTTGGAATAAAATTACTTTATAGGTCATATTTTTAGTACATTGAATTAATCAAATTGAATGAAAATTGCATATTGTTTACACATATAAACCCATCTTTTTCGTGAACTTTTGAGCTTAAGAGCAAAATTTCAAAAATTTTAAAGCTCTTTTTATTCATTTATGTATGTTATCATGCATAGTTGAAAACTTCTAGAACTTGCTTTTATTATGCATATTGAGATCATATTTGTTAAATTAGAAGCATTCAAATGATAAAGTTACATGGATTCAACAATTTGCTTTAACACATTTCTTTAAAAATTACCATAACCATAATTTTATCCTTTAGGAATAACCAAGTTGGGCCTTATCCTTTTTCATTTTTATTAACCTAAATTATTAACCTTTATCCTATGTTTCTTGAAAACCTTTTTATTGTTTTAAGGCATTGATAAATGTATGTTGGACCATATTTACATCGTATATTTGATGTATTTTTTCTTGATAGTTTATACTTTTATTATATATTTGGTACTTAGTTTGCTTTAAGTACATTTATAGGTTATAATTGCGTTCACGGACTAAAAGGAGAAGAATTTGGATGAAAATGTGACATAAATCAAAGATTTGTAGCAAAGAAGGGATACATAATCGTGTCTAAGCCCGTGTAGTTCTCTTAGGCCGTGTAGAATCTCAAATTATAGATATTTTAGGTTACACATGATCCAATTACACAATTGTGTATTAGATTGTGTATTACCTAAAAACTCTAAATTTTACTATAAAAAGACATGATGGGAGGCAAAATAAGTGAGCAAACATGGAGAGATGAATTTAAAGGCAAAGATCACTCAAGAGGAAAATTTTGTTCTAAAGAAGTGGAAAACACGAAGAAATCATCGAAAGATCCATTAGAATATAGGATCAAACTTCTACCTTACAAGAACATTCGAAGAGATAAAAGGGAGACTTAGAATTATGAACTCTTTATTTTTACTTGTTTTTCTTTTTGTTTGTGTTTGATTCATTTTCTATCATAGGTGACTAAACAATTTTAGTGTCTATGTAAGATGAACCTTAGTTTTATGCTATAATATGTTTTGATTATTTTATTTAATACAATTGTTTTGATTGATATATGGTGATTCAATTAAATGTTTAATATATGTTCTAATAGATCCATAATATTAGTGCATAATCTGATTTCATAACATAGAGATTGAGAATTATTGTTTATGAATAGATCTACCGTAGTTGAAAAGAGTTTGTTTAGGTCAACATAAGTTCTTTAGATTAAAGTCAAACCTAAAATGAAATTCACAAATCGATAAAGCAATCTTAATACCTTTAACTTGAATAATATAAGTTGATAATTCTAAGATTAGTTGTTAGTACACTCAAGTGAGTTATTAACATAAGATAGGAATTTCCATAGTCCAATAATTAATAAAACAATTGCATAATAAAAGGTTAATTATTTAATAGTTTTTAGGGGGATTTATAACCGAACACTAATTCTTGAGATTGATCATTTTCTAAGTGATTTCTTATTTCTCTATTCAATATTGTTGCCTACTTTATTTTAATTTTTTAAAGTTTTATTTGCTTTATTTAAAAATCAAAATCAAATTTGTAGACTAGATAATAGGATAACATTAATTACTAATACTCATCATTTTCGTAGGATTTGACCCATACTTGCCTATTCTAGCTACAGCTACACTATGCACTTGTGGATAATTCAACATTGACTATTAAAATAAGTCAATTAGGCATTAAAGGGGAAAAGTATATTATGAGCTTCAGTATTAGTGATCCTCATAATGTTGAGATATTTCAGAGCTTGTAATGAGGAAGAGTAAAAGGAGGCAGTGCTCATGGTGTTATAGAAGTAGACATGAGCTTCTAGCAATATAGACTTTTAAATATGTACCAAGACCATACATGCTTTTTGGAGGGATGTAGTTATATTCAAATTTTTTCTTGAAAGGAATGAATAATGGAAAAAAATGAAGTTCTTATCCCTATTATTTAGCCATTGAATTTTGGACTTCCATTTAAGAATTGGGTAATTGACTTCTATTGCTCAATTATAATTGATCTTTTCTACTTTTTATTTTGTTGTATACGTGGGATCTTGATAAAGAGAGTGTTAGGTCTTAAATAGAGTAGCTTTAGTAGTAGATATAGCTTGATAAGTTTTGTCATATCATTTGATATTGATTTTCTTAAACACCTCTTTGACCATTTGATGCTTCCTCACATAAATAAAATATTTGAACTCCTAAAATTCATAGCTCAAGTCATTTTTGACAGTTTTTTGAATTTCTCATCATCTGCTATGTAATTGCTGAGTCAAAGGGGGTATTCATTTGTTATTTCAAGATCAAATCGTGAATTTCAATAGGATAGTGATTATAAAATAATGGATAGATGAATGAGGCTTTGCTTTCTTAGAAAGTGTAAATTCGGTGGCTATTAATATAGGCTCTGTCAAGCTTCATTATAAGAAATCATCTTCCTTTTTGTTTATTATTCTAAGTGTAAAATTGCCCCTTTAGCTTGAGATCAATCACTTGTAATTCAGTCACGCAACCCCCTAAAATCATCAAAGAAATTCCTAATGCACACATTCCCTTCAAATTATGATTTGAATAAAGTTGCTGAAGTCTTGAAGTGTCAAACAAGGATTATTTATACTAGCTTGTATCTCTTTTGACTTATCCCTTTGAGAACTTCTTTGAAAAATAAATTTGAAAGAATCAACAAAGGTTACTTGGAAACTAATCTTCTCCTGCAATAGACTTACAAAAGTTACATCAATTTTACCATTGTAGTGAGGCATTATGATTTGTGATGATAGACTAATAACTTTGAAGGAAGTTTAATTTTTTTTACTTTTTTTAAAAGATCAATTAATAGAGGCTTAATTTCATACAAATAACCACATAACTTTTTTAAAGACTATTAAGGCCTCTAACATTCTAAGACAGTATTGAAATTAAGAGAGGAAAAGGAGTTAAAATTGTTAATCTTATTTTCCTTTTGGATTTCCTCCTAATAGCTATTTTGAATTTTTTACTGGATTTATAAGTATATTGATGACTAGTTAGAGTGCTAGTAGGTGTAAAGGTTTACTTTGAGGAGGATGTAGGTATATTAGCCAACTGGGCTTATTTTATTTGTTCCCAATTAATATATGGGATTTTATACCTGTAACATAGTAAGCACTTTCTCTATCTCTGGAAATTGAGTGCATGCTCCATTTTCCCTAGTTATGTATAAAGCTTATAATATTTCAACTTTTTTGGCCATTTCTTACTTGTTTTCACTATTGTATCTATTATCTCCTACTAGAATCTTGATATATGCCTAATTGACTATACATTTAGTATATAACACTTAATGATTAATGCTATGAAAAATTTAAGAAGCTCATTTTGGTTTATATGTGGTTTTAAGTACAATTTGGAAGTTCAAAAGCTAAAGTGAGTTAAAAGCACATTCTTAATCCATCCTCTTAATGTTTAAACTTAATTTTCTTTATAGAATAAGAAGGAGATGGATTGGGGTGAAGATAGGACAACCAAATGCACGAAAATGAAATTTTCAAGATGACCTGGAAGTTGCACAGTTGTGTATCTACTTATATGATCGTGTCTACATTTTGGAAGATAATTTTGATATACACTGTTTGATATATAGTTATGTATCCAACCATCCAACCATACATCTTCGTAAAATCTTCATTTTTTTGGGTTGCACAGCTGGATGCACGCCTGTGCACCCAACTATGCATCTTTCTAGGACCTTATTTTTTCATATAAAGCAACATTTGAGTGGCTTAGAGGGGTATGAAACATTTTTGGATGAAGAGGAGGGGCAGGACTCTTGATTCTTTGGGATCTATGGAGGGTTGGTCTTCCTCATTCCTATTTGGAGGTGAAATCAAAGCCAAAGAACACATTTGGGCATCCTCTCATTATATATTGTTGTTCTTTTTCTTTTCAGGGATTGTTTATGTTATTCTATGTTTATTGATTTGTGTAGTTACATATAGATGATTAATACTCTCATTCTCATTTAATTATTTATATATGAACCCGTTGCTAGAATCGTAAATACAATACATAATGGTTGTGTTTTGGATTCATTTGCGGTAACTAATGGTCTTGAATCATTAAGGATAACATAACATAGGTTAAATAACCCGAGCTTATATAGTTGTTGTGTAGATTAATCTATTTTCTAGCTCGTAATGTGACTGTCCTATTAAATCTAGAGAGCTTGTTCTAAGTTATTTGATAGCTAGGTTTAGTTAAAGAGCTTGTTTTAATTAAACACATCCTAAGAGAAAATTGAGGTTAATGGAGCTTATTATTAATCCATAAATTAATTTTTTCTAAGAGAGGTATGACAATAACAAGACAATGAGATACGCTTATTTGAGTGTAGGCTGATAATGACCTAAGAATTAGATTCCAAACCCATTGATTACTTTTATCTCTTTTTGGTTGTTTATTTTAATTTTCTTTTGTTAGTTTAATTTCACTTTATTTTCTTATTTGAATCCAACCACCCAATATCCTAAACATCAATTCTTTTCATTACAAAATCTACATGAACACTCTCTGTGGATACGATCGCTACTCACTGCTACTATGAATCTTACAGTGTAAAGTTAGGTTTTATTTTCAGGTGCATTTGACACGTATAAAGAATTTTGACGTCGTTACTGAGGAGTGTGGTGTTTTAATTTTTGTTCTTGATTTTATTTAGTGCTTTGTATATATTTGTTTCTAATTAGTTTTTACATATATTTCTTGATATGTTAATGTTTATTTGTGTTTACATATAAAAAAAGATATAATGAAGAAAGTATGTCACAACTGTATATTATTAATGCTATTGGTAGAAAATTTTCTCATAACCCATATTCCTAATCATATAACCAAGTTTGAAATGATCATACAAACTTTAGTTACGGAGGGGATAGCTAGCAAAACTACTTCCTAGATAGGTTTCAGGATGCACAACAATTCTTGCATAGACCAAAAGCATTTTATTCCAACTCAGACATATATCTAGAAGACTTAGTTAATGTGCTGCTAATACTCTACAATTTCATTAGAATGTGAAATAGAAACAAGATGTAAGGTCTAGATTCCCTCGGTAAGACAAATGGGTCAGATGGAGGGAATTATCGACCACATGGAATCACAAAGAGAAGAAAAGTAGCCATCTCAACTCAAGGTGAATATAATAAACATTAGTGTGAAAACGTTACAGAGTGGAAAGGAGTTTGAGAAGACTAATCAAGGGATTGCTAGTGAAAAAGAAATTGAGAAGGAGCTTGAAGGAGAAAGGGATATATCATTTAGCTTAAAGGTGAGTACTGAATCACTAATTGCAGTTAAGACTAGCCCTTTACCTTTACCTAGCAAATTGGAGAAATTAAATGAGGATGAAAAGGGCGAAGAGATATTGGAGATTTTTCAAAAGTGTAAGGATTTGGTGGAGATTAAGAGTTTGACGATAGGGAAGATGTTGAATGTAAGTGGTCATCAACCCAGGCCTTATCTTGAAGAACCTCAAGTGAAAAAGGCAAAAGTTTTGACACCTGAAGACCATAATTTTGTCATATGAAGAGGAAATTATGGAGTCGAGCCAGCGACCATAAACAAAAGTGCTTCTTGGGAGGCAACTCAAGGGAAGTTTATTTCTTTTCCTTCACACTTTTCACATTTGTCAAGATTATAATGTATGCTTTTAAATTGTTTATTTCTTATTTTCATGTGTGGTTTTAAGTTTGTTTATTTTTTAAATCTTTTTTTAAGTTTTCAAACAAAAAGAGAGAGAATCAAAACAAACAAACAAACAAAGGTTTTCTCTTTTTCCATTGCTTCTAAGACTATATAGTTATAATTAGAGAGTGAATTGATTATAAAAATTCATGGCAACTTGAGCATGTACGTTTACTCTTATGATTGTTCAATACACATTATCTTTAGAAGAGTAGTGACTAGTCGTAGACAAAAGCCAGTGAGATTTTAAGCCTTTATTAACTGACATATCCATAACATTCTCATTATCTTTTGTTTATGTGTAACCTTCATGACATGTACATCCCAACTTTGCTTTGATTTTATATTCAAGACCAATTTTTAATCACATGCATTAACAAGAAAATGAGATAAGCATTCTTTGATTTTACAAGCTACATTAGCCAAATAGTCTACCTATTGATATGATTTTTCCTTTTGATAAGCTGTCTAAAGCTTTATTAGCCTTTCTTTTTGTGCTAAACACATCACATGCTTTTAACCTAACTAAATGTCATACCTAAGCCTTAAAGATAGTGGAGTGTTTGTTAATTATTAATGATTGTGGATGCACAAAAGTATAAGTGTGGGGTGTATGATATATGTGAAATGTTATAATTGTTGGAATATCATTTTATGTGATATATACAGAATTGTTATAATTATTGGAATATCATTTTATCTCTTATCAATGAATTTCAAATGTTGATATGGCTTTTTTCAATTTTTATCAAAAAGAAAAAAAGAAAGAAAGAAAAAGTGAAAAGTAAGAGAAAAAGAAAAAGAAAAGGAAAGAAAAATATGTCTAAATAAAAGTATCAAGGAGGAAATGCAATTGTTTTGAAAAGTTATTCATGAGTAGTTTCTCCTCCTAAAGTTGTATAGAATGGGTGACTTGAGTATTATGCATATGCGGTAGATGTTGTTTTGAAGGATCACTCCCTATAGCTTCAATGTATTTTTATCATCAATTTTTATGTGATCTCTTCTAATTGGTTATGTTTCATAGTTATTGCATTCGTCATAGCTAATGGTACCTAGTTTTAAGTGAATGTTGGTTTTTGCCCTTAATGATACATTGAGTGTTTTTCTTGCTTTAGCTTTGATGGATTTTATACTACATTATCAAAATACATCTCATCTTAACCTTTGCCCATATTGCAAGCTTAAAAAGTCTTTTGATTCATGATTATACATGTGAATCTTAGTGGTGAAGAAATGAAATGATATGTAAAATTGTGGAATGTCTTGTTCATTAATGGCGTTTGAGTGTATCCATAAATATATCATATTTAAACATATCTTGTCAAAATCTACCCTAGATTGCTCAGTTTTTAAAGAGAATGACTGTTGGTTGTTTATGAGTAAAGGAATTGAATGTTGAGTTCTTGTTGTGGTTTTGAAAGTTATTCCTCCTTTCTTTTGACTATCTATTCTTAAGAAATATGGAAAATGAGTAAGTGTTTTAGTTTGTGACTTTGACTTTGTTGTTTGCCGGAAGACAATCAAAATTTAAGTGTGGGGGAACTTGATATAGGCCTAATTGATTATACATTTACTCCATAAAATTTAGTGATTAATGCTATGAAATGTTTAAGAAACTCATTTTGGTTTATATGTGGTTTTAGGTACAATTTGGAAGTTCAAGAGCTAAAGTGAGTTAAGTACATTCTTTAAGTCATCCTCTTGATGTTCAATCTCAATTGTCTTTGTGGAATAAGGAGGAGATGGATTAGGGTGAATATGGGACAAGAAAATGCAAGAAAATTAAGTTTTCAAGATTTCCTAGAAGATGCACGACCATGTATTTACTTACACAGCCATGTATACATTTTGAAAGATAATTTTTAATAGGCAAGATTGGATACATGACCGTATATCCAACCATGTATCTTCATAAAATCTTCATTTTCTTAGGTTGCACAGTTAGATGTACAATTGTGCACCCAACCGTGCATCTTCCCAAAACCCTAGTTTTCGTATAAAGCAATATATGAGCAACTTAGAGGGGCATGAAACATTTTTGGATGAAGAGGAGGGGC
>JANVCQ010000004.1:25053521-25072763 GCA_025531925.1 Erythroxylum plowmanianum
ATAAATATTCAAATAAAATTTGATTTAATAATTAAAATATATTTCAAATAAATATTAATTTATAAATAAAATTTAAATTTTAAAATATTTATTTTATTAAAATAACATAATTTTATTAATAATTTGTTAATAAAATTATATAAAAGATTAAATAAAATTATTTAAATAAAAAAATTTATCTTTAAGTTTTATCTAAAATATAATTATTATCAGTAATAAAAATATAACTGAAAACAGAAAGCAACAGTTTTAGGCTATTTGAAAACCCTTTGAATTGAATTCATTAACAAATTGGAATCAGTTATATTAATGAGATTGAATTGAATTCAATTTACACAGTTTGGAACAAACTCAGTAATAATAGAAATAAATTCAATTACACTGTTTGGAATGAGAATGAATATAGTGAGGAACGAGAGTGAATATTATTATTATAATTATGATGGTTGATTAAAAGGAATGAATGATTACTATTACTATTAACAGTAGTTGATTTGTAAAAAATATTTAAAAATAAAATTTATTATATTTTAATTAATTAATTAATTAATCATATTTTAATTACTTATGTTATAATTAATTAATTACAATATATTGATTAATTAAAATATTGTAATTAATTGTTTAATTAATTAATTAATTACAATATTTTAATTAATGAATGAATTATATTTTAATTGATTATATTATAGTTAATTAATTATTAATAATATTTTAATTAATAGTTTTTGAAATCTAATCGAGTAAAGCACAAGAGAGTGAGAAGTGAAGTAGTCTAAATAATGAAAGAGCAAAAGAGCAAAATGCTACCTTTGAATGACACAGAGTGATTCTTGATAAGAAATACAGAGCAAAGAATTATACTCAATAAAAACTCACAATAAATATATAAACTTTGATGAATGTCTGGTTATAAACTCATAACAAATAACAATTTTTTATTCAAATTTGTCTTTCTTAAGCTTTAATGTAATTAAATTCTAATACTTAAAAGAGTGAATTTAATTTATATAAAAAAATAGATTTCAATTATATACATGAATTAAGCTTAATTTTTTTATTTAATAGAATTAAATTGAATTAAATTCACAACTTTTCAGACGCTGCTACAACCTGTATTTCACACTTCCACGCAAGGCCTAGTAGGGGCAATACGGACAATTACGAAAGTTGTTAATGACTTCTACTGACCATTAATCGTTCATTTACTTTAGACGAGAGAGAGAGGGGGGGGGGGGGCGAGAGATGACCCGAGGAAAGCAGAAGATTGAAGCGCAGAGGAGAAATGCAGAGAGGAATCAGAAAGCCAAAGGCTCTCAACTCGAGGCCAGAGCTGTTGCTCTCAAAGTCAGCTGCCCTATTTGCAAGGTTTTTACTTTTCATTCTATATTCTCTTCCCTAATCTCCTTTCAATTTTTCTTTTTGCATTCTTGATTGTTAGTTTCTTCTCAATTTATGTTTGTTTATTATGATCTGTATTTAACATAGACGATCATGTTTAAGCAATGTGCTTGTTTGGTGCCTGGTGTTTAAAACTTTGGCGGGAATGGAATTAAACCTCCTAAGTGGGTATCTGTACCTCACAGCTTGCATGTCGTTGGTTTTGAAACTTTAGGATATTTCAGAGAATTATTTATGGGTTATTTATTGATATTTGATATTGGATGTTTAGCTGGTGGTTTTGAGTCTGAACCCGTGTAGCTAGTATTCTGGCAAAGAAATTTTAAATTTTGATTTTTGGTTAAATCTTTGTTCTTCTTTATATGAAATTTGAGACACAAACACACAGGAGACTATGTGTCTAACCTCTTTACCCTCTCTTAGTTTCTTCTGCATTTTCTGACTTCTGAGATCGTGTCGTAATTACACCTTATTTGTTTGCCACATGTTCTCGACTGTCATGTTGTTAAAGCAATCAACACAGGTAATGGTTAGATAACAAAATCAGTAAATATATAAAATTTAATATTTGTTTATTGGGTTTTATTAAAACAATAAAAAGAAATTCAATAATAGAAGATGGTATAACTTAATTATTTTTAGTAGAAGATTCAATTGCAATACTTTGATGTAATACTCCCTCCTTGCAAAAGGATAGAAAAAATGGGATTGACTAAGAAAAGATGGCATGCCTTAATTACTTTTCTTGAGAGATTGAATTGCTAAACTTTATTATAAATATTTAGAATAAGAAAAGAGTTTTACTTCCTTTTTGGATCTTACTTCAATGTACTTGGAGCAAATGAAAAAAAAAAAATGCAATAATGTTGGATGCTAAGGGTTGGGTTGAGACTAATGTGGCAACATTTAGCAGAAGTGATTATTTTTCCAAATCAAGAGTGACATGGATTGATTTTTGCAAATTTTCGAAAAAAAATAGAGGATTGACACTTTTTTTCAAGTGATACATGTCCTAATCTATGAAATTAAGTTTTCTAGCAACTTGCAATGGATAACAAATAAACCACATTGAAAGGCACAACAAAACTAGTAATATTACCAAGAGACTTGTAAACGTTTTTGATTTTCTGGGGAAGATGTGTTGACTGGACAATAACAATGGAGGTTTTGATTGATAGAACATGTTGGGGGATGAAATGTTGCCTTCTATAAAGATGAAACTTTATGGAAAAGGTTAAGATAATCTCCAATTTCAACGCAAGATACTTATGCAAGACATTATGGTTGTTCTCCATGTCATGGAGCACATGGAAAAGTTCGACAAGTTGACAATTTGATGTTATGAAAGATAGAGCAAGAGACAACTTGAGATTAGAGATTTGGAAAGGGTTGATCATGTAGAGTATTCACGACCAAGATGATGTATATGACTTGGATTTAAGGGCAAAAAAAATTCAAGTCAACAATCCCTACATTTCAAGAGGAGATTAAGGATCTTGTTGATGAATGGTCTATGTCCAGAAGACTAGGGAGTTACAGGAAGTTCCTAGTATGTGGAAAGGCCATTCCATATATGATACAACTTTCATCTTAGAAGCTAAATTTTATAAACTATGGCCATATATGATACAACTTTCATCTTAGAAGCTAAATTTTATAAACTAAGTCCAAATTTGTATGAGTAGTAATTGTCACATTCTTCGTTGAGGATGATTTCAAATAAATTGGGAAGAAATGATGGAAATCAATTTAAGTAGACAAATAAGAAAGAGTAGATTATGAACTCCAATATCAATTTTGGTGGGATGGATAGTGGCAATTTACTTGACCATGGGTTCATTCAAATTCTCATTTTATGTGTGCAGTGAACTAGTTAATTTACTTTTCCCTGTTGATTGCCAATTCCTTTGATTATTAGTTTTCCTTGTTAGTAGTTGAACTACAATCCTCAATTTTTGTTTATCCTCCTTAGGAAAGAATTTATCATCTATAGGATAATTCATTTTAGAATCCTAGTTTTATGATAATTAATTGTTTATTATATATGCTTAAACTTACTATTTTATGAAACTCTGCACCTAATTTCTATGATTACGAAATTTATTCTTTTGTTTGATTCTAGGAACCAGAATTGAAGTTGTAATTGCAATTTCACTTTGAATTCTCATAGAATTGGAATTGTAATTTCAATAAATAGTAATTTGGTGAAAATTAAGATGTTCAAAATTGAATTTCCTTGTATCTTAAAAAATCTGAATTCTTTAAAATTAAAATATAAATTCAAATTCAAATTCTAAATTTGTATTAATTCTTGATGTATGAATAGCAAATTTTGAACTTAATTCACATAAACTTAAGGAAATCTAGTGCTTTCTTTTTCGACGATTTATTCTTAGATCATATGATTGATTCCTAGCCCTTAACTTATCTCTTGTTCTTAATTCTAAATAGAAGCATCAAAGTTTGTAATATGCTTATTTCTTGTCAAATCAAAATCTTCTCCTCCATTATTACAGTTTGGTTTGGGTGATGAAATTGTTTTCTATGCATGATTTAATAGTCTATTGACAAGAGTCGTGGGGGTTGTAAATTCATGTAGTGAATATAAAAACAAATGTTACTACTAAAGATTTTAAATGTATTAAAAACAAAAAGGTTTACTATTTGAAGGAATTTTTGCTACTTGATTTTAACTCTATAGGGTTGGCCTATCATGGATTTCTTCTGTTGTGAAAGTATTTGGATGCAACAACATCCAACCAAGTTTCTTTATCAGTTTTATTGGGAATAAGAATTTCTGCGTTGATGTGGTTGAAATCTTGTTGATTTTACAATTGTAAATATTTAATTTTTTTAGTCGTTCATACTAAATAGGAAACTGTTTATTTAGCATTAAAATTAGGAAATTATTTAGATCCTCAGTTTATATTTTATATCTCCTATAAGTAACATTATTGACTATAGTTTTGAAATAGAGTGGATAATTGAATCATTCGTTTCAGCTTATATAGTGTCAAAATGAGGACATATTCTCTTACTTTACCAAGAAAAACCTTGCTTGCCCTTCATTATTCAAAACATGGGGTGCTAGATCATCAAATACCTTTGGAAAATATTTCTCCAACAATGCTTCTTGTTCAGTTCAAATCACCATCATTAAACTTAATGGTGATAATTATTGCACTAGTTTTAGTTAGTCACAGTGTATTAGTGTTGTCAAGGGAAAACTGGGTACTTGACCAGAGAAAAGAAGGCGTGAGCAAAAGAAGACATCACATATGCTTGGTATGATGAAAAATTCATGGTCATGAAGTGGCTAGTGAATTCCATGGAAGAGGATATCAACTCTAACTATATGAGTTATCCAATAGCCAAAGAACTTTGGGACAATGTCACTAAGATGTATTGGGAAATCAATCCCAAATTTATGAATTGACAACTAAACTAGGTGGCATTTGTCAAGGAGAGGACAATTTCACCAAGTATTTCAATTTATTGAAAAGGTTATGGCAAGATTTAGGTTTGTTTAATGATTATGAATGGTATAGAAAGATGATGGAGGATCACCATATTTACAAATTCTTGGCTAGTGTTAATATTGAATTTGATGAAGTTAGAGGGAGGATAATTGTCCCAAACCACTTCCTCTTATTAGTGAAGTCTTTGTTAAAGTTAGAAGGGACGAAAGTTATCAGAATGTCAGGCTTGGTTAAAGGAGTGAGGCTTCAACTGTGGAAAATTCAGCCATGATTGTATCAAAAACAAGTGCAAACAAACTGTTTAAACCTCCATAATTAGAAAAATCTCATGCATGTTTTGGTCATTGCAACAAATGTCTCCATACTTGAGAGATATGTTGGAAGCTCCATTGGAAGCTTGCAAATTGGAGGAGCAACAAACCAAGTGATAGGCCAAAATATACATCCTCTTATGCCGATGAAGCTTATTTAACTTTATTCAATAAGGAGAAACAAGACCTTCTGAACTTTTAAAAACCATTTCCTTATCTAGTACTCCTAGTGGTTCTCTTGCACAAACATGTAGCAATCCTAATGCTCTATCATGAAACAAAATTTTCTGAATGTGTAAATTAATTTAAGGGCATCTGGTCACATGACCCCATGTTCTTTTTTCAAAACTTAATTTTCCTATTCTGGATGTGAAAGAGTTAGGATATTTAAGGGGAGTTTTAACCCATTGTAGGAAAAGGTCAAATAAAAATTTAAAAACCTTTGCTCTTCAATATGCCCTTTATGTTCCTAAACTAGCATGCAATTTATTGTCTGTTAGCAAATTATCTAATGACTGTAAATGTCGTGCTGTCTTATTTGAATCTCATTGTGAATTTCAAGACCATAAATCAAGGAAAATGATTGGGAGTGCTAGAATTGTTAATGGTCTTTACTATTTTGATGGGGAGCTCTTTGAAGTTAAAATAGCTCAAAGCTTTGGTAATGTTATCAGTTCAATTTCTGTTGGCAAATAAATGATGCCTTGCCGTCATAAATTAGGACATCCTGGTTTCCATATCTCAAACATTTGTTTCGTAAGTTGTTTAAAAATTTAGTTTGTTCTTATTTTCAATGTGAAAATTGCTATTTTTCTAAAAGCCAGCGAGCACTTAGTTTTCAAAACCTTATTATGTTTCCAAATCATTGTACCTAATTCATAGGGATGTATGGGGTTCCTTGGTCACCACCATGACTGGTAAAAGATAGTTTGTGACTTTTATAGATAATCATACCTATCTTTGTAGGGTTTGTTTGATGAAGTATAAAACTAAAATAAAAAATGTGTTTAAAGAGTTTTATAAAATGGTCAAAAATCAATTTAAGTCTAAAGTCTGTATTTTTAGATTTGATAATGGGAAAGAGTACTATAAAAAATTACTAGGGAATTTTTTGAAAGATATAGGCATTTTACATTAATCTACTTAGTTAAACTCCTCAACAAAGTGGTATTGTTGAAAAAAAATAAACATTGATTTAGCTTGAGCCATAAATGTTCCAAAATATCTTCAAGGAAATGCCATGTTAACAGCCTCTTATCTAATTAAGAGAATGCCTAACTGATTTCTAAAATATGTTACACCCCTAAAATATTTCAGGGAAACCTTTCTTGATGTCAACATATATTTAGATTTGCCTTTAAAAGTATCTGAATGCATTATTTTTGTTGATACACTTAGTCAATTTAGATCTAAACTTGATCATAAAGCTATAAGTGTGTTTTCATAGTATATACTTTCAATAAAAAAGGCTACAAATGCTATAACCCTCAAATAGATGGAATACAGGTAGGTATGGATGTCTCATTTGTAGAAGATCAATCATAGTTTTTTGAAAATACTCTTCAGGGCGAGAATGAAAGAAAGGAAGACAATTTTTGGGAGACAATTATCAATCTCTTGCCAAATCCTATTCTCACTTATCCATCCTGTCTTTTTGTACAAATGCATAATTAGGGTGTTAAAAATATGGAGGACAGAGGAAGTTCTAGTCAATCTCTTTCAAAAATAATTGTTCCTGCATTTGAACTGGTTGTTTATACTTGGAGAAACAATTTTTTTTAAAAAAAAGAGTAAAGATCAACAAAATATTAAAAGAGTAAAGATCAACAAAATATTCTACCATAAAGCCAATCAAAATCTTCACAAAAATGGTCTCTTAAGTAATTTCGATCTTATTCCTCAACCTATCACTTAATCACTAGCTGGAATACTTAGTGATTAACCAACAGAATATGATTTTCCTATAACCTTCAGAAAATGAATTTGAAAAAGTAATCAAGATTCCTTTGCTAAATATTTATCCTATGATAAACTGTCTAATGGTTAAGAGTATTTACTTCAAATTTGACCCTATAATTAGCAAGGAAGTAAAAGATGATTCAAATTATAAAATAGCAGTTATGCAAGATATGAAAGCTCTGGAGAAGAATGTCAGTTGGGAAATAACAAGTCTACCTAAGGACAAGAAGATTGTAGGATGCAAGTGGATACTTAAAGTGGAAAGCAAACAGTAATGTGGAAAGATACAAGGCAAGTCTCGTACCAAAAACACAAACATTTGGTATTGAGTACCAAGAGACCTTTGCTTTGGTAGCTAAGATGAACTCAATTCGAATTTTACTATCTCTAGTAGTAAATTACAAAATTGGTGCAATGTGAAAAGTGCTTTCTTGCATGGGGATTTAGAGGAAGAAATTTATGAGTTTACCCCCAGATATCGAAAAGAAATTTGGTGTTGATAAAGTTTTCAAGTTAAAAAAACCTTTGTATGGTCTGAAACAATCCCCAAGGGCATGATTTGAATGCTTTGGGAAGTTCTAAAGATATGATATAGTCAAATCCAAGCAGATCATATGTTGTTCTATAAACACTCAAGAGAAGGTAAATAGTTATCTTGATTGTTTTTGTAGATGACGTTTTTCTTAACATGTAATGATAACTCGAAATTGGAAGGTTTGAAGAAAAAGCTTGCTGAAGGTTGAGATAAAAGATTTTAAAACGCTAAAGTATTGTCTTGAAATGGAGTTTGCTAAATCCAAGGAGCATTTCTTGGTCACTCAATGCAAATCTGCACTTGGCTTGCTTTATGCAACAGGTCTGCTTGGATACAAAGGTGCTGAAACACCAATAGAGTGTAACCTGAACCTTCAACATGCAAAAATGATGCTGTGATGAATATATATCATTTCCAATGACAGTTTTGAAAACTGTATCTGCTATCTTATACATGTCTAGACATAGCATTTGCAGAAAGCAAAGTTGGTTAATTCATGCATTCACCTGGAAAAGAACA
Organism: Erythroxylum plowmanianum; assembly: GCA_025531925.1. NCBI lineage: Eukaryota > Viridiplantae > Streptophyta > Magnoliopsida > Malpighiales > Erythroxylaceae > Erythroxylum > Erythroxylum plowmanianum. The sequence goes on from JANVCQ010000004.1 coordinate 25,061,726, forward strand.
CTTGAAGTAGCATACAAGATACTAAGGTATCTAAGGAAGACTCTTGGTGATGGTCTGTTATTTGAAAAACAAGGACTTCTTCAAACAGAAATATATACATATGCAGGTTGGACTGGAAGCATCACCAGACGAGAGTCTATTTTAGTTTATTGTGCCTTTGTTGAAGGAAATTTGGTGATTTGGTATTGTAAAAAGTAGTCTAAAGTAGCTAGAAGTAGTGCTGAAGCTGAATTTAGGTCTTTGGCTCATGGAATTTGTGAAGCTATGTGGATTAAGAGATTATTAGAAGATTTAAAATTTTTCCTAGTATATCACCAACAAAAGTCATTGTAACTACAAGGCAGCAATTACAATTTCTCATAATCCTATTCTTCATGATAGAAACAAACATGTGGAAGTTGACAAGCACTTTATCAAAGAAAATTTGATAATGAACTGATTTCAATGATTTAGATACCTACTGCTGAACAAGTAGCATTGTTCTCACTTTTTACACAAGAAAGCTGGATATGGAAGACATATTCGAGCCAGCTTGAGGGGGAGTATTGGAAGCAGGAATTTTTGCCTTGATGTGGCTGAAATCATGTTGATTTTACAGCTGTAATATTTTGTTTTTCATTCAGTGATACAAAATAGGAAACTATATATTTAACATTATATTTAGGGATTATTTTGTTTTTAGGTTTATACTTATATCTTCTATAAGTAGCATTTTTGTGTATAGTTTTGAAATAGAGTGAATAACTGAACCTTCATTTCAACTTATAAGTTTTTGTCTTTCATTTATTTGTCAGTTGTTCTATTTGTGATTTAGTATAGGCGATATAAGGTTTCCACGAAACCTAATTACCCTACCCATCCCAACACCGTAGTTTTTTTTTGTCTAATTCGTCTTTGTAGTAAAAACTGGTGTAAATTTCAAGGTGGTTCTGTTAAATCCCTATTTTTGGTCTGCAACAAAAAGATCATGTTATAGTTTTCTTTTGTGCTTTAAATATTATATTTAGTTATTGCTACTGCTTTCAGAATTTGATCCATAGAGTTCTATTGATTATGAGGCTAACTTTCTGTCGTGAATTAGTCGATTGAATAATACTGGTGTTCTGAATTTGTTGGAAAAAGGTAAATATTTACCATTCAAAAAGAGGGAAAAAAACAGTCATTATCTAAAGAAATGCATTGAAAATGGATATACAACCTTTCTATGAGATGGTGCTTTTTAACCCTCTCAATGTTGAATCTATTTCAAACATATGACTCTCTCATTGTTGAATGTATTCAAACATAATATGCAGTGGTACCTTAATTGGACATGGTACAAGTATCTTAATTTGATATTTTTAAATACTTATTACTGATATTGAGTAGCGATAAAAAATTGTCTCCATTTTTCATAATGCTATTCAGGATTAGATATATTTGGCAATGCTTCTGAAAACATGAATATTTGTACTTGAGTCTGCCTTATGTTCTGTTTACTCTCACCCTATATGTTCTCGAGCTTTTGCTTGTTTGTGTGATATTGATTGTTTGTAGTCATGTTCATAATTTTGCAGACTCAGCTAGCAAATCATAATCAACTTGGTGACCATTATGCTTCCAAGCATCCTAAAGAGATGCCTCCGGTAGAATCGAGTTGATTAAGGTTTAGTTGTGTAAAAATTGCACAGATTATTGGAAGAAAAAAAAAAGAGATTTCCTCCTTGTGTGTTTGGTACTGGTGCATGTATGCAGGTTATGCTCTATTCTGTCGTATGAACCATCGAAATTGTTTTTATTGTCTGATTTTCCCAACACCTTACATCGCTTGAATTAACAGCTCCCTGGCAGTATAAAATGAAGGCCCAATCCACCCATTGTTGCATTGTTTATTTCTTATCTCCATTCTAACTGAAAGTAGAATAAATCATTTTCATATTCCGTAATTCTTCTACTGTTAACTTTTGATGCATAAGTTTTGGCTTAGTTCAAATTGAAGAGCTAGAATTCATCAGATGGGAAAAAAATACGTCTTAGTTTTGCAATTTGGCCACATTAAGGTTTATTGTATGGAATGTCATCATTTACCCAACTAAATACAACGGATACTCATCCATTATGTAGCCTTTTTTCTCTCTTTATTATATACATTGAGCGAATGTGTCAAGTGAAAATTATGAATAATTTATTTAGATAAACTATACTCTATTACCTGTAATATGAATATGTCTAAAGTAGTATCTAACTTCAACTTAGGTATGAAACTTAAAAAATAACTATGGTTAAACCAGTGATAATTCATTTTATGATTTCATTGATATAGTTTGTTCATTATTGATGATCTCATCTTTTTGTGTAATAAAGAAGTAAAAATTTGGCTAACCAATAAGGTTGGTAAGTCGAATAGCACAAAGTTGTCTCTCAATGTTCATTTTGGAGCAATTAATGTGAGATTTAATTCTAAAGCATTCATTGTAGAGAGTTTCGGTCCATGTTTTTGGTTGTTGAAACTTCTTTATAGTGTTGATTGTTAACGGATTCGAAAATTTTAAGCCAACAATGCGAATTGAGTTAATGAATTTAGAATTTTTGTTTGGTGAAACCACTTTTAATCTTGTATCTTACAGAAATTTATTTTAAAAGAGATTTTATTGGCAATCCAAGTATAAGATAAGCGAACAAAAGTTTTTTTAAAAAAAACAATCAAATAAGATTTTGGTAGTGGAATAAGGTCCAAGATAAGATTAAACGATGATATTAGAAAAAATAAACTACTTTAAAGCGTTATTGCATTTCTTTTTCTATATGTATTTAATTAAATTTATAATTTATTTTGTTATATTTGGTTAATTTTCTTTAATGCTATTTTGTTAATCAATGTTTTTTTTTGGAAAAAAGAAAAAAGAAAATATATTAATAAAGAAAGAAAGTAAAGCTTACATGAGAGTCTATACGGATACTCTTTAAAAGAACAGAAGTGTAATATTTTTAACTATTCAAACATAAAAGAGATACTAGCTGAAATTGTTGAGTATTCAATTTAAAAATCGAGCTCTTTGATGCTATCAAGAGTTTCAAAGGTGAGTAGATTTATATATTTGGACTTGAGTTCAAACCTTGCATTTCGTTCTTTCTATATTATCTGAACACACATACTCACAGTTGCGATATGGGGTAATTGTAAGGGAGTTCCTTTAGTAGCTAATCACTGGACTGCACTGAAGAAAGTAGTAAAATGATTAGGCCATTGACAACTTAGATGTGTTGCTTTCCAAACCTGATGAGTCAACCTGCACACGAAGAATAAATGATCTTGAGTTTCTTCCCAAGTTAAGCAGAAAGGACATCATGTATTGATGTTTAAGTAACTAAGTTGATTACCTGTATTTAATCAATTTTGTATAGTGAGCCACAAAAGAAAGGAAGTTTTGGGGTAATAATCTTGTGCCAGATGATTCGGTGCCATCCCACTCAAGGTCTCCTCACCCATAACAGGTCCCTGATTTCTTTATTTGAGAGGAGATGGTAGGCATGTTATACCAGTAGAAAGTATCGTGATGAAGGGGAGAGCATATGAAGGTTGCAAGTGATCGAGGTTCTTTGGAAAATGTCATCTATCACCATTGATGAAGGATTCTGTTTTGGTATATAGAGGGAAATCAATACGAGCTCTGTGCAATTGTTGTGTATGGTAAAGAGTTTGTTGGCCTATCCAATTATCGAATCATAGGGAAATTAGTTTTTCGTTACCAATGGCGCAAGTCATATTGTGACACCTTAATACCTCCTGGGAGGATACGAGGACGCCACGCATACAACAAAACATATATACAGAACCGAGACAAATCCAAGCGAGAAGGAATATTTCATACATGCATTTTTAGAATTTCAAATCAACCATACAGTACTTAACATATCATTCATACTGTGCCTATCATGTTACACACCATAAATTCAAAGACCAACATGTATTAAGTTTATTACAAACCTTCAAACAAATTGAAAAGTTATACACATCAGATACAAACCCAAAACAAACTCAGAATACATTTTTCTTAAACCAAGACTCAGACTTCATTGGTCATTGCGGTTGACTTGTCCCAGTCTTTATAATCTTCGCTCTGAACCTACACGGGACAAATTCACCGTGCTAAACATATAACTTAGTGAGTAATAACTAATCTATACATGAAGTGACAATTCATCATACAGAATCATATAACAGCATAAGCATGCATTAAAAGATTGCCTAACATTAAATCATACATAATGCATTTCAGAACAGATTTTGATACTTATCAGAACTGAATATCATAAAAGGGTATAAACCCTTCAGAATCTGAAAGCAATTTTTGTTTATGATAGAATCAAACATATATCATACATAAAATCAGAGGGCTGCAAATCCATTTACAGAGGCGGGTAACGAGACTTATACAGGAGAGACCGAAGTCTCGACACTGAAATTTTCAGGAGAGATCGAAGTCTCGACATCGAAGTGTCACAGGAGCAGCTGCAGACCTCTCTAGGGATGCCTATTTACCCACAACTAGGACTCAACAGTTTTAAAAATAAATAAATTCATTTAATACATTTCATGCAAAACAAGTAGTCAATTATATTCATATGCAAGTAGCACTTCAATATCACATTCATCAATCAATACCTCTGAGCTTCATGTCCGAAATCAGTACACAATTTAGTACACATTCATCAATATCAAATTCAATTCAGTAATAAACAAAACAAAACAAGGTGAGATCATCTTAGGTTACTCACATTTGCTCCCGTTTGCTTATTGTCTTGAAGTCCCGGCAATATCTGGAAGTGATCGTTCTATGCGTTCCTCTATAACATTTAACACATATACAAATCACTATTATGCATGATTAAGAATTCATTTATGTATACTGAATATGTATAATGCATGTTCATGATAAATTCTCGGGTATATTTTCTTACTAATTTGATATAAAGATCAATCGTACTTCAAAAATTCCAAAATTCTTACATTCAATAACTATTCCAGCTTTTGCTTGAAGCACCTCATTCGAGTCAACTTTTTATGATCAATAAGCTCAAGAAAATGATATATTTCTGTAACACTCTCTTTTAGACAATTGTTCCTCTGTGTCTTAAGTTTCTAATGATACCAAGTTCATCCAATTTGATTTAGTAATCAATGAGTTATGCTCAAAATGCCACAGACTGTGAATATTTGAAAATTTGGCTAATGCATGATCATGCATTCAAGTTGTACACCTCATAACTTTCAATTCCAATATCCAAAAATTACAAACTTTATACCAATTTAAAGATAAGAGAATAATCTACAACTTTGATGCAGACACCTTAGCCCAATTCAGCTTACATCAATACAGTTTATTCAATAATTACATGATTTCTGTCCCTGGTAGTGCTACAACCTAAGCCAATACTTAATTTCATGCCAATTTTGAAAGTCCTAGAGACAGAATTAAAATTCGAATTCTTCAAGAAAGTTGTAGAAATATGTCTCAAGTTTAATTTGAATCAATAATCAACTCATTTGAAACTCTACAGGTCAAGATATAATTATAATACCGAAGCATGTTCCCTATAAAATCTCCAGTTTATAAAATTCCAGTACATACCCTCATTTTTGAGTCAATCAATCTTTTTCTAATCAATTCAGATGGCTCTAAATTTTTATGGAGAGAAAGAACAATATCTTAGGAGTCTATTGGTTCAAGTTTCAAGTTATTTGGAGATCGGATGACAAAGTTATAATAAAACGAATGAAAGATGTTCAAAACAGTCTCTCTACAGTAACCTTTAGTGCAACACTTCACTTCTCTCTATAAAACGCAGGTCTACTTCTTCTTCACCGAAACCAGCTTTCTTCTTCTTCTTTTTTTTTTTCCAGCTTTTCCACTTTTACACTTCATAACTAATGCATCCATTGCATAAACCAACTTTCCTACTCCCTTTTCAGCTCAACAACACACAACAAACCCAAAATCCAAGATTTAAACATAACATCTAAAATAGAATTACATATGGTTGTTCATCATTTTCTGCATATGTTTTCATCAGCTGCACTTTTGCATAATTACTGTCAACCCAAAATAGATCTTACTTCAATACATTTCTCTATCACATTTATCTCTGCATTTCTACTTCCCTTTCCATTCAACTTACTCTCAAACAACTCAAGATTCAAGATTAATTTCAAATATCAAAAACAAAACTCATATGCAAACAACACCATTTTTCTTCTCTCTCTCTCTCTACTGCACCAATTTTTCATTTTATTCTTTCATCACTTAATAACACCATAACTACTCATCCAAAACAACTCAAATATACATCCATTTACATGCATTACAACAACAACACAATTCATTCTCAAAACCAGAAAATTAAACTCACCTACTAGCTTTCCGGTGAAAACTCCAATAGTGAAATTGAAGAAAAGTTTTCGGTGAGTGAAGGAAAAAGTAAGGATAAATGACAGACCAATCTCTGGACTGCTAAATATGTATCAAGTATCAGATGTTTTAGTGATGGATGAGTGAAGAGAGCATTTCGGTGAAGAACAAAGCAACAACTTCAAAATTCTTATTATATTTTTTTAAAGATTAAAAACATGTGATAACATGGGTTGCTAATTTAATGACACATTTCACCCATGCATAAAGCCATTTGTCACTCTCCCAATTGTCTCTTATTCTATATATATATATTAACTCAAATAATTCTCAATTTTTAATCGCATTTAGAAACCAATTATACCCGGAAAATGTCATGAATGCATGTATAAGTATTGTATGTGTCCAAAATGTTTATGCACAAATAAGCAAATATTCAAATATGCAAAGCATAAAATGTAATGAATTTTTTTAATATTCTAACCCCTAATATGGGGTGTTACATTTCTTCCCTCCTTAAGAAATTTCATCATCGAAATTCATACCTAATCTGAATAGTTTCGGATTCAGGTTCCCATGTTGCTTCCTCAAGTCCTTGGTGTTGCCAGAGGACTTTTACCAAAGATACTGACTTGTTTCTAAGTTGTTTAACTTCTCTAACTAATATAGTTGCCCTTCTTCATAAGACAAATCTGGTTGTACCTGAATTTCTTGCACAGGAATCTTGTGTGAAGCGTTAGACTGATATTTTCTTAGCATAGGAACATGAAACACATCATGTAACCTAGCCAATTCTTCAGGAAGAGCCAGCTGATAAACTACTGGTCCAATTCTTTTCAGAATTTCGTAAGCACCAATGTATCACGGACTAAGCTTGCCTTTCTTCCCAAACCGAAGTATGTGTTTTCATGGTGACACTTTCAAGAATACCTTATCACCCACTTGATACTCAATATCTTTCCTTTTTAGATCAGCATAAGACTTCTGCCTATCACTGGCAACTTTCATTCTTTGTTAAATAATCTGAATCTTTTCTTCAGTATCTTTCACAATTTCTGGCCTGATCATCTTGTTTTTACTCAACTCAGTCCAACATACCTGGGTTCTACATTTCCTACCATACAACACTTCATAAGGCGCCATACCAATCCTCATCTGATAACTATTATTGTAAGCAAACTCTATCAAAGTCAGATAATTATCCCAACTCCCGGGAAACTCCAACACACAACCCCGCAACATTTCTTATAATATCTTTATAACTCGTTCAGATTGTCCATCTGTCTGGGGATGGAAAGCAGTACTAAACTTAACCTAAGTTCCTAGAGCCTTCTGTAAACTTTTCCAGAATCTCGAAGTAAATCGAGGATCCCGATTTGAAATGATAGATAATGGTACTCCATACAATCTCACTATCTTATTCACATACAAATCTGCAAGCCTATCTAAAGAATAATCAGGACGAATAGGCAGAAATGAGCAGATTTGGTAAACTTATCTACAATTACCCATACTGCATCAAGCTTCCTTTGAGCGAGAGGAAGTTCAGTGACAAAGTCCATAGTAATGTTATCCCATTTTCACTAATAGAAATAGGGTGTAACAAACTAGATGGAACCTGGTGCTCAGCTTTAACCTGCTGGCATGCCAGACATTTTGCTACATAATCCACAACATCCCGTTTCATACCTGATCACCAGTAATACTGCTTCAGATCCTGATACATCTTGTTTCCACCCGGATGCATAGTAAATACTGTATTATAAGCCTCAAACAACAACTTCTTCTTCAATTCATCATTAGCTGGCACACATAGCCGATCCTTATAATACAATTCACCATCACCTTTCACAAAAAAATCAGACTGTTTACCTTCCTGAGTAGCCCAGATAAGTTGTTGTAACTTATCATTAGCTCTTTGAGCGTCACAAATCTCCTGTCTCAAAATAGGCCTTGTTTTCAATTGAGCCATCAAAGCTCCATCATATCCCAGTTTCCATCCATTATGCTTAAGCGATAATGCTAAGATGGTCTTTTGACTCCAAGCATCAGCTACAACATTGGCCTTACCCGGATGGTAGTCCACAATACAATCATAGTCTTTAAATAATTCCAACCAATGTAGTTGTCTCAGATTGAGTTCCTTATGGGTAAATAGATACTTCAGACTCTTATGATCTATGAAAATTCTACATCATACAGGTAGTGTCACCAAATTTTTAAGGCAAACACTACTGCTGCAAGTTCCAGATCATGAGTAGGGTAGTTCTGTTCATAAGTCTTTAGTTGCCTAGAGGCATAAGCAACTACCTTTCCTTCCTACATCAAAACACAACCTAAACCAATTCTAGATGCATCAGTATATATAACATACTCCTTACTAGAAGTAGGTTGAGAGGTTGAATTAATACAAGAGCTTTAGTAAACATACTTTTTAACTGATCAAAGCTATTCTGACATGTATCAGACCATTCATACTTCATTCCCTTCCGTAACAGTTTAGTTAAAGGGGATGCTATTAATGAAAACCCTTAACAAACCGTCGGTAATAACAAATCAGACCAAAAAAACTTCTCACTTCTGTCACATTCTGTGGCGGCTTCCAATTAACAATCGCCTCTATCTTACTAGGATCAACTATGATTCCTTCAAAAGAGACAACATGCCCCAAAAATGATATCTCCCGAAGCCAAAAATCACACTTACTCAGCTTAGCATAAAACTGTCTTTCCCTCAGAGTCTGTAATATAATTTTAAGATGCTTAGTATGATCCTGTTCATTCCTAGAATAGACCAGGATATCATCAATAAACACCATAACAGACTGGTCCAAATAAGGCCTGAACACTCTATTCATCAGATCCATAAATGCTGCTGGAGCATTAGTTAACCCGAATGGCATTACTAGGAATTCATAATGTCCATAATGGGTCGTAAATGTAGTCTTCGATACATTCACATCCTTTACTTGAAGTTGATAATACCCCAATTGCAGATCTATCTTCGAAAACACTCCTGCATCTTTCAACTGATCAAATAGATCATCAATCCTTGGCAATGGATACCTATTCTTCACTGTGACTCTATTTAACTGCCTGTAATTGATGCACATTCACAGTGTGTCATCCTTCTTCTTAACAAACAACATCGGTGCTCCCCGCAGTGATACATTGGGTCTAATAAACCCTTTGTCTATAAATTCTTGTAACTACATGTTCAACTCGTTTAACTCAATAGGAGCCATTATGTACGGTGCTATAGATATAGGAGCAGTACTAGGCATAACTTCAATAGATAACTCCACTTTCCTTTCAGGACGGAGTCCAGGTAATTCCTCAGGAAATACATTAGAAAATTCATTCACTATAGGAATGTCATGTAGTTTTCCACCCTCCTTGGAATCAAGCACAAAAGCTAGATAAGCTTCACAACCCTTCCTGAGAAGCTTTCGGGCTAGCATAGCAGATATCACCTTAGGTTAAGAGCTAGCACAGACGCCATGTAATATTACTTCAGACTGATCAGATCTCCTAAGTATAACTGTCTTAGCCTTACAATCAATTACTACCTGATGCTTGGATAACCAATCCATCCCCAGAATCAAATCAAATTCATGGAAAGGCAATCTGATTAGATCTGCTGCATAGTCATTTCCTTGAATCATAATTGGACAATTCCTATACACCTGATTAACTAACACACTACTACCCAGAGGACTGGTTACCTGAATATCATATTCTAACTGATCTACAAGAATCTCCTTATCAAACACTTCTCCAACACAGATATATGAATGTGAAGATCCAGGATCAATTAATGCATACATTTTAGAATCAAAGAAAGAAACCATACCAGCAATAACATTTGTTGCATCCTGGTCCTCACGAGCTTTCAGTGCATAAGCTCGAGCTGAAGCAGTAGGCATAGCTGGGCGATTCACAGTTTTTGATTGGTTACTCTGATTCGATCTATTCTGCCCAGATCCTCCTTGACCTCTACTACGTCCTTTGTTCCCAGCAGATGCATGAAAGACCTCTTGACTGGCTTGTGATGTTTGAGCTTGGTTGAGAGGGCAACTGGCTATCTTATGCTCAATACTGCCACAACGGAAACATGCACCTGTAGCTTTCCAAAAGACACCCCAATGATGATTAGAGCAGTATGGGCACGCTGGGGCACCAGAACCTCGGCCGCCAGAGGAACCCCTACCAGAGATAGTCGATGTGGGAAAGTTTTGTTGCTTTCCCCTAATCGCAGACCTCTGGGCAACTTTCAGTGCAGAGGAAGTACCTTCCTGACTTTGTTTCCCCGAGGATTGACCACCTCTAGTAAAGCCTCTTCTCTGACTTCTTTCTTTCCTGATCGTCTCTTGTCTTTCTATTTTCATCACAGCTTGCACTAACTGATGGTAAGTAACTTGTTGCAACAGAGTAACTGTAATATCCCATCACCGATGGGAAGGGTAAATTGGTCATTTGGGACGGGTTAGACGTGTGTAAACATATCTCGACATGAACATGCATAATATGGCCTCTATATACATATGAATAGAAATTTTTGCACATGCACATGATTGTACATGCATTCATGACAGTTTCCCGGCATATGTGTTTATTGTGAAAAAATATGAATTTGTGCTTGAACATGGA
>JANVCQ010000004.1:25074677-25088069 GCA_025531925.1 Erythroxylum plowmanianum
TTGTGAATTATGCCAAGTAGTGCTCCAGCAGTTGTTACTTGTATATACTGAAGACATTGATATCACTAACACTTTGCCACCATTCTCGCAAAGTACCAGTAAATCTAGATGTAAATTCAGACAAAATATCCAAGAGAGGATGATTAGGTCTAGTCATTTGTAGATCAATCCATACACCGAACTCATGAAGTCTATCTCACCATTTCTTTAGAGGTAGATCATCAAAAGTAAACCAAGGTCTTAAAGTAGGCTTGGTATTCGGTTGTGCTGCTGCTGTAGCTGGTGTTTCTTGAGGTGCAGGCTCAGGTCTGAAGGGATCCGTACCTATGGATTCAACTTCGCTAATTTTTGGTTCTTTAGTATATTGAGGCATAGTCATCAAAGCATTAGATAATTCTGAAAGATCAGTAAAGAGCTGATTCATCAGTCAATGGTGAAGAGATTGGTTCATATGATGACTCTGATGAGTGTTCTGATAGATCAGAAGATTGTTCAACTGAACACTTTAACTCAGATAAGTTATCAGATGGTGTTGCAGAGACTCCAGATGTGTTGCTTTCTGCTTCAGTTTTCTTTAAAAGAGAACTAGAATTATCTGCAAGAGGTTTAGAGGTCAGAGTAGCTATATACTCTGTCTGCTTAGCTTTATCCTTCCCAAAAGAAGAAGTGGAAGGTTGTACTGGTGCTGGTGGTGGAGACTCTGGAGTAGTTCAAATCTTCAAGGGCTTTGTCCACTGTTCTTCTGGTTCAAAATGTGTATAAGAAGATGACGCTTTTGGAACCTTTGTAGAATGCTCAAAAACTCATAGCTTAGACATATGATTAGATGTTGACTTTGGTTTTGATTGTCGAGCTTTCTCATGAGTTGTCTGAGGATGTATGTACTGTCTAATCAAAGGGTAGTTAAACTTGAATACCTTTGAATAGTCAGCTTCTTCTGGATACTGTTGATACATCGGTGAGGGATATGATGGCTGAGTATTTGAAAAATCTAAAAAGGATGAGCCATTTATCTATTGTGATTGAGAAGCATGCATGTCTGCTTCCATTTGTTGTACAGTCCTTTGTATCTCCTGTATCGTTTGAACTTTGGAGTCGAATTCTAGCCCCATATATTGGGCTGAGATGTATTGTTAGAGTTTAGCATCGAGACGCTGAATTTAGGCTTGTAAGACCTATACATCTTTTGTATCTGTTCCATAACAGAATCGACTTTTCTATGAGTAGTAGTATTTTGTTGACTAATTCCATCCAGCTTGGAATCAATTCTTCTCAAAACTTTGTTCTGTGCTACTGCATTAGATGTTTGCCAATTAAGGACTTCATCAGTAGGATTTGAAATTGGTGTTCCTTGTAAAGTAATTCCTGACACTCTGATATAAGGGTTGAAGATAACCCGTTATGATTCATCAGTACTCCTGGATAATTGAGGAAAGTGATCCTCATCTGATAACATCATGCAAGGCATAGGAGTAGGAGTTGTAACAGAAATTGCTGGCATAGATCTGGATAATCCACCAGTAGATTTGCAGGGATCTGACTTAACAAACATAGACGACTGGAGCATCTCACTTAGAGACTTTGGTCTGGATCTTTCAATCACTGATAGACCATTATGATCGTTTGGATCTTTATCATCACCAAGAGGATGATAATCATAAGAAGGGAAGCACCAAGATTTGGGCTTTGATTTCTTCTTCCTTCTCCGTTGATATCTTGGATCATCATCATCTGTGTCTGACTCTGGGTTGAGGAAGATTTCACAGTCTGGTTTGCACATGGATAGGTCAACATCCCATACAAAGTGTCCACGATGATGACTTATATAGACTGGATCTCCATTGGATTTGGAATAGTGAATAGGAGGACTATCTTTACCTTTCGTATATGAGAATATGGGCTGGATCGTAAGGCTTGTTACCCCAATTGATAGATCTGGTAGATTTTATGGTTCAATGGGCTGGATCATCAGGATTGACCCTGATGTTGATGGACCAGGTGTGTCGTTGCTAGGTCTTATGTAGATGGACTTGACTGAGCTATCTTTCAATGTCTTCAGAATCAGAGGAGTTGTAGTATGAAAAGAGTATCGGCGAGGTGCATGAAATACCTTTTGGTAGTTGGTAATCCATTCTGTAGGCATCAACTTTTCAAGCTCCTGTGCAGGTAACTGCTTCAGGATCTAAATGATTGTTGCCTGATTATTGGCAACATCAACAACCATGTAAAGAGCATCTGAAGTAGAGTTGGGAAAGTTTAAGTCCAACGTATGATTCTGCAGACGATAGATCATCTGGTGCTGAAGAGTAGCCATGGTGACTGTAGGATCTTGATCTGCTCCAGTGATCTGGATTTGAACTTGTAAACGTTCAGACAAAGTGGGATCATCCAACTTGATGTTGAAATTAGGTGCTATGGTCAAGATGACACTTCCTTTATCAAGAGTAGTCAGCAAGGTACCAATAAGAGCATTTTGGTACGTTGTGTAGGCAGTGTCTAGAAGGGATATCCTGGCTATTGCAGGAATGCCTTTTCTTCCATGTAAGGTAAGAACTAGTCGTATAGCTCCAACATGAAGATGTGTATGGCGTTGCTCCATCCATAAGGCGATTAACTCCTTAGGGATTTCAAGCTTTACGTACTGTTCTACTATTGTAGATCTGGGACCATATTGTTCCAATCTGAAACTCTGGATGAGTTCTTTCACACGAGGTCTAGAAGTAGATAACACACTCCTAATACTTCTAGTCCAAGAACAGTCATGAGAATATATACTGTACGAACTTAACAATGGTAATAAAGATTCATAAACACGATTTTCTATAAGTATATGAGTAATTTCAACAAGATTTTCTATTTTGTTGGATAAAACACGGTTCACACTATTAGGCAAACTAGCTAAGACAAACTAGAAGATAAATGAATTGGATCTAAAGAATTTTCCATAACTCTTATGAGACTCTCTTCTTACTCCCTATCTACCCTGAATCAATAATGTTCCCCCCAACCAAAGATGCGAAGGTTGGCTATGTTTCCAAGTAAACCACAAGCAATGGTGGAATACTAAGCGAGGAGTAGAAAACTCCAAGGGGTACGTAGGTTTATTCAGCTGGATCGACTCTACCTGACCACAAACTAGATAAAGATACCACACTGGGTATAGGAAATCTTCCTGGACTTTGTTTTGTTCTGGCTCTGATTCCACTCTGGGTCCCTATAGTCCTTTATAGGGTGACACAGGGAAACTATGACCTTTTTCTGGTTAACCCTCCCGGCTAACTCCATTTTAAACTACCTTACTAGTTGAAGACATTGACTAACCAAAGTCAAATTGGAAGTGTGTATCACTACGTAGCTGTTCCAGTTATCGGAGACTTACACCCCTTCAACACCTTTCCCTTAGCTAACACGGGACTTACTGCTCACTCCTCTTAGGAACCATATTTCACTCACACACTCTTACTCATCATTCCCTATTAATGCTTCTGACTCAAGGTAGCGGAATAATTTAGAAGCAACAATTCTTCTAGACTGTCATAGATTTTCTGATACATAAGGCGAGTGTAGATCATACTCATCCTACAATCGTAAGCATTGAGGTTTAGCTGGACCGACTCTACCTAACCACAAATTAGACAAAGATACCACGCTGGCTATGGGAAATCTTCCCGGGCTTTGTTTTGTTCTGGCTTTGATATTTACATTTCTATCCCTCGCTTTGCCTATATAAGTAGGGTTCGTCTTAGGTTGTAATCAAGTTTTTCTTCCTAGAAGTTGTAAATCATATTGGAAAATGAAGAATCCTTTCTTCACAAGAACTAAAATAAAAATACTTCTCTTTTTTAGTATCAAATCCTTTAAAAGTGTCCAAAATAAAAGCACCATAATGTGAAAATTTTGAGAAGGGAGTGGATGTTATGATTTCAATTTATCTATTGCCAATAATTCCTAAGTAAAATTTTTAAATACTCAGTTTACTAAAGTGCCAACTTTCTAGCTTGTAATTAGCATTTTTGTAAGGCATTTAGCCTATCTGCACATCAATACAATTCATTTAACTATGAAAAAGCACAATATGAAAATAATGCTAAAAGTATTGTTTGTTTAGCATACATCAAACTCCCCTACACTTAAACCAATTACTTTTCCTTAAGCATACTAATTCCATCATTACATCTCAAATAAGAAAATTTTGAAAAAATGCTAAACAGATCAAACATACCAATAAAGAATCTCCATTATTCATCCAATCATAAAGGTCATCTAATTGCTATGCAACTAACTACTTGAATCAATTCACAAGTTGATTTAATTCACTTTTTGATCCTTTAAAACCTTAACCCAAATCACAAAAATTAATTACATGCTCAAAATGAATATACACAAGATGAGATGCTTCAACTCTTGAACATATTCATTATCCTTACTAATAGGAGAATTTAGAGCTTGTTTGAAAACTCACATATCTTTTTTATGCTAAAGTAAACACCTTACCATGAATACCTGATAGATACATAATTGATCATAATTTTATCTCATATTTGATGTGTTTTTGCTTTATATTTGATACTTTTAGTGTATATTTGGTTCTTAATAATTGCCTTCATAAACTAAAAGGAGAAGAATTTAGACAAGATCACTACATAAATTGAAGATTTGAAGTGCAGAAAGGATGAACAACCATGTACATGGCTGTGCACTTCCCTGAACCTATGCATCTTCACAATTCTTATATGTTTTGGATATGTACCATGCATTAGACCTTGCATCCCCCTAGAACCATAGATTTCATTATAAAGAGATGTTTTGGGAGGAAAAGACTGAGAGGAGTTGTAGGGGAGACATTAGGAGGTGATTCCAGACATAGAATTCATTCTTAAGGGACAATTTTGGTCCAAAGAAGTGGAAAACATGAAGATTTCATTGATAGATCCATCAGAATACAAGATGATCTCCCCAAATCATGAGAATATTCGATAAAAGATAATCAGGGACGTTTAGAATTATGAGCCCTTTGTTTTCTATTTGTTTTTCTTTCAATTTATTTTTGATTTTGTGTTCAATTATGTGTAACTAAACATCTAGTTAATATTTAGGTTAGATGAACCTTATGTTAACACTATGATATGATTTGGTTTTTTATTAATGCAATTAGTTTGATTATTATACTGGACTCGATTACATGTTTTATTTATAATCTGATTTCAAACGTAGGGATTGAGAAATCCTAAGCGGAATAGATAAATCATAATTGGAAGGATTTGATTGCAACCCTAGAGAAAGGATGACATAAACCATCCATATTAGGGTTAAACCTAATAGGAGGACTTATAAATTAGTAACACAATCTTATAATATATAACCTACGTAATTCTGTTAGAAACCTTAGGATTAGTTGTTAGTAGACTCAAGGATAGCTATTAGCATACTATCGAAGTCTCCACGATCCAATAAATCAATAAAACACTTGCATAACAAAAGATCAATCTGTTAAGAGTTTAAGAGAATTCGAACCTAGATGCTAATTTCTGATAACAATAGTTTTCCAAGTGAATTCCACTATCTCTGTGCTCACTATTAATTCCTATTTTATTAGTTTTATTTCCTTTAATTAAAAATGTAAAATCAATCCTTAGGCTAGACAATAAAGGAAGGGTAATTACTAGTATTTATCATCTTTATGGGATAGACCTACACTTGTCGGTACTAGCTACCACTATGTCATGCACTTGCGATTATTACAATATTGAATACCATAAAATAAGGTCAATCAATACCCCTAGTTACTCAACTACGTCACTATTTCAAATGGCTATTAACACCACTTTTTAACTTTAACCTTTTTTGTTTGGTTTGAAGCCAATATAGTGAATTATTAAGCTTATTTATTCAAAAAATTTTATATGGGATAATGAAAATACTCAAAAGAAGTCAAAATTAATTGATGCATATGCATTTGATACAAATAATATCGTAATGCATATCAAATATTCATTCTCCAAATTCATAAAGAAAATTAAACTCACGCACTAATACTTATAACTAGTTATATAGACATTCCAAATCACCAAAACATCCAAACTAATAAATGAATTATCTCCATTGATATACTTTTAGAGAAAATAAAAATTCAAAATGTACTTCCTATTGAGAAAATCATGAAAAAATTGATAAGCTTGAGATAGTATATGGTTAAAATCTTATAATCCCTCTCCCATACTAAAAATAAACATTATGATCAATGTTTCAAACATGGAAAAATAATAAAAATACTATAAAGGGGAAAGAGATATAGTAAATAACTTAAACTTCCTTGACTTAAGACACTAAATCCAAGTCTTAGATGAAATTTCATTCCATTTATGTTCCATTGAAGTGCATATTGGAATTTTAAAGAGCTGGCAAAATAGAAGCCAAAAGGAAAATATGAAAAAATATATACATATGAATAAGAGTATTAATAAAAGAAACTAAAAATATAAGTACAAAAGATAGACAAATTGATCTTATGAAGGAGGTGGAGATATCTATGTGGGTATATATAAGGCCCCATTGTATGCCCTGGAAGTATTATAGTCTATCTAGGGTGTATTAAGTAGTGAACATAATGAATTAAGTGCATTTAAGTATAGTAAGAGATATAATGGTACTTAATGTAAAAGACAAGGGTAAATGGATAATTTGTTTGCTTCAGCATGGGCATGCATACTTAGAAGTGAAATATGTATGGAAATTTTTTATAGGTTTGCTTGGATTATGAGCGTGATGTGAGGAGAATTGATAAAAGAAGTATTCCATAAGTAAATAGGATTTTTTTTGGTTAAATTGGATGCATTTTTGTGTTGCTCTTGCATGATAAGACCGAAGTTAGTCTATTTAGGATGTGTACCTCGTTGAATGGATAGGTTTCATTGAATTTTTTTTATAATTTGACTATATCTTGGTCTTTAGACCTCTAAATTGGATAATTTCAATTGGAGATTAAACTAGAGACATAGGTCTCAAACTTTCATGAAGGAGCCAAAATCTAATTCTACCTCTAAGAGTTTTGAATTCTGTTTTGAAGTTGAGTTCTGATCACTATCATTGTTTTTGAATAGCCTGTAGGTTTTGGGGGTATAACTCCCAATATAATTAACCAAATTGCATGAAATTTATGCCATTAGTAACTTAAAACATAGGGGAATGAAATAAATTGATAAGATTATAGGCCAATGTGGGAATTAAAGGAAGAAAAAGGGCCAGTATGTAATTTTCCTAAAGTCAACTCATGGACTAATAAGATTAAAGCATGCGTGTCCAATAGAATTATAACACATGGTCCAAAAGAATTGTAACCCGTGGTCTAATGGGATTGAACATATGGTCTAATAGGATTGTGACATATGGTCTAATGGGTTTGAAACATGTGTCTAAAACTAGAAAGTTAATGAAAAGGCATATGGAGAGGGAAGATGGACAACACTTTGATAGCTTAACTTTAGATTTTTCTCCGCTTCATTTAACCCTCTTAATCCCATCATTTTTTACTTGGTGATTCAAGCAAAGGCAAAGAGGAAGGGGAGGAAAAGCATCAGAAGAACTACTTTAACAATTTTAAGGATTGGGACTACACTTAATTTAATTCCTCTTTGTGAGTATATTTGAATGGTTATAAAGATTCATTTAGATATGGAATGATTTCTGGGATGATTTTTGGTGTTAGTGTTACTTTTCATGAACTTGATTGTATATGACAAGAGAGTATCATGTCATATTCTTTGTGTGTATACTTGATTGTATATTTTAGAGCAGTTTGTGATATTTGATCTATATCTCATAAGCTAGGAGTCCAAATAACTTGATTGTTAGTTATATAGAAATGAGAGACACAACGCAGAAATTTTTAGAAGATCTGGAAACCTAATTCTGACTTTTTGTATATGAATATTAAGGAAAAGGTAGTGATATTAATAGAGAAAGTTTCTGTCATGACCATGACATTATTTTTTTTTCTGATTTCTACCGCATCTTATCTGAACCTTTATAAATGTGCATGAAAATTTTCAAACACCTAAAAATAAATGAAATAGGACTTACCATATATGAATTGGGAGACTAAACATTGGAATAAAGATTAAGCATAATGCAATCCAAAGAAAATTTTCATGTACATAAATGATTTGTATGAATATTCATTACTCATATATGTATAAGTGTGATTTTGATACCTTCTAATGGTGGTAAGCCATGAGTTGCATGTATGAATACAAATATAGATTTTGCGACTTGAAATGTATATTATATGATTTTTTAATATATGAATTGTGAATTTGGCAAATGGTTAAAGGAAATGATATAGTGCCTGCTATATTGTTTTAGTTGTGGATAGATAGGCATGCCTATAGGATTACAGTGTAGCTGCTACAGTTTGACACCACCAGTGTCCACAGTTTGATACTTTTGGGCATCTACAGTTTGATACCTTCGGTTATTCACAGCTTGATACCTTCATATATCTAGAGTTCGATACCTTCGAGTATCCTTTGATATCTTCAAATATCCAAAGCACCTATTATCCATAACCACATAAAATGTGCAGGCTTAACACAAAAAGGAAACTTAACAATCATAAATAAGAAATATAGCATGACAACATGAATAATTGGTATTGATGAGCATTTGTATTGGTTGTAATGATGTGCAATTATGTTGATAATTTGTATCAATAAGCATTGAATATCAATATTTGGCTTATAAATGTGTATTTTCGGTCTATAGATAATATGTTGAAGCATATTTGCATTATGTACTTTGCTTAAGTATGCCATCATTGTTTACATAAGCATTGAATATCAATGTTTGGTTCATGAATGTGCATTTATAGTATATGTGTTGTGATGTGTGTGGTTGGTAGATGACTACTGTGAGTGGTCATCCAAACTAAGTGTTTTCCCCACTAAGCTTTCAAGCTTAGCACGGATGTTAATCCGTGTAAGTCCAAGTCATAGGAGTGAGGTATAGGAAACATTTGCAGGGACCAAAGCCAACAGATAGAAGAAAAAAGTATTTTTGAAATGCGTTTTTAGTTACAGAGGGTTGCACATGTAATAAAGAAAGGAAATTGTATGTTTTCTTTTGGATTACCATGTAAATGTAAATATGTATTACTAATATTAAATGATAATGTTAAGCATTAGGGAGTTTTGAAATGTGTAAATGTATAGCATTAAATAGAATTATATACCTTGAACGCATGAACAAGAATAAATTTGGTTACTATGTGTGTGGATGGTTGTAGGTTCTGTAAAGGGGGTGTTATAGTATATAAGGTACTATTGTTTGCTAGTTTATTAAGTCATCGGAAGAAATCATCTCTATCAAGCTTCTATAGATGACTTAGTAACCCACAAGCCTTATATCACCATGATCATCAAACCCTCTATAATTATTAGGAACAATAGTATACTTTCTTGATGGCACAATAGTCTCCTCTGACTTTCTAATCTATATATCCTCAACATCTTCCTCTCTAGCTAGATCTATGACATCTTCGACCTCCTTTAGTATAGATTTATCATGTATTAGCTTTCCATTTTGGTAGATTAACTCTATATATGCAACTAGATCCTATGACTTTATAGGTCATACTAGTGGAAATCGGTATCTAAGATGTTGCATGATTAACCCTATCATGTCACCCAGCCAATACATATATAGCTCTTTATATAAAGATGTAAATGGCTAGGTTACTTGTGGTGTGCTTTAGGGTGGAGATGGAGTTAGCTCTCGCATTTCTCCCATATTATAGTTCTTTTACATAGGAGCAACTCATGATGATCCACCAATGAGTGAGATATAACTATCCTTAATCTTCAATCTAAAGCTCTACTATGTACGTTATCTATAGAATTTCCATTATGATAAGCATGGGAGTGACTAATTGATAGGTGTAAATTATACTATGTTTTGCTAGATGTTTAAGTGTGTTTTAGATGATTATCATATGTATAAACTTACATTTATGTTATTGTTAGTGTTTATATGTATTTTAAGTGTTATGAGGTTTAGAGCATGATTTTAGATCTTAATCTTGTGTTCTTAAGGAGTTTTGATGTGCTTGTTAGTGAATGAAACCAAATAAGAATGAAGAAGATGGAAGCTAAATGAAGTAGTGCAAGATCATGCATAATTGGTGCATGATCATGATAAATTTCCAAATGCACGACCGTGACAATTAGATGCACAGACGTGATAGACACTTTCCAAACACGACCTGTTTGCTATCTTTTAACATTCTAGGGCTATTTTTAGAATAAAATGACCTAGATAAGCCCTAAAATTAACCCTAAGATATAAATGAACATTAAGAGACCCAAAAACACGAGCCTTCATCTCACCAAATTAGGGAAAGAGTGAGGAAGATAATAAAGGGAGCATTGGGAGCATCAACTGTTCCAGCATTTTCCAAATAAGTCCAACTTAAGTTCTTTCTTCTTCCTTTGTTTATTTTCTTTTAGCTTCATATATGACATAAGATTGAAGATGCTATACATGCTATTATGTTTAAATTTTAGATTAGGATTTATTCTTGAGTTATTTTATTACTTGATCATTAATAATATAATGTTTTGGTGTTGTGATATTTGTATTTGCTAATATTTTGACAATAAATCGAGAGAGTGAGTCAAAAGTAATATGATCAGGTTGGATAATAAGGGTTGATGACCTAATAAGTCACACAAATATCAAATTGATAATCATACAAAGAGAGATCGAATGTGAGAGCTTGATTATCCGATAGATTGCTTAAAAACTAGTTGAAAACGTTAGGTTATTTTTGTGAATTGAAAGATCGCGAAATCTGGAATTTCATAATCAGTTAGGGATAATTAATTGGGGTTAAATGATTAGTTCTTCAGAGAGATTAATTAACCCTTAAAAAATCTAGGATTGATACCTGATTGAATTAATAGTGATTAAGGAAGCAAAATAACAATAGAATGAATCCTAGACTTTTATCCTTGATCATCTTTGTTTTATTGTGACAACTCATTTATTAAGTGATTAAGTGCTTAATTTTATTTTATTGTTTTAATTTCTTATTATTCACTTTCACTTAAATCACATTTTTAAACCTTAAATAAAGTTAGGTTCACTTAGTCATTTCTTTCTACCATACTATCGGATCTTGTTTTTAGCTATTTTCTCATGGGATTGTTACTTTTAATATTACAAGTTTATGACCCGCATACTTGCAAAATATTGAGGGTTTTATATTAGGTAAAACTTGCTCAACACTAATACAGTCAAGTTAATGTCATTAATGGGAACTCCATACCCTTTGTCCAGTCTCAAAACCACTGAGCCTCTATAAGTGATGCTAAAGTTAGCCTGATATAAGTATCCTTAAACTAATTGGATGAAAAATATGATAAGGTGTATGTTGAGCAAGTTTTTTCTAATAAAACTCTCAGTACTCATAAGTATACGAATCGTATCTTATAATATATGATGTTAACATTCCCATAAGGATTATGCAATAGTTAACAATTCGATCCTAATTTTTCTATGGTAACAAAAAATTTATTTTAATAAAATTAAATAATAAAAATTAAAACAAAATAATTCAACAATGAGTTGCTAATTAATTTAGTGTTTTATCAAGATTGAATACTTACAACTTATTCTTTCCTGATTTTGTTTCCTTTACTATTTTTGATTTAATTATGTGTTTGATCCTAAATTTCCTAAAGTATTGATTACTCTCTCTCAATATCTAATCAATTAACCCTAACTAAATTTGACATTACTAGATTTGCAATCTCTCGATTCATAAAACTATCCCTAACATCTTCAATTAGATTTGAAGCTATCTAATAGATAATTAATTCGTAAAACAAGATCTCTCTTTGAATGGTTGTTAATTTGATAACTGTGGGTATATTAAATAGCTAACTCTCATTATACAATCTAACAATGATTACTTTTAACTCACTCTCTTGTCAAGTTTATACATGAACAATTATCACAAAGATCTAAAATCAACAATAATTAAAAGTCACAAAATAATTTTAGAATAAATCTTAATATTAAATTTAGAACTCTATAGACATGTGTAACTTCTTAGAATTCAAACTACACATCAAGACTAATGAAAAGAAATAATAGTAAAGAATAGAAACTCTATTAAAGCCTTGATTTAGAAAGTTGAAACTCCTGGAGCTTGCTCCTGATTTCTCCTTTTTTGTTCATTTTTAATTGTGACTACTACATTTTTCTAGTATATTCCACGTCCTTATATAGTTCTATAGGGTTCAATGGACGTAACTAAGGTTTTCTCACTTTTTTTCAGGTCTAAAAATAGCGTCAAACCCTAAAATAGATGAAAAAAATTTACACTTGGAAGTCATGATTATGCTCCTCCTATTTTCCAAGGTCACTATCATGCTCCTAGTATTCTCCTCTTTATCATGATCATGCTCCTAGTATTCTCCTCTCTTTCATGATTGTGCATGATATATGTTTGTGAGTGTTGGAAATCAAATAATTGAAGAACAAGAAAGATGGAAGCTATATGAAGGGCGTCATGATTGTGTATAAGGAGCACATTTGTGACAGGCATGCATGGGCATACACGAATGTGATGCCCTTCATATAGCTTCCATCTTTCTTGTTCTTCAATGATTTGATTTCCAATACTCATAAACACATCAAACACCTCATGAAACATAAAATTGAAATTGAAATCATGCTCTAAACTAGGCAAACACTTAGAATATAAACAAACACTCCCAATGCCATAATTCTAATCCTATATGAAGGATAATCATCTAATAAATAATTGAAAACACACTAAAACATATAGGAAAACATGATATGAACTATACCTATCAGTGTATCTTATGTCTCCAACACATGTAGTATATTAAGAAAAAGTCCCTCTAGCTTACCACATTACTACTCTCCCTCCACGTGAAAAGTAAATGCACTAACAACTTACACATATATAGTATCACAAGAAATCAAAATCTTGATGCCTTATATTTTATGGGGTGATAAGTATGCATAATGGTTATTGATCTCCAATAATTCCTTAAATAGGTGTTTGGCCAATTCTAGTCTAAGGAGATCTTGTTAGACATCAAAGTCTAGGCACATCACTTTAGGTAAAAATTGGCAGGAACACAAATTGATTGTAATTAAGGTTGTTGTCCATGACTCCCATATTGAATGTAAGGTAGTGTCATTGTAGCACTCAATCATTTAAAAGTCAATATAAATTTTTTTTTTGAAGTCACACACACGCTATGTGGAAGCCAATCATCACATACAATCAATAATAATTTCAATGGCCACTTGGGCCCTTTCACGAATGCAGAGCACTTAAGTCAGTTTGACTTTACAATCGAC
>JANVCQ010000004.1:25118847-25130414 GCA_025531925.1 Erythroxylum plowmanianum
AATAATAATTAAATAATTAACAAAATCATAAAGATAAAGAATGCCTTTATTTAATTAATAATAATGTCAAACAATTAATTACAACCAAAATAAATTGGCTGCAAGGGCATAAACTAACACTCGGTTAAGTCAGGATATCACCTGTCTCTCAGATTATACAATGACAATGCTAATTTTGTTGGGGAAAAATTATGGAATAGGTTGTGGAATTTGCCCATTCCTCCAAAAATAAAAGACTTTACATGGCGTTGTTCTAGGGAGTTTGTTCCTTGTAAAGATCGGCTAAGAACGAAGGGCGTTATGCTGTCTCCTGAATGTGACGTATGTGGGAATGATGAAGACATGACCCATGTGCTTTTTGAGTGTTCTACTGCAAAGGAATGTTGGGCCTTAGCGAATGTTAATATTCAGAATATGGGGGTTGACGCCACGCTTGGCCACATTTTAGACAACATGCATGAAACTTTATTAACACGTGTTTTATCAATTGTCTGGAGCATTTGGTATCACCGCAACCTCAGAGTTTGGCAAGGTAAGATAGTGCCCTCCAACATGATTGTGTTTATTTGCTGATAGTTTTATGAAGGACTGGCAGGCGGCTCGCAGGTGTTTTGAGAGGATTAGAGAACCAGAGCATGCTCCCTATACCACTATTTCAGGTTGGAGTCCACCACCGGAAGAGTTTCTAAAATGTAATGCGGACGTGTCTATTTTCAAAGACCAGAATGCGACGGATTTTGCGACTGTGCTTCGAGATGCAAGGGGCAGGTTTATAGCTGCTCTTTCCGGACATTACCCATCTTTGTTTAATCCGGTCATAGCGGAATTAATGTCCATTCGGGAGGCATTGTCGTGGTTAAAGGAAAAACAAATTGACTATGTCATTCTGGAATCGGATTGCTTGATGGCGATTCAAGTTATTCAAACTTCTTCGATATGTTTTTCAGAGATCGGAATGTTGGCGGTTGATTGTCAAGCGTTTTTGAGACAATTCTCTCATTTGTCCTTTCAATGGACACGTAGGATTGCTAATAAGGCGGCTCATTCATTAGCAAGAGTAGCCTTATTCCATGCAAACCACCACAGTTGGGACGCTAGTCCTTTATATTCTATTTTATCGTTAGATCAATCTTTCTGTAATGTCGCTGATGGAGAAAGGCTTGTAGGTTCTGGGTGTATGGGGCAAGCCTGTCGGCATGGGTTAGATTTTTAGCCTTTCTTTGTCCTTGATGATTCTGTTTTTCCTCAAAAAAAAAAAAAAAGAACCAAGCTATGTTTTTAAATAAGTGGGACCCACCATCTTTCTAAACATTTGGACCCACCGAAAATTTCTTTCTCCACTCTTCACCAACTTGTCTTTGAGTTTTGATAAAATACATTATTGTTATAGGAAAGTTGAGATTTAATGGGTACATTTTATAAGTTTTTAGTTAATTTTTTTCGATTCTCACACATTCTAATAAATAAATCATATTTTAAAATTTATATTCTTTATTTATCTCTTTACATTTTAATTTTTTTAAAAATTATTATTGTTAAAAAATAATAAATTATATTTGTCAAAATTTAGCTTTTTTATTTATCTCCTTATATTTGAATCATTTTTAAATTATTATTGTTAAAAACTAATTATTTTTATCATGAATTTGTTTACCAAATTGAATTATTAATTAGTAAATATAAGTAATTTTGTTTAAGATAATTTAAGAATATATTAAAATAATATTTAAAGTATAAAAAATTATGTTTAAAGGGCATTTAAAAAAGTTAAAATAAAGTTAAAGTTTTTTCTATTGAGTTTCTTTAAACATAATTAAACTTTTATGAGTCTTTAAATAAATAAAAATATAAAATATTATTTTTATTTTTATTTTTATTTAAAAATTTATGTTAAATTCAATCTTAGTCCAAATAATTAGATTTATTGTTAGTTTATTATATATTAATTGATATTACTTATTCTTATAATTGTTACTTCTTACCAGTTTTATAACGATTTAATATTGGTTAAACCTTTAAATCTTAAATATTTTTTTACCAATTTGATGTCTAATCTAATTTTTAAAATATTATTATTTCGATGGAAATTGATTTTGCAGGACGCTTCTAGGGAGTAAAAACTTAATATTTATGTGGGCTCCACATTTAGACAGTATTAAATACATAATAATATTTACATAAAATTGAAATTAAAGCAGGAATTGCGGGGTAATATTTGCATAATTGAAATTAAAGTAGGAATTACATGAAAAGTAACGCGAAATATGAAACGGACATGAAGTTTTTTCAAATTTCTAATAAGATTCATCTTTTCTTTGGTTATAGTATTTAACCATTTTTAAAGATGGTAGAACTGAGGAGTTGAAATTGACCCTTAACTATACTTACATCAAAGTAGAATTTTATAAATTTATTGATTTTTTTTATATGTTTTAGTTAATATCAATAAGAGATTGAAGATTTAGAATATGATTGGTCCTTCCTACCTACAGAGTCCAAGAGATCAACATAGTCATCACAGAATATAAAAGTAAGTGCTTGAATTTCGATTTCGAAGCTGTCTCGGTTTGGAGGTGCGCACATGTACCAGAAAAGTATGTCAGATTAGAAAGGTAAAGGGCGATAGTGAAATGGCAAAACCCGCACCACATAATAGCATACTACCAGATTCCATTCTATTTTTGGAGAACAGCCTATCAAACAAAAAACTTTGTTCTGAGGCCTGTAAACTATATTCTTCTAAGTCGTAATGAGTTGTCCTCGAGATTGAAGGATCTTTCTCCAAGACTTTGACACACTTCTTAACTTGTTGCTGAGAATCGAATGTACCACTTGATTCCTTAGAAAACGAAAAACGAGACTTTCGATCCCATTGTCTGGTAGGCAGTTGTCCTGAGGCATCATCATAGATATACATACTGCATGCTTCCTGTGGGTAGGAAAATCATTTATTGATAAACCATTGTAAGCCGTTAGGGAAATCCATGGATCGTGCAAACGGCCAAAGAAAAAAAAAAGACAAAATCGCAAGGGAAATTAACACTATGAAAAGTGAAACGGAAAACTACAGAAAAGATTTTAAGTAATGGCATTTCTCACATTCACTACTGAAGTTCAGAAACCAAATAATAGATAATATCTCTTCTCTCTCCTATTTTCTGATAAATGCAACATAAGGTTTCTAGACATCTCATGCTTTCTCGCATTTAGTTTCAGGCAAAAAAGTAACCAAATAACATAAAAGGTTTGAAGTCAACTTAGCAGAAAGCTGAGGACAGTCCAGTCAAGAAAAAGAATATACAGATGCAGTTTGCAGCCATTATTGCTTATGTCTTTAACTAATTTTGAAATGTTTCCTATAGTTTCAATTTTGTCAATGTCAATCACTCTATTCCTTTTGAAGCGTTTATATTTTAAATTTGAATGATTTTTCCATTTTTGTTTCATTTAATTTACCCTTGAAATACTATCAAAATATTTACATTACTATAAATTATTTGTTACATTGCGTTGAGACAAGAAACATATATGTTTTTTAATTAATTTAGAAGTAAGCTCATTTTCAGAAAAATTTTAAATATCACTACATTGGGTAATTTTATTTTAAGTTGTTAATCCAATATTGAGGTTTTCATATCATACAATATGACGATAATAACTCCTTTCTATTAAGTAGATGGGTTGATGATAGTTCGTACTTTAAAATCCTAAACCAACTTATGAATGTGGATTAATTATCAAATAATCACCAAATCTTATTTGATAATAGAGTAGATTTTATATCAACTAACATGGTTTCTATAAGAGACAAACCTGTTTTTCACAAGGGGAACTGCTTGGCCAATGGTTGGCTCCAAGACTTGAACCTGCTTGAGAAAACGAGGCAGGATCACCACTGGGAGGAGTAATGCCCATTAATTTGAAAGGTGCATCCTCTTGAGACGAAAAGTCAGAACTATCAAAAGTTGAAAGTGACACACATTCATCAAAATAAGCCATGGCTTCTTCTGATAATCGTTTTGACATCCTCCTCCTTTCAGTGCTAGACTGTCAAATAACAAAAGATCAATCAAACGCAACATCAAAAAACATAGTATAAGAAATGCGCCAGTTTTATAAACAGCAGTGATCCCTGAACGTCGTTTTTAACCAAATACCCAATATATGGTCAACATAAAAAACAATAAAATGTTCCTACAAGATGGAGACACGGGCTTGGTCCATGGAAATTTCTTTCCCTTTTTTGTCCCATTTCCCTGAACGGATCACTTTTTCAGACAAAAGGTAAGAAACCAAGGATGACTCAAAAGGGAAAAATACCACTTCTGTACATCGCACATCATGAGACAAGCAGGGTAAAATTAGTGACATTGGTTCTTCTGTTGAAGAGATCACCTTTCTTCCAGGACGAGATTTCTGTACATTCGACATCTTCGGATCTGGAAGCACTTCCTTCAGTATTCTACTAAGCTCTAAACCTCGGTGCTCCTCAAGAGCCAGATCAGCTCGAAGTTGCCTAGCTCGATCCCGAGACTGCATGTTACCATAACCACTACTTAAATTAAGCTGTCTAACAACCAAATAAAAGAAGATAAGCTAAAGCATCTCAAACAGTACATGTCCAATGGGAGATGTTCAAATTTTCCATCTTCAGAAACCCAGGAACTAGACCTGTAGAGTCTGAGACTTTTTCTAATCATTTTACTTTCAATTTCTACAATCTGATTAAAGAACCTCAATTTGACATATATCTTCACTGATTGAATCAACTCCAACAGGTTAAACAAATATTTGATTCAGATGCAAGGAAAGAAGGAGCAAAAGGATTTCCCTTCAAATGCTGAAATTGAAGTAAACTACCGATGATATTACAAGTATACTAGAGAATTCTTTAGTCACCAACTTGTTTTCATTTCTTATTGCTATCTGAAACTAGAATGTCCTTAACTCCAAACCTAGAACATGAAGAAAACAGGCTTTTACTGTTTAGAGTACACTTAGTTGTTTCAGACAGCTAAGATTTAAAAAAGGAAAGATACCTGCTCAAGCTTATTGGCAAATTCTGTTCTGATGTCCAGAACTAACTCAACAGCACATGGGTTCACTAAGTCTGGCGGAATGTCAGTTATGTTGGTTGTTGCAATATTAGCAACATTATTCCTTCGTACAGCCTGAATCAAGCGACCTTTGGAGTTAATTATCAACTACCATAAAACAGATTTCCTACACAAGTAGTGATAATTGCAACTCAATAAGCAATTAGTTTTGATGCGAGCACAACTACCCAATCAATAGATCTATTACAAGCGCTTAATGGACCAACTACAAGTGCTAGAATTTAAGAAGATTGAGACAGAAGCCTATCAATTAGGATTAATTTCATTAGTTTGAGCTCATTCAGTATTTTGGCATTTGTTTAATTGTAGTGGAACAATACTTAATTATTATTCCCAAACGTATTTGAAATTGTTTAGTGGTTTCCTAGTTAAAGTAGTAATAATAGTTTAGAGTTCCACTTCAAGTAATAGTCGTAGTTAATTTTCTAATTGAAATACAAATCATCTGCAACCCTAGATAAAGGAGGAAGAATTTCATCAACATGATACAGAATTTTGAGATTGGTTTGGTTTATTCAAAATTGAGAGAGTGCTTCACGTCCTACATTGTTCGTTGACGTAATTCAAAACTTATCGGGGTTTATTTTAAAGCATTCCAACCTTTATTTATTCACTTCATGGTTTTCTATAGCCAAAGGATCAGTTTCAAATTCTTTATTTGGTTTTATTAGTAAGATTTCAATATTGTTTGCGGTTCTCTAGGATTTATTCCTTGGTGGGTTTGCATCAAGTTTGTAATGTCAGAGGCAGTTGGTAGCACTGGCTCATTGCAACATTCATGAAATCATTCAACCCAAAAGTTAATGTGATGGCTGAAGCCCCAAGACTTGCTAGTCTATTGGTCTTCAAAAAGCTGACAAGCAAGCACCTGAAGCGTGCATGGGTCCACAAAGGCCACCTTGACCAATCAAATATTTCCAAAATTTATTGTCAAGGTTCAACTTCGAAGTATAGTCCTATATGTCATGCTTCAAATGCTTGTCAACTAAATTTCCTTATTTACTGTTTTCCCTTTTTCTACTCGTAAAGTATTCTTTTATCAACTACTATACACTGCTCAAAACCAAATCAAGAAATATTTCATTCTTCAGGTTTATTCAAGAATTAATATCAATCCAAGGCAATATTCATTCTCATTTAGTTCTATGTTTGACTCAAGTAATGAGTACCCAACCCCCTTCCACACTTGAATATGTCCCCTACTTTTCCTTTTCTTGTAGTGGTGACTAGACTGATAATTTCGTAGCATGTAATGCACTATTATGATCGTAACTATGAAGCACATACTTTTCACAATTCTAAAGCTCTCTTATTGCTTTACTGTGGTAAAAAGTCTCATCTTAATTGAGCTTATTTCCCTGAAAAGTTTACAGAAAAATTTCAATTTCAGAATATATAATAAAGCATGCTAGATCCCACAAAATTGGCAACTGCAGCAATAGCATCCTGCCAAGAGAAAATGGTAGACAGCTACCATTTAACTAAATCAAAATCACATTCCAGGATGATGTAAACTTATTCAAGAATAATATTGACACAAGGAGACTCATATGGGGATTCTGAGATCCTACAAACAATGACACGTCATACAGACTACTCTTATGTAATTTTTTGTACAAAGAACCATGCTCTACATTCTATAAACGTCAATAGCTTATCAAGGGCCATATTATCTAAAACCATAATCATATGATTTCTACTCGAGCTGGCCCAGCCTTTGCACACATAAACAAACATCATTTTAGATCACATAATTTCTAATTGAATTGGAAGAGTTCCTTGTCATTCCAAAATACACCTCTCTCAATCCTCTGAAGCAAGTGTCCTTTTCAATGTTTCTCCTAATTTCTGGTATCTAGTATTTAACAAAATAATACAGGAAAATTCAAGAACATGTAAATTTGAACAAAATCATTCCTTTATATTTTGAAGTAATCGCATGGCTTTAAAAGCTCAAGTGTACACGTTTGTACCAGGATTAGATGTCACTTTTTGACCAATATTAGATCGTTGTTTAGCAAAGTAAGAAAGGAATAGAGCTTTCATAGAGTCTGAAAATAGACTAAACCAAAATATAATATGAGAAACCATGTTAGAAGATGACCAAAAAGCTTTCATATCAGAATCAAGAAAGGAACTGACTGTTTCAAGGTCATCTTGGATGCCAGATATTGCACGTCTTACTTCAGATCGAACAGTTTCATACATACAGCTAGAGCTGTCACCTCCATAATCATTCCTTTGAAATGACTGCAAAATGAAATAAAAGAAGTGAAGAAAGTAGTAGGAATTTTTTATTGACATTGTACAATTATTCTCATCGGAAATGAACATCAAATATCATTTATTCATTGCCATTTATAAAATATAATATCTATGAATTGGATGACGGCATATGAGTATAAGACTCCACATAGGGATCCGGTAACACCCTCCAGAGCTCACCTTCATTTGTTCATAAACTGCTTTGATTGTTCTTTCTTCAGCTTCTAAGAATGAAGTTCCTAAAACCATATCCTCCAGACTCTGAGTTGGCGAAGAAGGCTAACAAAGAAACACATAAAAAACATAATTATATTATTACCAGGAAAGTCCTTCATTTCCAATGGTATCATTATTAATAAGGGCAAATTGTAATACCAAATTTGAGGAAGAGTCAACTAGTCGGGACTGCAAGCTTTTGGTCTCATCAAATCCGCTAGAGTCACTTCTAACAGAAGTACCCTTTCCCCCAACATTTGAGGTTGCACCTGTACTCCAATCATTTCTATTCTTATACTTAGTCAACAAACTAACATCTTCTTCAACGGCAGTCTGCAATTGTAAGAACAACAAACCAATAACAAATACTCAAAAAATTTATTATCTCAGTCTACCACAAATTAAAACAACCAAAAGGTCGTATATTTCACAGGCAAACGGGGAAACCTCGGAATTAACGAAATGGCTCCTGGCCACCGGAAGTCGGGACACCGAGCGAGCCCTCCGGCCAACATCCACCTTACTAGCTCTGGAGTCGCTTTTCACGAAATCTTTCTTTCTGGAAACCGATCTGCCCCTCCTAGAATCGGAAGATGGGGACTTTGGCTTTAAGGGAGCACTTCTCGATATGGGTTCATCCAATTTAGAAGTATTTGATGCAAATTCATCGTTTTTATCACTCGGAGAGATCGTGGTGCTGCTCCAATACAGAGGATTGTCTCTTTTAACCAAGAAATCCCATGAAGAAGATGATGTTGACGATGGTGCTTGTGCCCGTGACGAAGGGGAGGCCTCAAGGTGGGATCTTGGGGTAGCACTTACGCTACGTGATCTTCGAGGAGGAGGTTTGTTACCGGCAATGCTTCTGCTTCGTGAAGTGGGATTAGCTTTGTTTTCCTTGTCGGATGCTGGATTTGAAGCTCGCCTTGATGAGGACTTGAAGGCAGCTACCGCCATGGCTGGAAATGTAAAAAAACTGGAATCTGATTCACAGACTATTACAGGCAATATGAAACCCCAAAGAACTTTTCTGAGAAAAAAAAAAAGAAACATGAAAAGATTCACAAAGGATTGACAGATAAGAGTAACCATGTGCCGAAGTCCAAGGACTGTAGCAATGATGTATGACAAAACTTGTATTCGACTCTTTTAAGCTGCTTTGTCATTTGACATTGTTTTCGTGTAACGGGAGCCAATAAATGGATTGCAGCCTTCTTCGCGACAGCCAAGGCAATTGGATTGCAGGTTTTATTTAGAATCTCGGATGGTGTGTTTTGATGTCTGTCGAATTATGGGGGTATGTAAACAAGCTTATTACTCGCCTGACGCCTAGGATTTCATCATATAGAGTTGGAAATGGATTCTCTCGTAGTGCACCAATTCTTCTCTTCTTTGACTACTTACATGCAGGCGATCAATCCTATTGTCGCCGGAATTTACGAACTGTTTACCTGCAACTAGTCTGTTGTTTATCGACATGTTTATCGAGAGAGTAACAGATGTACTGATTGGCTTGCCACTCAGGCTGAATATTTTAATATTAGTGTAACCTGCTATAATGTAGCACCTACAGGGTGTCAACGTATCCTATTTAAGGATATGTCGGGAACCAGCTCCTCCAGATCTGTTTTGTAACCTGTTTTGGCAGCTTCCCTTTAATAAAAAAAATTGGTAATTGCACGTGGTTTTTAAATTGGATTGCAGGTTTTATTTAGAATATCGGATGGTGCGTTTTGATATCTGCCGAATTATGGGGTATGTATATAAGCTTATTACTCGCCTGACGCCTATGATTTCATCATATAGAGCTAGAAATGAATTCGCTTGCAGTGCACCAATTCCTCTCTTCTTTGACTAATTACATGCAGGCGATCAATCCTATTATCGCGGGAATTTACGAACTATTTACCTGCAACTGATCTGTTGTTTATCGGCATATTTACCGAGAGAGTAACAAATGTACTGATTGGCTTGCCATTCAGGCTGAATATTTTGATATTAGTGTAACCTACTATAATGTAACACCTACAGGATGCCAACGTATCCTATTTAAGGATATGTCGGGAACCAGCTCCTTCAGATCTATTTTGTAACCTGTTTCGGCAGCTTCCCTTTAATAAAAAAAATTGGTAACTGCGTGTGGTTTTTAAATTTTGTTTTATTTTTAAAATAAAAATAAAACAAATTTTAATTATTAATATTATTATATTTTATTTTTGCTATTAATAATAATTAAATTTTAAATAATTTTAAGATGATTTAATAAGATAAATAAATTTATTTTAATATTAGTAAAACATCTATTACATTTTTTGAATGAATAAAATAATATTTTTATGTAATATATTTTAAATATTGAAATTATTTTTATTTGAAACTTAACATTTTAAAATATTTTAAACTTAAATTATATTTATTAGATAAAGATTAAATTAATTTTTAATGTTTAAAGTAATTATAAATATTAAAATAATTTAATTATATTATATTAATAAAAAAGATAATTTTGATGATTTTATAAGTTTTGAAAACTGAAACCATAAGAATACTTTTTCTTTTTGTTAAACAAGTCGAAATTACTTTAGCTACTCTTTTTTTTAATTTTAAAAAATTATCAAATATTCCTTAATAATCATTATTACTTTTAAAGGAGTCTTTTATCATCAATCTCTATTAAATAGTTTTAACAATTATCACTTTATATATAAACAACTATCATGTAAATAAGAATTTTTTATAATTATCAGTTATATATATGAAATACTATTGTATGAATACAAGAGGACATCATTAAAAAAAGCTCTTACACAACATCAATATTATAATATGGATTTTCATATTAATTAAAGTGAAATAATATTTGGAGAAAATTAATTTTTGAGTTCATTAACATTAATTTAATTTATAGACAAGGCTATTGATAAACTTAATATCATTTGGAATATCTTTTTTTTAATTGGAAAGAAGAGTGTAAAACATTTAAAATATTTTTCTATCTCTTTTTCTCTTTGTTTCCATTTTTGTGTCTTTTTCTTTAATTTCTTCTTTACTTTTTTGTCCCTTTCTTTCTTTATCTCTTCCTCTTTATTTGTCTCTTTTTTTTTCTCTCTTTCCGTCTCTCTCTCTCTTATTCTGAGCAGTATATAGTAAAACCTCTATAAATGAATATTTTTGGGACCTGAAAAATTATTATCTTATACGGAGTTATTAATTTATCAATAAATGAATATTTTATTAATTTATCGATAAATTAATATTTATTAATTTATAGAATAATTTTTATTTGGTACATTATACTTGTCAAATTAAACAATTATTTTTTCCGTAACTAAGAAAAGAAAATAAATAAACAATTAATTAATGATGGTGCATTGTATCTAAGTTTATTAATATTGTCAAAAATAAGTTTATTAATCTAGGTTAGCATAATTCAAAATAGAGTGCATGTAGGTATATTAGAATATGAAGTATTAGAATATGAAGTGTTGTGAATTGTTTCAAGTACATAGTACTGTATAGAGTTTATAAATAGATACATGTACTTTAACTTCATATACCAAAATATAGAAATTCATATATTATATCTTCTCTTCCATGGCTACTCATTTGAAATGTGTAAAAAAGTCTACGCTAACTGATAAGATGAGAAAAGCATTATATGAGTACAAAAATCAGTATCCCTCTTCAAGTCAAAAAGATTTGCAATTAGTGGATTCAACAAAAATTTGATCTCTCTATTAATCAATCAACAATACCAAATGCTCTTAAAAGATCAGCAGAGTATTTGTCAAAAGAGATAACAAATAGCAATGTTAAAAGGCACAAATCAGCAAAATATCATGAATTAGAAAAGATATTGTATGAGTGGTTTCTCCAATATCAAGAGAAAGTAAACATGACTGGAGAAATGATTCAAACTAAAGCAAGAGAGTTTCTACAGAAGATGTATGGTGATGCAAATCCAGAATT
>JANVCQ010000004.1:25143905-25155884 GCA_025531925.1 Erythroxylum plowmanianum
TGTATGGATGATGTGAGCTGAAATTAGATATACGTGAAGAAGTAATCAACTTGAGTTGATGATTTTGGAACATGAATCGCTAATATATATATATATATGCATAAGTAAGATGCTATGGAAAGGAAGATATGAATTAAGAATGATAAAATGTAATTGAAGGTGATGAGTCAAATGAGTTGAGATTTGACTGTTTAATGAGTCATTTTGGTAGCTGAATGGTTATGTTCAAGACATTCCAAGTCTGTATAGTGAAAAATTTTCAAGTCTTCCATAGGGGAAAAATTCGTGTTCCAAATTTAGGGAAAATTTTGGATTAATATAGGTTGAATTAGACAATTTTATCTTCAAGTAAGTTGTAGCTTATCTTTTTATCTTTCCAACGGTATATAGTATGAAACTTTTAGACATTGAAGTCCAAAGTTATGATCTTTGTAAGTGGAGATATTCAGGAGTATAGATTGTATCATCTGATGACGTCATATCGTCTGGTGATGACGTCATATCGTCTAGTGATGATGTCATATCATCTAGTGATAATGTCATATTGTCTACGATGAAGTATCGTCTAGTGATGATGTCATATCATTTGGTGATGATGTCATATCATCTGATGATGTCATATCGTCTGGTGATGACGTCATATCATCTGATGCACTGTTCATCTAATCCTATCATCTGGTCTCATTTTTGACCCTATAGATGATAGAATTTGTCTTCCATGTCTTCATCAAAGTTGTAGATCTTTAAGTTCTCTTTTGAACCATCCAAAGAACACCTTAATCTAAGAACTCTAGAGAAAGTTATGACCAATTTTCCAATTCCTCTAACCCTTCATCTAAGTTTGTTCCTATCATTTGGTCCCATTTTTGACCCTATAAATGATCGAATTGTCTTTAAGGTCTTCATGAAATTGTAGATCTTGAAGTGCTCTTTCGAATCATTCAAATAACACCTTAATCTGACATCTCTAGAGAAAGTTATGACAATTTTCCCAATTCATCTGACCTTTCGTCTAGTTTCATTTAACCCTATCATCTAGTCCAATTTTTGATTCTATATATGATTGACTTTGTCTTCTAGGTCTTCATAAAAGTTGTAGATATTTAAGTCCTCTTTCGAACCATCCATAGAACTTCTTAATTTGACATCTCTAGAGCAATTTATGACAGTTTTCCCAATTCGTCTGACCCTTCAACTGGTTTCATCTGACTCTATCGTCTAGTCCCATTTTTGACCTAGTAGATGATAGAATTTTTCTTCTAGGTCTTCATCAAAGTTGTAGATCTTGAAATCTTCTTTCGAACTATCAAAAGAAAACCTTAATCTGACATCTCTAGAGAAAGTAATGACAATTTTCCCAATTTGTTTAACCCTTCACCTAGCATTTGATCCTATTGTCTGGTCCCATTTTTGACCCTATAGATGATTGAATATATCTTCAAATTCATGAAAGTTGTAGATCTTGAAGTTCTCTTTCTAACCATTTAAAGAACAATTTAATCGAACATCTCTAGAAAAAGTTATGACAAATTTCCCAATTCATCTAACCCTTCATTTAGTTTCATTTGACCCTATCGTCTAGTCCCATTTTTGACCCTGTAAATGATCAAATTTATCTTCAAGTTCTTCATGAAATTGTAGATCTTGAAGTCCTATTATGAAAAATCTAAATAACACCTTAATCTGACATCTCTGGAGAAAGTTATGATAATTTTCCCAATTCATCTTACCCTTTGTCTGGTTTCATCTAACCCTATTATCTGGTCCCATTTTTGACCCTATAGATGATCGAATTTGTCTTCAAGATCTACATGAAATTGTAGATCTTGAAGTCCTTTTTCTAAACATCTGAAGAAAATCTTAATCTGATAACCATAGAGAAAGGTATGCCAATTGTCCCAAAATAGGTTCAATATGATTGAGGACAGAATCATGTTGATTCCTTCAGCCCAATCTTTATTATCCAACCTCTAAACGAAGTGACCCTTGAGACAATAAATTCCTAACACTTTGTGCTATCTCTCCATAAAAATTGGTATCATTCTGAATTGACTAGAAAAAGGTTTGATTGAAGGAAAGTGAGAGAATTTGTTGGAATAGTATGAACTGGTGTTATTTTACTAAACATGCTTCGACATTTTGAATATATCTAGATCTGTAGGGTTCCAAATGAGATGATTTTCAATGTGGAATAAACTAGAAACATAGGTTTACAAATTATATGAAGATGAATCGAGGATGACTAATGAGGGTTAATTGGAATAACCATACATGGATAAGAATATTTTATTAAGCTCACATTTTATGGTTCTGAATGTTGGGCTTCGGAATCGGGGTTCAACACCAATAGACATAAAAAAAAATGCATGAGGGATGCTTACTTAGATTTGTTTAGACCCTATTATTAAAAATTCCATTGGTTTGATCTTTTATCGTTAAATCCTTATTCCCTAAAGATTTTTTCATCAATTATCTTTTAATAAGGAAAATGTTACAGACATGTGACAAATTTTAGGAAATATAAGACAATATATGTTTGCTATGTCAACTTGTTCCTAAAACTAATGCTCATCTTGTTTTCTAGTGTGTTTGCCAGGTTCTTTTATCTAGGATTCACCAGCTATTACAACTTTATTATGGTGAGTAGAAATGGCTAAATATTTTCAAATAGGTGATCAAAGAACTGTAAGGTATGAAATATGATGCTTGTTTCCTTAAAATTTCCTTCATCTGTAGCATTTATAGGATAAGGTGTGAAAGAAATAGTAGATTGAAAAAAGGCCTAGCTATGGACAAGTATGAATTGGCTACTATGACAATCTTATGGATTAGAGAAATCATACTTACTACCATTGCTCATATGGGTGCATTTACACAATCAAAGCTTAGTTGGGAGATTAGAGGCAGTTTGTCACAACATTATAACATTTCTAACTGATGTTGATGTTTCTTTCCTTTTTAAAATTTTTTAGATGTTCCTTAAAACCTGGGTGAACTATATTAGTTTTGAATTTCATGATAGTTTATAAGCCTCAAGCTTTATTAATAAAATTCTTTCAATTTTTAAATAATATTTTTTATAACTAGTAAGCATATAGTGGATGTGATAATTTTTGTGGGAATTTTTCTTTAGAGTAATTGAATTATTGAAATTTATATATTTTAGGCCATAAAAATTACATAAATGTAGCTTCACATGTTTAAGGATTGTATGTAAGAATGTAAATAGTTATTTTCATTATGTAACATTTTTGAATATGATATATACCTTTATAGTCTCTTTCTTTCCATTCAATTGCTAAATAAATCGATTAACAATTTACAAACACCTACGACCAAAACTTGACCCTATTATACCTAAAATAGCTAAAAACCTATTTAAAATATTTTAAAGGATAGAAACAAAAAATTGTCTAGTTAGGCACTGATATCTAAGTATCTAAACCTAAAAATTACATAATCATATAAATCAACCTAAACTCTCTGATGTACTATATACATTATTTTGTCTAAAAACTTAACATCTTAATTCCTTAAATTAAGACAATGTTAATTAATGATAATAACTTAATAAATTATGTGTTAAAAGAAGTTGATTTTATTAAAAAAATATAAAGAGTTTATTGAATTTTTAAAGGTTTTGAATTGTGAATGCCTGCATTCCAAAATTCAGTAAACCAAGTACACTTGCAATCATCAGGAATAAAGGATATGTATGAAAGACGACCAACTTGCAACTTTTTAGATATATTTGACAAAAACCATTCTTGAATGAAATTAATAAAGGTAGTTTTCTTAATAAAAATTTCCATTTCCTCTAAAAACATCTTCAAAGATGATTTCCTTTTGTATTATTAAAACAAGGATTCAACAACACTATAAATATTTGTAAAATTAAATCCCTAAATTAATAGAGCTATATAAGTATATAAGCTAACACAATCTTTCTCATATATATGGAAAGTAATAATAACAAATATTAAGCATAATAAAAACCTCATTAAACAACAATATGACACTATAATAACAATAAGAAATGGTTTCCTAATATTTGGGAGAAGTGACATATACTAGTTGAACTATAATTTTAGCATGATTTTGAGAGTATTTAGATTTTGTTTTAAGAATTTACATGGACTTTGTACTTACTTATACTTTATTTATAGGCCATATTTTACCTCTTCAATGAAGAAGGAATGAATTTAGGCAAGCGAGATTCAAGTTGGAGTGATTTCGTTTTCATTTTAAAGGAATGAATTACAATATTTCACCAACATGGACCAAAATTACTAAACATAGGGGCAAAATGGACCCATGTTCAGGAACACAAGACTAACATGGATTCATGTTTAACGTGCGTTCTATGGTAGTTCATTCTAGTTCTTCTTATTTTTGTCTAGAAGTAACATAGGACCAACACAAGGTTTTTTAAGACTCTTATTAGTGGTAATTTTTATAGAAAAGAAGTTAAGAGGGATATAAAGAAATACGAGAATCTACAACATCTTGTGTTTGAAAAAAGTTTCAGGATTTCATAATAAAAAGTTGAAATAGGAGAAAAAAAAGGTCTTCTTATTCTATCAAGAATAATAAAAAAGATTAAGATTCAAGAACCATTAGATCCCATTCTTATTTGTTGTTTTCTTTATTACTTATGTTGATTCTCTTTATTTTTATAAATTAAATTAAGATATAGATTATATGGTATTATGAACCCTAAATTATGTTTTGATTTGATTTCTTTTATTTAATGAAAAACTCCTATATCTTAAATTTTACTTTCATGTTTATACTTTTTATTGAATTGAAGGAATGGACACAAAAGATATAATATTTGAATTCATATATAAGTTTGAAGGAGTGAATATAATATAAAAGATCTTGAATATAATTAGGTTACATTATAATGAGTGTTGAATAGATTATTAAAGATGTAATTACATTATTCTTCTAAGTTAGGGTGAACCATGGGATTGTCATAACCTCAGGGTCTCTGAGCAAAGACCCCTACCTTAACTAGCAATAAGAAGAGCTGGACTTTACAACTTATCAGGTACTAACAGATCTAGATACCATCAGGTATATCCGTTGGTTATATTTTATTTTTATTTATTTATGTATTTATTGTAATTTTATTTTAAATAACCATTTAGGGTGCCAGTTTTACTTATTTACTATTTAACCTACATCACTCTTTTATTGTCACATATGCATGTGAGTTTACTAGAAACAGCCTCTCTATTATATAGGGGTGAGGCTGCGTACTATCAGATCTCCCCAAACCCCGCTTTACTACGGGACTTCGGACTAGGTGTGATGATGATGACGACGACTTAAAGATAGGAAATATATTGCTCAAGAAAGAATATAGTTATAATTTAAGAATGTTTATTGGTCCAAATAACTAGAATTAGTTTTAAAATTGAGATAAATTCAAACACAAAAAACTTCTATGCGGGATTCTTCACCTATATCTACTCTAACCACCAATTTTTTAATCTTATCTATCACCTTGGCTAGTTAACTCTTATTATTTATTTATTTTTTTGATTTTCTTTAAGTCAATCACTCATTTAGTTAGATTTGATAATAGAAAGATGACTATTACTAGTAGTTACAATCCTCACGAGATTGACACTTGAATCACCTAAATAATACTTTAAAAATGAATGGTGCATTGTCATTTAGGGTGTGATATTAGGAGTGAGCCTTTTTCCTTTTGTAATTGGTATGGGTCAAAGACATACTACCTTGATTATTTTCTTCAAAATCCAAAATTTTCCTCATTCATTTCCTGATGTCCTCAATCTTATAAGAATAGTATTGAGAAATTCTTACTCTTAAATTCTTACTTCTTACCTTACCATCTACGATGTAGTTTTCTGTAATTTTGTTAATTTTTGACTTCTTGACACATAACTTCCTCCTTTGTTCAACTTTTTCTTGCCTTCATCACTTCCTGTTGCTTCCTAATCCTTTAAACTTGTCAAGTTATCACTCATCTTCCCTCTTATACTCCACTCATTTACCACCTTTTCTCCTTTGATCATATGCGTGCAATCTAAATCTCTAACTCTATTTCTTAGCAAAAGTCTTCTCCTTCTACCTCAATCCAAATCTGGTCACTATTTTCTCACTATCAAAACCTTTTGTCTTCTTTTACTCGTCAGTCATTACCTCTTTCATTATTATATCATAAACTTTGCTAAACTTTTGACCTTTAACTTCTCAACATCCTATCCAATCCTCTTCATCCCCTACCTTATTCCTTGATCTAGGAACTTCTATTTAAGCTTCAATAATCATAGATCAAGTTGTTATCACTAGCTATATTAAGAGAACTTGGGTATAAGTTGCATTTAACTTTAAACCTGATGCTAAATTGAGCTTCTGTCCATCTAATGCATATGCAGATCATCAGATTATCTCACCATCACTAGAAATTCGTAAGGATGGAGGTCAAAGGTGGAGCTTGATAATAGTAGATTAATTTCTAGATAAGAGAGCTAATTTTTCTATAATGAAGGAGTAGGTATTTGCTAACTAGAAGTAATATGGATTGCAAAACATACTTGTTAATAGTGATGATGTCTTTTTCTTAGGTTTTCATATCATAAGGCAGTAGAGAATATACTTCAAGCTAGATAATAAGATGTATTCATTTTACAAGCATAGCATCTGGGGCTCAACATGAAGGAGATTAAGCAAGAAAACATCCCTCTCTAGATCTGCATACATGGAGTTGATAGTGATAGGTTGAATAATGTTTTAGTGGGTAGTTTAGTATGTGTTTAGTTGTTAAATTGGATAATTAGTGCATGTTTAGGTTAGGAATGTGTTAGTTAGATAGATATTTGTGTTTTGAGTGTTTAGTAGGTTATAGCGTGCTATTGGGCTTTAATTTTATGTGTTTGACGTGCCTTGATGTGCTTGTCAGGGTATCAAGTCAAATATCGAAGAATGGAGGAGATTCGAAGGAAGCCCAGAGCAAAACCTTAGAAGCTTGGGGGAGATGCTATGACCGTGGGCTCACTTGCCATGATTGTGATAGAAGAAAAGTTTAGTGCCACGATCGTGGCCTCACCTGCCATGATCATGACAGAAGAAAAGTTTAGTGCCATGAATGTGGCCTACGTGATAGAAGACAAGGATAGACTTCCAAACTTAAGTTTTCGAGGGACTTTTCAGACTTTTTTTAGCACGGGAAAATCCTAAGGTTTACCATAAAGGGAAAATACTATGAAAAAGAAAAAATGACCTAAAAAAAGTTCCAACCTCTTCCACTTTAAGAAAGATTGAAGGAGAGAGGAAGAAGAAGAGAGAAGGAGGAGAA
Organism: Erythroxylum plowmanianum; assembly: GCA_025531925.1. Lineage (NCBI taxonomy): Eukaryota > Viridiplantae > Streptophyta > Magnoliopsida > Malpighiales > Erythroxylaceae > Erythroxylum > Erythroxylum plowmanianum. The sequence goes on from JANVCQ010000004.1 coordinate 25,151,239, forward strand.
AGGAATAAGGAGAAGAAAGGGCTATAGTGTTGTCATCTTCTCGATCAATTCTGACCCTTCCAAGTGACATTCATTTTATCTTTATTGTTCTTTCTTTAAAATTTTTAAGATGGATTTGTTAGTGATGGATTTGGGTTTGATGATGATGTTCTAAACTTATTTAGGGATTTGTTCTTAAACCAACGTTAATGTGATTTCTTTTGACGTTAATACATTAGGTGTTGTAGTTATTTATTGTATTTGCATGCTTTGGTAATAAATTAGGAGAGTGAACCGATAGCAAAATGATTAGATTGGGTAATGAGAGTTAAACAATCTAATAGATCATGCAAATAATCAAATCAGGAATTTAAATGAAGTCAAATCTCGTCTGAGGACCTGGTTTTCTATTAGAGGGCTTAAGGTCTAATTGGAATTGTGTGTTTTTTTGTTAATTGAGAGATTGTAAATTCTATAATTCAATTAGGGGTTATAATTTAAGGTTTAATGATTATAACTCGAGAGAGTAATCCACCTTTCGAAAGTATAGGATCGATACTGTATTAATACAAAAGTAATCATGTTAGCATTTGGTGATAGGATAAATCCCCCTTCTCATAATTGGCTAATCTTCTTTCTTGATTTCCATTGTTAATTTGGTGGTGCTCATTTTGAATCTTTGTATGTTAATTTTACATTTTAAAATTCTAATCAATCATCTTCATGTGTTTACTTTTCTGTGTAGCTTTCATTTTCTTTTTAATAATTATTTAGGCCTTAGATAAATTAGAAATAGATTAGTTAACCAACTTCTTGAGGGATCGACACCTCATATACTACACCCACAACCTATGCACTTGCAGTATTTTAAGGGTTTTAAGTAGATTAAAACTTGCCTCAATAAGTTTTTGGCGTCGTTTTAAGGAAGTAGTAGGATTAGTTTAACTCTTGTAGTCTAAGGCATTCTCATCACTCTTGTGTTTGTGCATTTGTATAAACACATTAATCACTCGAAGTTCAATTCAGATTGCTAAAACCAATACACTTGATATCAGTTGCTTGGAATGAGCCATTGGAAAAACTAAACGTCATGAAGAAGAAATTGAAGAATCGATGGCTGAGAAATTTCATAAAAAAATTCAGCAAAAAGAAACCCAAGGGAATCAACCTCGAACCCTTATGGATTTCATAAGATTGGGATTCAACGTAACCAATCAAGGTACTACTAGACCTCCTGTTCAAGCACCTTCATTTGAAATCAAGTCAGCCCTACTGAACATGTTTCAAACAAATTTACAATTTTATGGACTAACCAATGAGGATCCCAATGCATATATAGTAAACTTCCTTTAAATATATGACACCTTCCGATACTAAGGGACGTTGAAGGATGCGGTTAGGATGAGGTTTTTCCCCTTTACATTAAGGGATAAAACCAAAGCTTGGTATCACTCTCTTAGTCCCTCAAATGTCACAATATGGGAAGAATTGGTACGTGCATTCCTAAACAAGTATTTTTCCCTCACTAAAACTATAAAGATCATAAAAGAAATCATAAACTTCCAATAGAGTGATGGGGAATCACTTCATGAGGCATGGGAGATATATAAGGATTTGCAAATAAGGTGTCCACACCACAACCTAACAAAAGAATTTCTTTTGTAAACCTTCTACAATGGAGTCAATCCAACCATGAGAGGTAGTATAGATGCATCATCAGGCAGATTGCTTATGTGAAAGACTGTTGATGAAGTGGAGGAGTTGCTTAAAGAATTGGTTAATAACAATTGTTTGTGGACGAATGACAAGAGTAGACAACCCACAACCCTCTGTGAGTAAAAAAAAGATTTAGCTATTGACCTAACTACAAAAATGCAGGCTAAGATCAACAACTTGACTTGACAGTTGAACAACATGAAAGCTTCTTCTTCATCCCCTATTAAGGCCATTCAATAAAGATACAAGCTTTGTGGCTAGGATAATCATGATAGCATCTACTGCTTCCTGATGCAAGGTAATGAAATAAAGTAAGTCAATTGGCAAATGCACTGCCTGCATGAAATGTGGGGAGCCTCCTAAGTAATATAGAAACAAACCCAAAGGGAAGGATAATGGTTATCACCCAGGTCACTGAGGAGAAGCTTGACCATGTTGAAGAAGTTAGGGAAAAGAAAAAGAAAAGGCTGATAAAAATCTCCTACTGAATGAACATAACCTGAAGGAAATCAAGGAGTATCGACCTGCAATTCCATACCCCATTTTAGCATAACAGAAGCCAAGAGAACTAGAGTTGAAGGAACTCCTTGACGTAATAGTGCAGCTAAAAACATGACTCACTTTTTTGGAATCCATATAAGAGAAATTAATTGGTAGAAAGGAGCTAGAAAAGCTAGCAAATGAAGTAGGAAGCACAGAGAACTATAATGAAATGGCAACATTACCATGAAAACAAAATAATCTAGGGGATTTTTACATTCCTTGGACTATAGGTAATGTCAAAGTGGATAAGGCCTTTACAAACTTAGGAGCTAGCATAAGTCTGATGCCTTACACTTTATGCCAAAAGATGAAGCTAGGAGAAATAACACTGACTAGGATGACTGTGCTGATGGCTAATTAATCAATTCACCGTCTGAGAGGTATAATCAAGGAAGTTCTTACGAAGGTCAAAAAATTTACCTTTCCCATGGACTTTTTCGTTTTGAACATAAAAGAAGACTTGGAGATACCAATTATCCTTGGACGACCAATTTTAGCCACCGTTTGATCTATTATAGATGTTGTTGAAGGCAAGTTGACTCTAAGGGTGGGGAACGAGAAGGTGTCCTTTAATGTGTCCAATGATAAAATAAGCTCTCACAATTCCATAGACATCATTAAGAGAACCAAGTCTCATAAAGAGGATGAACATAATGATGATCACAAGGATCCATCTGGAAAGCCACAATCTTGAAGGAATAAACGGAAAAAGAAGACGAAGAAGAAGGGTAATGGAAATCATAGTTTGATAGCTCATTTGCAATTCATGAGACCTATGATCACGCTACCATTACACGAATCATTCTAACCACCATGAGAAAAAGAAGTACATTGAGCTAACGATGATAAAATAAGCACTGCATGGGAGGCAACCTATGGTTTTTTTATCATCTTGTTATGCCATCTTTTGTAATAAATAGTTTTTGCATCTTGTTTTTCTTTGTGTGTGTTTCGAGTCTAGTTGAATATCTTAGGAAAATTGAGGATTGGTTGGCATGGGAATGTGGTGGAAGGCAAGCACAAGGAGGTGATAATGTAATTAAAAGGTATGGAAGGATTTTGGGATGAAATAAGGAAAAGAAGCAAAACCGGAAAGTATGTAGGAATTTTTGCAGAGCCACGATCGTGGGTTACGGGAGGGCAAAACAAAGATGCACAATTTTTAGTTTTTTTGTTCAATTTTATCCCTTTTTTACCCTTCCTACCCTATATGTTTACACTCACCCTCATTTTTCTTTCACCTTTCACTTTCTCACTCTCTCTCTAAACCTAAGAAGCCAACTCCTCTCACTTCTCTCTACCTATCTTAAAACCTTCAACTCTCTCAAAACTTTTCACAACTCTCAATCTAATAGGACTACGCATCAAGTAGATGGTTAAGCAAACCCAACCAAAAGGCAAGTCCAAGTATCAGGCTGTGGATAATGAAACAGGGCAGCAGATTATGATGCACCTTTCCCTAACTTCTTGGAGGAGGAAGGTAACCACCATCACTTGTTGGATCGGAAAAAGAAAGCATGTCATATTTGGAGAAATGGTAGATTTCAAAAAATTTTAGAAATCTAAATTGCAACGAAAGCAATATTTCCAAATCATCATGCCAATATATACATGATATGGTATAAGGATAATAAACATAAGAACAAGATAAAGAATATATTACCAACTCTTTTGCTACAGCTTTGACTCCTCGATGCATTACTTTGATCCTCGACAATATATCCTCTCCTAAGTGTTGTATCCTCTTCTCGATATTGTATCCTCGACCAATCCGATCTACTACTTGTTCCTCTTGGACAACTTGGTTATCAAGATCCTTTGGTGGGAAAGGAGAAGAAAACTTTGGAGGAGAATTTTCTTAGAAGAAAGAAGACCAAGAATGAGACTCTCATGCAATTTTTTATTTTTCATGCAAGATAGGAGAGAGACTGATAAAAATGTAAGAACACCTTCTTACACACTCACACTTTCGGTTAACAATAAAGGAAAGAAGAGTTTTCCATCAAATGCATCATTTCTTCATTTAATCAATCATAAAGAAGCCATTAAATGAGACTCTTCCTATTTGTCTTTAAGATGACTATATGAAAAGTCTATTAACCTAAATGAGACCTATCAATTCCATTTTTGATGATGAAATAAGGAAGATGGTCCATCCAATGTACGTCTTTCTTCTTTAGTCCAATTAATGCTAATAGATTACATGCTAACTTTAAAAGATAACCATTAAGCCATTTAATGGTAAGTTCATAACTACATTTAATGATGATAAACCATAATAAAGACCATCTTTATTTAACAATTTAATGTCAAATGTGCAGCTGCATATTCAGCCCTAATGAAAAACGAAATTGCACTTTACTTTCTTAAAAATTTTGTTTTAATTTAATTAATCCAATTAATCAAAT
>JANVCQ010000004.1:25156159-25167576 GCA_025531925.1 Erythroxylum plowmanianum
TTAAATATTATGAGAACACATATTTCATGTCCAATTGCAAACCCTATTTTGAACCTTATTATAGCCATCCACACAACAAAGGGTAAAATTATCATTTTTTCCTTATGTTGATTTTTCCTTCTAGATCTCCCGTTTTACTTGATATGGTGATTAACACACAAGTTCTTATCTTGATGTTAAGACTTGATGGGTAGCTAGTCCATCAAACTACTGGCGCTAGTTTAATCACCAAATCTCTTTAAAACATCTAGAAGTGATAATATCACTATAAACTCTTTATTTCAGTGAATGATCCCTGATACATGTTTTAATTAATAATTCCAACATGCAAACACTAGATTAATACTCCATAAAAATCCATTTTGATCATATAAAGAATTATAATGAAATACATATGATTCCACCACTCATCAAGATTGTGGTCCATAATAAGCGAATGCTTAAGTTGTGTGTTTTAAGATTAAAGTAATGGCCCATTTTATTCTTTAAAACATACTTGATTCTAGATTCATTTAATATTGCCATTATCGATAGTCAACTACTATCTTGATATGAAACTCATCATTCCCTTGAAGTAAACTCCTTTACTTACATGGAGATAAACTGCAGCACTACAGTCTAAATCATAATCAAACGACTAACTTGATTATTCAACTGTGAATCAATTAATTTAGATTCTAATAATATACATGTTTCCCATACATCTCTATGTATATGTATATTACTTACAAAAGAATCTTGGTACCTTTTGACTAGATACATAATGCTCATATATATAAAACCAAACTCTTTTGTTTTATTAATAATAAATATTTTCATTACAAAACTGTAACTAAAAGAAAATTAAGTTACATGTAAATACACTTGCTTTCTGGGGCAATATATTTACATAACTCCAACATCACATCCTTAGTGTAAAGAACATTATTGTGCCTAAATACTTAGAATTTAATACATTAAAAACAACTAGATTGAGAGAATGGGTTAACACTATAGATATACGAATTCAGTGGTACAAATTCATGCAATTCAATTATCCTGTTTACGAGGAACTAACCTTGAAATTCTTCACCTCCCTTCAATTTGAGGCAACCAACCCTAAGGATCTATGGTTTCGGTTGTGGGGTTAACCATATAGGTTAGACTATGACATTTTGTGTGAAATTGGTGGATTCCCTAATTCATCCATAATCGATCAGCAAGATGAACTTTGTGCCACCTAATATTGGACGGATTTAACTGGGCTGGAGACCTTCAATGCTAAAAATGCCCACAATAATACTATTAGAAGCCCTTAACAATTTTTATTGCTAAAATTTATATGTCAAACTGTCTTTAACAAAACCAAAACTAATAAGTATTCAACGAAATAATTTTTTTCTATTGTGGTACATGGATCATAGTGTCCAAGTTTGTACCTCCACCCATATCTTTAATGCAATTATTGCTTGTCTAAGAAAGAGAAACAATAATTTGGGCATAGGGTAGTTGGTCACAACCATTATAGGGTACTATGGTGTTAATTGCAATGGACTTACTATCCATCATCCTGAGTTTCTTAACATCGTCATTTGACGAAAGCTGAAATCTTAAAGTCCCATAATATGGAACTTTAAGATATCATAGCTAAATCTCATGTCAAGACTAAGGCAGGATAGGCCAGCTCAAGTGTAGCACCATCGCAATAGGAGGAGGACTCAACTAGTAAGGAGATGGAAGAGGAAGAACAAATGGAATGGAAAAAGGTAATGGAAACAGTCTCAAACACTAACAAAGACATTTCAAAAAAAATACAAGATGTTGAAGGAAATGGTTAGAGAACAAAGATGTCAAAGCAGGGAAATATGATACATTCACAAATATTTCGAGGCTTAAGGTGTTTAACTACTACCTTCGACATCATCACCACCTCAATCACCATGAAGGGTTCTACACTCTAACCCTTGTCTTTTATTTTATTGTTATTTCCAATTGTTCTCTTGTTTCATTATTTTTATTCCCAACTTACGTATTGTTTGTTTGTTCTTCTCATATTAAGGACAATGTGTTGTCCAAGTGTGGGGAGAGTTGTATGTATTATATGTTTTTTATATGAATATGAATTTTCCACGTTGTATGTTAGTTTTGTTTAGGATTACATGGTGTGATTTATGTGAATGTGTCAATGGCTAGGACTTAACAAAATCAATTTAGCTTTGAATATTGTCTCTTAGATTGTGAAGATTTATTAGCTTGTGAAATTAGTTTTTTAGATTGTTTCAGATAAATATGCATGTTAATTAGGATATTATGTTAGTTCACTCACTTTAGAATTTACCACATTCATTTATAATTTTAGGTCGTAACACTATTTGTAACGTCGAACTCTCTGAGCCCTTTTGTATTGTTCTGTATTTGAAAATACTACTATATATGGATATATACATGGTTGTATATGAGGTCAAAGATGTATTTAAAATCTTTTGGGTATATATGTCAGTGATTTATAATGTTATATGCCCTTACATGAACTTAGAGTTCATCGCTATACTAAATCTTGGAGATTTCTGACATACAAGCTTCTAAGTGTGTAGACCGAGTCTATTGGATGGATATGACCATGGAGGTTGAGTTAAATGTGTTCTAATGCCTTAGAGCTGATTAGATATGATTTAAAGACTTATTGGACACTTAGAAAGCTTAATTGGAAAAGTTGATGTACATAAGGGCTTATTCGCCAATTGTTAAAAGTCAAAGGACTTAAATGTAATTTTTCAATTTCTGGAGGATCAATATGCAATTTTATAAAGTTAAGGGGCTTCATTATTATTTTCAGAAGTCCAGGGACCAAAATAAAAACAAAAGTTTTGGTCATTCCCTAATTTTGGGCTTCATTGCCAATTTAGGAAAATTTGGAGGGTATAACGGTGATTTTACATAACCATGGGGGAAAAAAGGTAATTTCACCATATTTTGGTCAAAGAAGAGTCAATATTTTAGACCCTTCTTCATGTATGGCCATGCACCCCATTACTAAAGACTTGAAACATTTTGTTGTAATTAAAAGAAAGGAGAATAAAGGAGAAGATAGGAGGAGAAGAACCATTTTCGGCTATCACTAAATCCTACCCTTTTTTTTATTCTCCAACCCAAGGCAAGGTGTTCTAAGCTAATTTGGGATCAAGGAACTCAAATCTATCATTATGTTTGAGAAATTCTCACAGGATTTTAAGATATCACCAAAGAAATGTTTAGGTAAGTCTTGTCTCATCTTTCTCTACATTATGATTTTGAGTTTAGTGTTAGGATATGTTGTTCTCGATGCTTGAATATACATGAAAGATGGTTTAGATGAATCAAAGGAGTCATGGAGAAGTCCCTTAAGTCAAAATTGAAATGCTCTCTCTTTGGTTAAAGTTTATGAATTTTTGAATATCTTTTGAAATTGATGATTTAAATGAATTCTATGGTGTTAATTGTACATGTATAATGTGAATTGATGATGAAAAATGAGGGAGATGTATATTGGATGAGGCTTGGTCGAAATGATAGAAGAAGGAATGGATTAATGTAATGAGTTATATAATTATGATGAATATGACTTAAATGAAGGGAATTGGATTGAATGGAGTGGTGAAATGTGTTGTTGTTTGGAAGTGTTTGTTGTATAACAAGATAGGAGCATGAATTACTATGATGAAGTCTTGAAAATATAACTTGAAAGTCATGCACATTAGATGTTTGATCAAATATCTAGGTGAACTTGGCTTAGGATTTAAGGATTCGTAATGATATATATTGGAAAGTGGCATTCATGTTTACTTAGAGTAAACTTGAATCTTTCTCAAATTGATGAGTAATGGCCGAATCTTATAGCTTAAAGATAGTGATATTGTGTTTTATACACTTATGTGATGATGTATAAATACAAGATATATGTTTGAGTAGTAAATACATTGTATATTTTTATGTCTAAAGGCTCGGGAGTTGTGAATCAAGGAGCTCATATAGAGGATTGTTGAAATTAAGGGAGCATACACCTTCTTTTTAGGTGAGTTGGGGAAACCATATATCTTAAATGGGAATAGGACATCCTAAGACATGCATGATGACTTGTATGTAAATTTTGAACCTAGGAAATGTGTAACACCACACTCCCATCTGACATATATATGCGTACCATACGATCACACATGCACATGCCTGACAGAATTGGCGTGTTAACTATTTCACCTTCACTGTATCACTTGGCATTATAAACAAAATCAGAAATAACACATTATCAAAAAAATCCAAAATGTCCTCATTTCATTTCATAAACCATCATTTACAACATAGCATTAGATCCATCATTCATATTTATACATTATCAACCTATCAATGCTCACTGTTCAGCCTACACAATATGCTGCATATATGAGGATTTAACCAAAAACTAAAAACTAATCCTTTAGTCTCAGCTGACTGACCTTTGAGCCATAACTTGTATCCAAAAGTGGTACAAAAATTTCTTCTATGTAGTATCAGCAGCTAAGTTGTTGCTTTCTCGAACATGAAATTATCAACGTTGCAATTTTGATGAGTTTTTTGAACTCTGTTGAGTAACCATCCTCGATGGTTCACTCTTGTCATACAGCACAACAAATCATGTTATCATAAAACCCATATTAACTTAATTATCATCAAGTAGTATCGGGAAACACTTTATTCACAAATGTCACAATTCAAACACAAATCCATACAATTCATCATTTCACTACAATTTTGGAGAACACAATCATAAATAATTTATCACGTATTCATACAAGAAAAGTCGTCAAACAATGCAATCATTTAATTTATTCATGACATATGTAAATAAATTGTTTATGAGACTCAAATTCATTTATTACATTATTGTGACTGTGTGCTCTTTTCACTATCCCTCATCCATTGTGAATACCGAGCTCTTTTATACTGTCTCTTATCCATTAGGGATACAGGGCTCATTGCACACATTGAGCCTTAGGATGTTTCCACAAATGTATGAGCTTTAAGATCTTTTTCACTGGCGACATCAGTCACAACTGCCTTTATATTTCATGCATTAGAATGAAATGCATTCCACAAATTCAATCATTATGCTCATTCAGTCACATTCACATTCTTTCTCATTCACATTTGTCATCAAACTTTTATTCCGACATTCAACATTTAAGTTAAGAAATAAGTAGTCAATCACATTCACATTCAAGTAGCACTTCCAATGTTTTATTCATACATCAAACTCCTAACACTTCATGTCTGGAATTTAGTACACATACATCATATGTCAATTCAATTCAGCATCAAATAGAACAAATCAAGGTGAGATCATCTTACGTTACTCATAATTGCTCCCTTTAGCTTATTGCCTTGAAGTCCCAGTAATGTCTAGAAGTTGTCGCTAAACGTGCTCTTCTATATACAATCACATACATTTTCATATTACCTTAGTGCTCATTTAAATGAATAAATACATTTATAAATATATCATGTATGATGCATGTTCAATGACAAATTCTCGAGTATATTTCTTTAAAAAACTTATGCAAATATAAGTTTTACTCCAAAATTTCCAGAATTCAAACACTCATTAACCATTCCAGTTTTTTTTCTTAAAATAGACTTTTAGGTCTACTTTAAATGATCATTATGACAAGGAAAATGGAGTATTTATGAAACACTTTCTTCTAGACAATTGTTTGCCTATGTGGTAAGTTTCTAATGACACCAATATCATACAATTTGGTTCATTATTCTATGAGTTATGATAAAACTACTACAAACTGAGTACATTTGAAAATTTGGCTAGTGCGTGATCATGCACTCAAAGTTGTACAACTTATATCTCCCAATTCCAATATTAAAAAATTACAAACTTTATACCAATTGAAAGATAATAGAATAAGTTACAACTTTTATGAAGACAACTTTGTCTAATTCGGCCTACATCAATACAGTTTATTCGATAACAATAGGATATGATTTCTATCCTAGGTAGTGCTACAGCCTAAGCCAAGACTCAATTTCAAGTAAATTTCATGCTAAATTTCAAATTCAATTTCTCCTTAAAATCTAAATTTCTTTAGTTCAATTTAAATCAAGAATCATCTCATTTGTAAATCTACAAATCAAAATATGGCCAAAATACCAAAGCATGTTCAGTGAAAACAATACAGCTATCATATTCTAGCATAATCAATCATTAACATCATATGGAATTCATCCTAATTCATCATCATCAATTCTCTATTATAACATGTCATAAACACTAATCTTTTACTTACTTGTTTAATTCTAATCCCAACTCATAAGTCACTCTAAATCAGTACCCTAAAAATGCAGAAGCATCAAACATTCAAGATGGAACTTGGAAGGATTTTAGCTAGGACAATAAGGCAACTATTCTTTGATTCTCTACTTAACTATGTGAGGGTGAAGCATAGATTATTGGTGCAACAATTGGACATGAACATAAACAAACATAGGGAGGTGCAAGGAAGAGTATTTCGGCGGTGTATGAGAGGAAGGAAGAAGAGAAATGACTATAGCTAGAGTTGCTCCTGCTGAAACTTACACCTAAGGTGTTAAGTGTCATCTACTGGAATGGCCATATGTCTTATGGCATGTTCAGCACTTATCAAGCATAGGTACTACCAAATGTCTCCAACTAACTACTTCACTTGTCCATTAATCAACTATGCCTTTTGTCATCAACTTGCTAGCCCATTTGTCACACAATGATTGATCCATTTGTCAATTAATTACTAGTTCATTTGTTGCCAATTTAACTATGCCAAATGTCACTCAATTATAGGCTAAATCATTCAAAATTTTCAAGCATCAATTTATCCTGCCACTTGGCATTTGTCCTAGTCCAAATGTACCCCAAATTTTCTAAAATTTTCTAAAATTCACCAAAAATTTGAAACAATAAGTATTCACACCAAATCAGTTTTTAATGCATTTAATCCACAATTCTCAATTTAATCACATCTATAAATCAATTATACCCAAAAAAATTCAATGATGCATGTATAATTATTTTAATGTGTCAAAAATAATTATTCACGTGTATGTGTATACTCAATTTTGTATGAGCATGAAACACACAACTAATTTCTCAATATACTCTCATATTCTTTATTCTGGGGTTCTAGCCCCTAACATGGGATATTACATATGAAAATGATATTGTTTTCAACAAACCTACACTTGAAGTGCAAAAGACAATGTTTTATTTTCTAAAACTACATTTTTGAACAACTTTGCATTTGGTGTGCAAAAGATAACTTTTATTGTATGAAATAATATTTTGATATTTACATATGCATAATCGAGTCATGTATGATGCGTGTTTGTGTTTTCCTTTGGCTTAGAGCAATAGCAAGGTTCTATTTTATCAGTTGGACCGATAAATAAAAGCATGCTACCTTACTTGATTTTTGTATTTAATATTTGTATATGATTTTTCTGTGATTGGTGAGGTACCGATTGACCATTTATGTGCTAGGCACATTAGATTAAGCGATCCTCATACCCTTGACGTTGGTACATAAAAATCGAGTCCCTGTATCGACACCTTTCTATGGGACTTACTGGTGATTCCATACCTAGGTTCTGGACACTGATGAGATCATTATCTAGGGTCATGACGCTCTTGTCAACCGTAGTCTGGACTCACCACGGATGAAAGTTGAGCCAACACCAGGAATCGGTAAGTGTGCACACTAGTTTGGTTGACTAATGATGACACACATGATTGTTTTGGCTTATTTTGAAATTTATTTTTTGACGAGATTTGATTATACATGTGATGTTTTTCTGCTTTTATGCACTAGAACTAGAACCTATGTTCACCAAATTAGTGATTAATAGGCTAGGCCTATATGTTCCTAACTAGTATACATTAAGTTATAGGCTAGGCCTATATGTTTACATGTGATGTATATTCACTTCATAGGTTATCTAAATTGGCTTGGTATGCATCAAGTTCTATTTGCAATATATGTTTTTCCTGCTCACTGAGTACATAGTGTACTCACCCCCTCTGCTTTCCAACCATGAAGGTTAATTTAATGAGTTTGAAGATCTATGTTCATCGTGCGGTCTTTTGACATTTTCAGGGCATTACTGCACGCGAGTAGTTTTTGTTTTGTACCTCTATTGTATAGTGGCTCATGAACTATTTTTATTACTTTGGTTATGTTGATATGTTTTATGATTTTATAAATTAACTTTTAACTATCTTGACCTTATGTATGAATCTTTGTTACTATTGTTGGGATCACTTTGAGTGAACTTAAAAGTCCAGGAGTTGTGGTAGAATTTTAAAGTGAATATAGAAGTGCATTTAAAATTGATTGCAAGTGTTTGGTTGAGTTTTGGGATTTTTAAAATACAACCATTATGTTGCCCAAATTTTTCAAAAAAAGAAGAGATATTCAGTTAGTCTTATATAGTCGGATTAAGGATATTGTGAGTGTCCTTAGCTCGAGTATGCGACTGTTGTCATATGCCCGATGTGATACCAGATCGTGACAATTAAATTGGAATCAGAGTTTGATTTTTATATTTTCAAAAATGTTATTTTTGTTTTCAAAAAGTTCATGAGCCTAAGGAGTCAATCTGGGGGGTATCGAAAGTCTTTGATCGAGAAGTTGAGTCTCGAATCATTAAGTTGACGTCCTTAATGGCTAGATGATTTTGACCTCGATCAGAGTACTTGTCGACATTTCTTGGTATGTTTGGGATATCGAAAAAGCTAGGCTTAGCCCAATCTATTTTATTAAACAATATCTTTTTTTATTTTATAGTGATAGCATGGTTGGACGAAGAAGGGGAAGTCGTCGCATAGACCTTTGCGACCCAAGCTAGAGGAACATAGCACTGAAGTAGTCACAAAACTAGTGGTTACTAGCTCTTTGGCTTATAGGCAGCGTCACATTGTAACACCACCAGCGATAGCACAGCCAGATTTACCACCGGTGCCGAAGGAGGCTCTGCAACAAGTGATAACATGGTGGACACAGTATACTATGCAGCAACAACCTAGGGCCGGAGCGCCACAGATGCCACAATAGGTACCACCACCACAGTAGCTAGTAGTAGTACCTAGTCCTATACTAGGGCAACATTCGATGTTTGAAATCTTGAGGTATATCAAAGAGGCAAGAAATCTCAGGTGTGGTACTTTTAATGGGTGCGGTGACATTACCGAGGGCAAAATTTGGATAAGATGGATCGCAGAGACATTTCATGATATGGGGCTGTTTGATGAGATGAAGCTGAAGGTAGTTATCCGATTGCTAGAGGGTGATGCTAAAGCCTGGTGGGAAAATGTCCTAGGAAGATACCGCAATCAAATTACTTGGGTGGATTTTATCAATGAATTCAATAAACAATACTATACCAGATTTGAATGAGATTAGAAGAAGGTTGCCTTCTTTACACTGACACAAGGGAATAGGTCAGTGCACGAGTTTGAGACAGAGTTAGGAAAGCTTGCCACCTATGTCCCTTAATACATGGCAGATGAAGAGAATCTGTGTGTTCAGTTTGAGACTAGATTGCATTTGACGATCCGAGAGAGGATGACGGTTACCCACACTACCACATTCAAGGAGATGGTACAGTCAGCCAAGAGAGTCGAGAAGTTGGTGAAAGAACGTAGAAGACATTGGGAGGAAAAGAACTGGGAAAGAAAGGAAAGAGGTTCCTTTAGCCAACAGCCTAAGAGTAGTCGTAGTAGTTCAGCTCCAGGTAGTACTAGAGGCACTGCATCATCAGCTGTCAATTTACAATAACCACGACCAAAAGGTTAGAGCACTGCCCCTACTACTAGCTCTGCATCTCAAGCTCGATCGTATCGGTCTGAGCAGTGTAGAAACTATATAAAGGTACATTCAAGTAAGTGTACAGAGATGAGAAAGTGTTTTCAATGTGGAGAGATAGGGCACATAAGGAGAGATTGTCCACAACTAGCTTGGACTTCAACTCGAGGTGGAGATAGCTTCAGGTAGCTAGTGAGACACAAAGGGGAGACTACCAGAACAAGTGCGCAGTCTTCTGGATCCACACAGAGGACTGGTGTGGGCAGTATTACACCTCCAATAGGTTAGCAGCGTCTTGCTTTGCAAGCTCAAGCACAAGTTTATGCAATGAAGGAGGAGGATGTTTGAGCCAATCCGGGCATGATTACAGGTATTTTGTGGATGAACATTTCCTTGTTGTTGTATTGCTATATGGTGATGCATATTCTGTGTAGTACTGGTAAATTTTTAAATGATATGAGTGCTAACCCATAGTGTTATAAGGTTTTATGTGTGTTCTCGATAGAGATGCTAAAGTTTTGATTGACATTGGCGTTCAAAGGTCATTTGTCAATGTGACCTTCGTTGAGGATATTTGTTATCCCTTGGAGCCGTTAGATCCCCCTCTCATTGTAATCACTTCTCTAGGAGAGCAAGTGGCTTGTGATGAAGTATATACAGCCTGTGAGATAAAGATCAGTGATGTTGTGTTAGAGGCAGATCTTATTACCCTCGATCTCCAGGATTTCGAGGTGATATTTGGGATTAACTAGTTAGAGAAGTATCGCGCCAGGATTGATTGTTTTATATTGGGACCGAAACCTAACCGCTTAAACTTAACACTCTCACTCTTGCTCTGATACCATAAATGATGGGACCCGATTTCGGAACCGGACCCCAATCGAAAAAGCGAAAAATGGAACGAAAGCAAGCGAAGGAATTCGAATCATAGAACGAAACGAAAAGCGGACAAAGCGGATCACAAATGAGACCGAAAGACGAATCAGATCAAAAGGCGAAAAACAAAAAAATGCGGAAACAAAATCGAAAGCGGAATTGAATGGCTAAACGAATTGGCTCGAAATCAAAGCAAACGAACGGTTCAATCGAACTGAAATACAAATTTCTGACATCCGGGTCCGCAAACTCTTAAACAAAACAAACTTGTCGCGTTGGAAACCTTAAGACATCTAATCCAAATCCGGTATAATTTTTTTTCTTTCTTTTTCATTTATTATCCATCTTTATTCAATCTCATACAAATCAAAACATTCCAATCTCCCATTTGGAAATTTATCGATTCCACAAACACAAATATTTTATCCTTCACCTTCATACATGTCTCATAATTCTTCTTTTAACCAAAACAAATTTGTCTTTTGCCAATAGACACTTAACACACATATCCATATACCTATGACTCATACACAAATAAAGCCATACACAAGATGCATTTGATTTTATCTTTATTTGAACCAAAAATTGGGCAGCATAACGGTCGTATTTTAAAAATCCCAAAAACCTGCACATGGTTTTAAACTCACTTCTATATACCAAACCAATCCACACAATTCATCGGACCTCCTGTCCGGAATCCCAGCATAA
>JANVCQ010000004.1:25167676-25181598 GCA_025531925.1 Erythroxylum plowmanianum
TTGCCCCTAAAATTCATTTTAATTCAAGCTTACTTTAGGACATTTTTCTAACCATCAAATTGAAGGAATTTGCTAAAAATTCCTTCTAGAGAATTGTTCCTTATTGTTTCAATTTCATAATGCCACCAAAATCATTTAATTTGGTGCTCTACTCCAAAAGTTATAGTCCAAACATTTCGGACTAGTCTTATGCTAAAACAATTTCTAGCACTTTAATTCCATCCAAAAATTAACATTCTTAAAGACAAAATTGAAACTCGAGTCCTTCATAACATTTGTAGCTCTATTTCTCTAGTTTAATCCAAATTAAGAATCACCTAATTTGGATGACTAGAGCAAAAGTTATGGCCAAAATACTTTCAGATTTTTCTAATCCAAGATTGAACACTAAACCCAACTTCAATTCAGAAATTGAAAGTCTTAGGGGCTAAACTGAAATTTAATTCCTTCATATGGATTGTATCCCCATGTCTCTATTTTATTTTGCAACTAAAATCAATTCAATCGGATCTCCACAAATCAAGATTTTATCAAAAGACTGAACCATGTTCAGAAAATTTTCCAACTCACTTTGATTAAAACAATCTTCCTCAATTTAATCTCAAAAGCCCACAAATTTCCCATAAAGATGTAGATAATTGTCTTAGGAATCCAACACTTCAAAAACTAAGTTAATCGGATGTCGGACGGAAAAGATATAAGCAAAAGATTGTACAAAGGTCGGATTAGGAAGGAAATAGCAAAAACGGAAGAGAGGAAACGACGTCGCAGGGGCGTGAAACACAACCGAAACGATGTCGTTCTTGCGCGCGTGAGGACAGTAGAAAAGAAGCAAACGGCGTCGTGTGCGCGTGAGGAGAAAGAAACACCAAAATCGATTTTTCTTTTTTTTATAAATACATAAATATAACATAAGTTTCCAAAAATCATATCTCTTGATCTCGACTTCCAAATTTGACAAATTTGATATCAATGGAAAGCTCAAAGGAAGTTCTACAACTTCAATGAAGAACTCAAAAACTAATTCCATCTCTAAAGTGATCAAATTTCTAATCAAAAATTCTATCCAATTTAAAGTCTTCCTAAACAATCACATAACTTCCAAAATTTCTATCTTTCAACTCCAAGGTCCAAACATGTCATATTTTATATCAGTACAAAGATCAAAAAGCAACCTACAACTTTCATGAAGGACAGAAAAATCAATTTGGCCTCTAAGGGAGTCAATTTTCCAATCAAAGTTTCTGTCCACTAATGATTATGCCAAACAATAACAGAAACTTCCAAAAATCATAACTTCACATTGCATGATCCAAAAATTCCATACTTTACATCTCAAAACACATGCTAAAACTTTCATGAAGCACTTGAAGGCAATTGCAACCTCTAACTAGGTCAATTTTTCAATCAAAGTTTCTATCAAACATGTGTCATTCTATACCACATCCAAACCTTAAAATTTCATAACTTCCAATTCCCTCATCCACAATTAGCATACTATACATCATTTTAAAGCTATGCAAATTTTCTATAACTTTCATGTAGATCACTTAAGCCAATATAAACCACATCAGTACTAAAATTGGCCCCAAAGTACAGTACACACAAACTTATTCTTAATAGCATTTTTAACAAACAAAGTAAAATATCCTTATCTTTGGAAAATCATAACTTTCAATCCCGATATCAAAAAATGTCATACTTTATGGCGATAGAAAGCTCTCGACATAAACTACAACTTTCATAAAGATCATTTTCTCAAATTCAGCCCAAATCAAAAAGTCAACTTTCTATTACTTTTTATCCCAAAAAGTCAAACTTGCAATTTTCTAAAATTTAACACTTTCACTAATCATTTCTTGCTTTTTCACTTCATTTCAATCAACTCATTCACTCTCAATTTCATAGCACATACACATTTTCTCAAAATTCAAGTCATCTAAAACCAAAAATAAATCTTTTCACATCAATTTCCTTAAAGCATATTTACATCTATAACACAATACATATACAAAAACACTCATTTAATTTCATTTTATATTTCTAAATTCCACTCAAAGATCGGGGTCCAACATTTTAAGAAAGAAGTGGAATTTGATCCTTAAAGTGGAGTCCTAATTAAATTTACTATTGACCAACGGATATTCTCGAGTTGTTTGATATCGATGACTAAGGCTAAGTGATTGATTCATTAGGGATGCCAGGCATACCTCGCACATGTGATTGACACTTCGACACAGAAGGTCAAACCGGGAGATGTCCTTATTGTGTGTGAGTTCCTCGATATCTTTCCGGAGGAGTTACCTAAATTGCCACTTGATCAAGAGTTTGATTTTACTATTAACTTGGTCCCGAGGACTACACCAATATCTATACCACCATATCATATGGCACCAACAGAATTGAAAGAGTTGAAGATTCAACTACAAAAGTTATTGGACAAAAGGCTTCATTAGACCCAGTCATTCACCGTGTGGAGCTACAGTATTCTCAAAGATAGATTTGATGTCTGGGTACCATCAGTTGAAGATTGATGAGAATAATGTGCACAAGACTACTTTCCGAATGAGGTATGGATACTATAAATTTTTGGTGATGCCGTTCGGATTAACAAATGCACCCGCAGTATTTATGGATTTCATGAACATGGTGTTCCATCCTTATTTAGATCAGTTTATCATAGTCTTCATTGATGATCTTTTGATTTATTCTAAGGATGAAGAGGAGCATGCTAGACATCTCCGAATTGTGCTACAAATACTTCACAAAAGGCAGTTATATGTGAAGTTCTCAAAGTGTGAATTTTGGTTGAGGGAGATAGGATTCCTTGGGCATTCAGGGGAAGACATTTTTGTAGATTCAAAGCAAGTGGAAGCTATAGTTGAATGGGAACAAACCAAGAATGTGAAAAAAGTTCGTAACTTTCAAGGGTTAGCTGGTTATTATCGGAGATTTGTTGAGGGTTTCTCAGTATTTGCACCCCCTTATCGAGGTTTACCTGGAAGGGAATAAAATTTTAGTGGGAAGACAAATGTAAGGCGAGTTTCTACGAGCTGAAGAGGCAATTGACTTCTGCACCAATGCTCGCTCTACCTACCTATGGGGTTGGGTATGAGATATACAGTGATGACAGTCACTAAGGACTTGGTTGTGTACTTATGCAGGCCAAGCGAGTGATCGCATATGCTTCTAGACAGCTAACTAAATTATCCTACACATGATTTGGAGCTCACAGCAGTAGTGTTTGCACTCAAAATTTAGAGACACTATCTTTATGGGGAGATTTGTTGTATGTACATCAACTATAAGAGTCTGAAGTACCTACTGACATAGAAGGAGCTAAACCTTAGATAAAGAAGATGGTTGGAATTGATTAAGGATTATGACTTAATAATCGACTATCACCCAAGAAAAGCAAACGTGGTAGCCAATGCACTGAGTCGTAAATCCTATTCGGTAGTAACTGTTAGACAAGATCCTTATATAATGCATTTGATGAGTGTGCGGAGCCTTGGGGTTAGACTCTCAGTGGTAGAGGATGACAAAACATTATTAGCACAGTTTAAATTTCGACCAACATTATTTGATGAGATCAGGAGATCGTAGGCCGACGATCTCGAGATAAGAGTCATTTGAGAGAAATTGCCATCCCAAGAGAGTAAAGGGCTCAGACTAAGAGAAGACGGGTTGTTAGTCTTTAAAGATAGAGTCTGTATGCCAAATGACCAGGGTCTTGGGCAACATATGTTGGAAGACGCTCACAGTTCGGCTTATGCTATGCATCTTGGTAGCACCAAGATGTATCAAACTCTTAGAGAGAATTATTGGTGGCCAAGGATGAAGAGAGATATAGCAAAATTTGTGACTAGATGCCTTCCCTATCAACAGATTAAGGCAGAGCATCAGAAACCAACAAGTATGTTATAGTCTTTGCCTACTCTGGAATGGAAGTGGGAGCATATGACAATGGATTTGTAGTTGGACTACCATACACATCGAACGGTCACGATGCTATTTAGGTTATAGTGGATAGATTGATGAAGTCTACTCATTTTCTGCCTATCTACACAACCTACTCATTGGAGAGGTTAGCAAAGTTGTATATCGATGAAATTGTAAAGCTGTACGGGTTGCCAGTGTCTATAATATCAAATAGATATCCGAGATTCACCTCACAATTTTAGCCAAACTTCTAGGAATCTTTGGGTACTAAACTAAAGTTTAGTACTGCCTTCTACCCCCAAACCAATGGCTAATCAAAGAGGATCATTCAAACACTGGAGGACATGATGGGAGCATATATGATGGAATTCCAAGGGAGTTGGGACCGACACTTTCCTTTGATGGAGTTTACTTATAACAATAGTTATCAAACAAGTATTGGTATGCCACCATATAAAGCACTCTATAGGAGAAAGTGCAGGACACCTCTATGTTGGGATGAGGTTGGTACAGCTAAAGTCGAAGGAGTCGAATTGATAGAAGTTATCACTCAAAAGATAAAAATCATTCGAGAGAAAATGAAAGTTGCCCAATATCGTCAAAAGAGTTACGTAAATAAGAGACAACGACCATTAAAATTTGTAGTTGGTGACATGGTTTTCCTTCGGATATCACCATGGAAAGGTATTATCCGATTTTAAAGTTGAGGGAAGCTGAATCCTCAACATATCATACCTTTTTGTATCCCAGAGCGTGTCAAGACTGTGGCATATCGGTTGGAATTGCCACTGGACTTGGATAGGATCCATAATGTGTTCCATGTCTAGATGCTTAAAAAGTACATACTGGATCCATCTCACGTTTTAGATACAACTCTAGTAGAGCTGAGAGAGGACCTAAGTTTTGAGGTGAAACAGTCCAGATTTTGCATTGGTAGATAAAGAGGTTACACAGCAAGGATGTAACCATGGCCAAAGTTCTTTAGAAGAATGACAGGTTGAGGAGATGACATGGGAACCTGAGGATACTATAAGATGTCAGTGCCCCTATTTATTTGTGTCCTCGACTTAGGAGTTTTGAGTACGAAACTCTTTTAAGGGGGAAGGATTATACATTTATGCTTTAATTGAGAATTATAAGCTTCTGAAGCTTCAAAGTACTTATTTAGTTCAACCTTTTCTCTTTCCTTCAGGGTTGTAACCTTTAGAGAGTGATATAAAACCCTTTGAACTTCTATAAGATTCTCTAGTTCTAGCTTTTTATCTAGTTCCACTAGATTAACATTGTTGCAGAGATGCATGCTTTTGTAATGATTTTTATCATTTGCACACATTTAAAAGATTTAGAGCCAGAGTTTGTCTTCTTTATAGCCCCAAAAATGATCAAGTTAAGTTAGGGATGCTTCAAGAGTGAGTTGAAGAATTCGAAAGGGGATTTATTCTTAATTGGCTTACTATGAATGTCAATAATAATAAGAGTATGATCTGAGAAGAGTGATGCCTCATAAATGAAAAAAACTCTCTGTTAACTTTGCTTGCCATGGTTGTTTATTAAGCACCTATCAAGTTTTTATTTAAGAATATGTCTCCACTCTGATGATTACTCCAAGTAAAAAAAAAAGCCCCATGGTATCTGAGATCCTCTAAATAAGTAAGATTGATCAGTTTTTTTACATCAGAGTCTTAAGTACCCTTACCCCGATTTGATTTAGAATGTGAGAGCATGTAGTTGAAGTCTCCAACTATCTTACAAGGCATAGTCATACTGGTTTCTATCTTCTTCAGATCTCTCCACAAGCTAGCTCTATGATATTCCCAATTAGCAGCATAGATAACAGTTATGGCTAAAGTATTACTACTAGCTTTGAGCATCAATTCACAGTGAATAAGCTAATCAGAGCAAAAACAATTGGAGAAGTGCCAGTGAGCAGGAATAAAAGAGATAATAATTCTATCATTAAGATGCTTGGAATGACTAATTAAAGTGGTCCAATATGTATGTAAAAATTTCAGGTCCTTTAGGAAGTTATCTTCCTTTATTTTGGTCTCAATGAGACCAACAAAACAAAGTTTTCGAGTAGCAAGAAGTCCCTTAAAGTTAGCTATTTATTTGGACAATTAAGTCCATGAACATTTCATATAATGATCACCATCAAGAGTTTTTGATTTGGTATGAGACCAACAAAATAAGGTTTCTAGTTAAGAAGTCCCTTAGAGTTACTTATTTATTTGTACAATTAAGTTCATAAACATTCCATATAATGCATATAATCAGGAGTTTTTGGATTTGGTTTTCAAATGCCAGCTTCTCCATTGGAACCTCATTGCTACCCTTTGATGACTTAGATTGATTTAACTCATTCCTTACATGTTGAATGAGGTTTCATTGGAATTACTTTGCTGAATATTTTCCTCTACCTCTATATTCGTCTTTTTTTCTTCATTTTTCTTAGGCATCTAGATTTTGATGGTATCTCTCAAATGAGGTCTCTATGATTATGACAACCTAACCATATCCTCAAGTAAATCCTCATTGCCATTGAGTTTCCATAATAGTTCCTTTTTTAGCATCAATTTCAATGCTTACAAATCCTACCCTCTTGAAACTAGTTGTGTTGTCATCCAAATCTAGTGGTGTGCCCAGGTAGCTAGCAAGTAACTTAGGCCCTCTAAGGACTAGTATTCCAGAGGAATGCGATGAAAATTGACCAAGATGGGAATGGATTTTCATCTCTAATATATCTAATCTAAATATTATTTCTTATTTCTTTAAGAAAATAAGTTTACCATGTATATGCCAGGGACCCCAATCCATAATCTTTTGCGCCATTTCTCTAGAGGTGAAGTGAAAAAAAATGAAGAATTCTTCTTTAATGATCATGGTGTTTTCCCATCCCCATTTCTTCCAGTTTAGGTTAGCACAATGTTGAACACTTGGAAAGCCAATATCTTATGAAGGAAGTAACCTACTAGGATAGCTTTTCATTTAATCACTCCTTTATCAAGACATCAGGTAGAGGAGAGATAAATCCCTCTTTTTTTGTGGTATGAAGTGCAACTTGTGAAAGTTTTTAGAATCTCTTATAACTCTTCTCTAAGACAATTTCTCCAATTTCT
Organism: Erythroxylum plowmanianum; assembly: GCA_025531925.1. Taxonomy (NCBI): domain Eukaryota; kingdom Viridiplantae; phylum Streptophyta; class Magnoliopsida; order Malpighiales; family Erythroxylaceae; genus Erythroxylum; species Erythroxylum plowmanianum. Next base: position 25,174,735 of record JANVCQ010000004.1, read on the forward strand.
AAGCAGGGAGCAAGTTTTCGGGTTTAGTCAGCCTAGAAAGAAGGGCAGTGAAGTCTTCATGCACCTATTACAACACTTGTTTCTAGAAAAGGATGAGCAGCCTAAGCTTTAACTGACATTTTGCCTCTAACGTTAAATTGTTAGGATTTGGGCTTAAGTGGGAAATCAAAAGAGGGGCTAGCTTAACCCAATTTGGACTGATTAGACAAATTAAACCTAAATAATGAGGTCGTAGCTTGAGCTAAAGGTGAAGAATAGTGAAGAATAGTGTGTGAGCAGGAGTAAGGGAGATCAAAGGGAAAAGCTAAGACATTCATGAAAGGCATGATTCTAGTGAGAAGGAGGAGGAAAAAACTAGTCATCATTTTCCAAGCAAAATGAGTCTCCTTTTCATTATATAGAGCTCATATTCTTTTTGTCGTTAATGATTCATCACCCTCATTGATTTGATTCCTAAGCTCCCTTGTGATTTAGGCATAGAAATGTCTCTATATTTTACCTTATGAATCCTTTTGTTATCTTTAGTCCTACTCTACAAGAAATTTCTAAAGATCCTCTCTACATTTTTTATGATTTTGGTTGGCAAAGCTATATGAGAACTCTAGTAAATGTGCATTCCATCAAGTATAAGTTTTATCAATTGAATTCTTCCAATATAGGAAATATTTTTAGACATCCAACTATAGGTTCTACATAGGATTGTATCATAGATTGGTTTATAGTCTTGATAAGAGGGTTTAGATGTTGTAATTGGGATGCTAAGTTATTTAAAAGGAGCTTTAATCCACTGTAAACTTAAGACATGAATCAATAACTATTCTAGTTTATTTGAAATAAAGGATGTAATGATATAGGTTTTCCCATGTTTATTCATAATCCAGACATCTTAACAAAATTTTCTAAACATTATAATAACAATTAAATTGATTCTAAGTTATTCCATATAGCAGTAGTAAGTCACTCATCAAATAAAAAATTAAAGATTTTGATTATCTTGCATTTATAGTGATAGTGTCTCCCTTGAGCAATATTATGATGTATCATTCTTTTAAGAACCTTTATTACTAGGTTAAACATATAAGGAGAAGGGGGATCTCCTTTTCTAACCCTTTTTACTCCTTTAAAGATTAAAGTGGCTTCATCATTGATCAGTACATTGTAGTAAGTGATTGACATAAATTAATGAATTCAATTAGTGAATTTAGGAGGAAAGCCAAAACCTAGAATGTGTGAAGTAGAAATGTCCAATTGAGTGAGTCAAAAGCTTTAGTAAAGTTTATCTTCATAGAACAACTCTTTATGGATTTGTTATTGTGATAATCCTTGAAATTTGCTTAAGTAAACAACAAATTTTCTTTGATTTTTCTACCTATGATAAAAACTAGACTGAGAAAATTTTGCTGGAGATTTCAATAAGGGATTAATTCTCTAAGCTAAGATCTAGGAAATAATTTTGTAAAGGATGCTACAATAAAAAAAATTGACCTAAAGCCTTAGAAAGAAGAAGGGTTGGATACTTTGACGACTAAGAATAGGAAGGTCTTGTTTATTTCTTTAAGTAGGGATCTTAAGTTAAAGAACTCCTTAAACATATTATAAATATGAGGCTTTAGTGAACTTTAGGACCCTTGGAAGAAATATGCATCAAGATAATTTGGTCATAAGGACTTATTAAGACTGAAGCTAAAAAGGGTATATTTAATTTTAGAGTTAGAAATAGGAGCTAAGAGGGCATGTAACTGGGATTGACTTAAGGACGGGGAGACTAACTTTCAAAGTTAAGAGATTAAGTTTGTGGTAGAGGAATCAGCACCTAGGAAAGCTTTGAAATGGCAGAAATGTTATTTATTTATATTTGTGTTATTCATAACAAAAGATTCCTATAGGATGAAGGATTCCTAAGATTTTATTGATATTTCTTCTATTTTGAATGCATCTTAAAAAGTTAGTGTTTGAGTCCCCTTCTTTTGTATAGGTGATTTGTACTTTTTTCTTTTAAAAAATGTTATAGGTTTCCAATGAGGAGAGCTAAGAATTCAACTTTGCTTTCTACATTCTTTTCAAATCCTAATTCCTAGGTTATTGTGTAACTAAGTCTGCAGGTCATTCAGTTCAATCATTTGTTTATTTACATCTCTAAGAATGTCATCTTTGAAGTTTTTCTTATGGAGATTTTTTAGTTCCTCCTTTATGATCTTCAATCTAGCAACTAGCTTGAAAGATTCAAAGGCCTCAACTGAACAATTCAAACATTGAGTTATTATGTTCTCATATCCTTCCAACTCAATTAAAAAGTTAAAGAACCTAAATGGGGTTCTTAGCTTTTTTATATGTTGAGCCATTCTCATCTCCAATGGGAAGTGATATAAGATCCCAGGATTGGTAAACCAAGCCACTATATTGTGAAATATATCTATTAAATATGAATTTACTAGCCCCTTGTCTAGTTTTTTCCTTAAATGAAAGTTACCTTATTGTCTATTAGTCTAGGCATATAGATTTCCTATTTACGAGAGATCCGTTAGTCTTAAATTACTAAGGCAATCTCTTAATTCCTTTACAATCCATGAAGCCTTAAACATTTTTGCTAACTCCTTTATGCCTTTCCATAGCTTATTTCTTTAAAAACCATACTTAGCAGCATAGACAAAGGTAACTTCGATCCTTTCTTGAAGTAGATATGAAAACACTTCCATATACAGAAACTATTATGTCTGTTTTGTGTTGAGCATCTGAATATCATTTGGTTTATAAGCTAATATAATTATACCTAGCCTAGGATGAGCATGATTAGAAATTTGTTCTCCATTTTCCCCCTAAAAATCGTAATCCTTTATTCAAAATTGACTCATTGATTTTTATTTTAGCAAGCCTATCAAAAAATAGTTTTTCTATTTGATGAAATGTTTCATTTTTTATTATTTTTGGGGTAATTCAAGCCCGTTATATTCCAAACTATAATCATGATGTTGAAGAGCTTATCAAGCCCTTATCTTTTTACTTTTTACTGGACTTCCTATTGAATTCTACACAACATTGAGTTCATTTCCTTTTAATTCATTTTTGTTTTTTTCAACAAGCCCTATCTCCATTGAATTTTCTTCAATGGTGTTTAAAGTTTGGAGGTTAAAAGAGTGGTTGGTTAAAAGGAAAATTTTTGGTAGTGGATTTTGAGTTTGTGCAACTTTTAGAATTGTTTTGGTTTAAAGAGTTTGGTTCTATTTTGTTGTTTCCTTGATAATTAGGGAGGGAGGCCATAGGTTTTTTATTTATAGAGGAAGTTAAATTGGATGGTAGAGGGAAGGTTTATGAAAGTTTAGTGATTGGGAATTAATAAGTGGGGGATGAGGACTAGATTTAGGCATCCAAACCTTCGATATAGTTGAGTGATCTAGCTTCTAAGGGAAAGAAATTGATGTTTCAATGGTTAGGAGTTCTTCTTCTTCACCCAAGCATAGTTGAGTGATCTAGCTTTTAGGGAACGAAATTGATATTTCAATGGTTAGGGATTCACCTTGTTCACCCAATCTATGAACTAATAAAACTTCTAGTAAATTTGCATTTCTTTTTATTTATTATTCTTCATATTGTTTCTGTTTGATTATCTAGCCTAATCGTTTTCCCAATTACACTTGCCAAATTGCTCATTCCCATATTAGTCCAAATACTCTAATGGGATACTATGGAAACATTTTTAAAGAGTTTTATCAAAACTTATAATTGGCCTTCGCTTTTATAAAAACATAGGCTTTCCCCTCCAATATCATGGACCTGAATCTAACATTATTGTCATTCTTGCTACATCCCTAAATTTGAATAGAAAATAATTTTTCTTGGTTATATAACATGTTCTAACCCATTCTTAAACCAAATCACTTTTGCCCAAGCCTTAATTGAAGGATAGGAAGGTTTTTTATCAAGAAAAAAACTAACTAGAGTTGTCTTCCGTTTAGCTACTCCAGCTTTCAAAACATCTATTAGGGGAGAAATAATTAGGTTATTATTGAACTTAGGAATTAGTTTAAACTTTACCGAAGTCTCTCCATAAGTAACTACCAAGTTCCAAGCTTTCGGAGGGGAGCTAAAGGAAAAAGTTGTAAGAGTAGGAAATAGGACAGGAGATGTGATAGGGATAGGAAGAGGGTTAATTACAAGCAAGTATTCTAAGGTTGAGCTATTTGAAGGAAAGAGATGGATCTGGGAGGAGGGTATAGGATTAGAATAAGAGGGAGATCCCTGGTACTGAGAGATTAGAGAAATGAGTTAAGAGAGGATATGATAGGTGGCTTAGACAGAGAGGGTAGAACTGAAGAAAGATTTGACTCTATAGTAGTTAAAGGGGAAGGAAGAGAGAGAATACCAGGACCATAAACAAAATTAGTAGTAGAAAGAGAACAGGTAAGCTTAGGTGGTGAGCTAACAAAAGGGATTATGGGCGAAGAAAGAGGCATGATTTGATGTTAACAAAGAACATAAAGACTAACAGCATGTTTGGTATAATGGAATATCCATTCTAAGGATAACACATTCCTAACATATTCCTAAGATAGCATTTGGTTTAAAAACACACGCGGAATAACCTAGCATCTGGTTTACTTATTCTTAAAATTTGGAGAATAGAGAAACCCGTTACCAACCTATCTGTACTTATTCAAACAATAGTTGATCCTCTACTGTTCTTGTTGAAGACAACTCTACCCTCTCACGTTCAAGCCTCCGAAACAACTTATCCTTCTTCGACGTTGAAACATCTTCGAGCCTCTGAAACTTCTTATCTTCTCACATTCAAGCCTCCAAAATCTTCCACTTCTTTAACTGCGTGATTCTCGAACCAAGTTCGTGATTCCAACGTCTTACACAACTGCTTGATTCTAGGTAAGTATTTTGCATTATTTCAATTGGGTGATGGGTGTCGAATGGGTGGGGGGGAATTTTTTTCAACTGGGTATTTCAATTGGGTGATGGGTGTCGAATGGGTGGGAGGGAATTTTTTCAACTGGGTATTTCAATTGGGTGATGGGTCTCGAATGGGGGGGAATTTTTTCCATTTGGGTATTTCTAGCGGTGACTAATTTCATTGGGTATTTTGTCTGGGTATTATTTTCGCACTAATTCTAGTTTCCCATTCGTCTTCTTTCTGTTGTTTTTATACTTGTTGAGTGGGTTGGATAATTGTTGTATTGGAATCTCCATGTGAAAGGTTTGTATGAGATATGTGTTTGTGCACGTAGAAGTTGACTAATGGTTATGTGTTTGTTAACAAAATCCACTTTGAATTAATTACAGTTGGGTTCAACTACCATTGGTTTGAAGACAACAAAAGGTGTAGTGCTTGCTGTGGAGAAGTGCATTACCTCACCATTACTGGTTTGTCCTGTACCAATTGCATCCTCTAGATTTATATGAGATAACTAGAGTTCATATGTTAACACACGTGTAGGAATGGAACTAAAATTTTCATTGAATAAGGGTCTGTAGTTATCACATAGTGGCAGTTAGATGTAGTTGTCATATTGTGTGAGTTAGGTATAGTTTATTTGTCTAAGTCCCCATATTGGTGAGGGTACGGTTTGGTGAACTTTAACATATGTAAAAGCTTTTAATTTCTTATTCATTTTATGTATCTTGAGTTGAAACTCTGGTAATACATGATATCTAGTATCTTTAGTTGGAATGCATGATATCTTTATATCTTTAGTTAGAATGCATCTAAGGCAAATAATAACAGTGGAGTATAATCCATATACCATATAGCAGTTCAGATCACATACCTTGAAAAATTATTCAAGGTATGTGATCTGAACTTTGTACTCTACATGCCTCAACTTGCCTCCAAATCTCCCACTTGAAATGCCACCACCACCATATACTTTATTAGCATTCACCAATTGCAGCACCCATAATAGCTACTGAAGATACTCTATTAGCATAGCTTCCTACCACATATTGGCCTTGTGTATTCATTATACTAGGACAATTTCCAGAGCTATTAATCTTTATTAGCATAGCTTCCTGAATGCTGCTTCTTTTACTTTCAACTTAAAGATATATCTAGTAAACAGGACTTGAAGAATAATTTTTGAAAAGTTCTCATCATCTTGCTTTTCAAATTTCATACAATGCAAAACTTTTGCAGAGACACCCATAATCTCCTCCCCACAGTCCTGAAATACAGAGACACCCAAATTTCTGAAAATTTTATTCGCTCATAAAATGATGTCTCCTTACCATTTTCGTTATTTGTAACCTCTTTACTGCATGGCCTATCTCCAGTCGTGATTGGACAAGCAGTATAATAGAAAATATCAACCTTAATAGTTGCATTGACAGTGCTCCAATCTGGTTTTTCAGAAGTGCCTAGCCTCTCATCAATTTCAAAAACAATCTAGAATATATGTCCTGCCCACACTTGAATTTTTTTTGGAAATATAGACGGTAGGTGTGTTCCTCCCTTCCTTATTAAACCAAGGAAAATCTGGTTCAATAAACAGCTGACTTGTAGAGATAGTTCCCAGTCACTTACCATTGAAATCACTAACCCTTACCAGATTTCACAGATAGAAGTGGAAAGCTCCCCCTATTGTTCCATTGTTCCATTCTTTGCCTTGGTCTCCCATTGTTCCATTCTTTTCTCCAAGGCATTGAACCGAGCAGCAGTCTTTGAGGAATCCTGTTGAATAAGAGAAGCAATAGCATTAAACTGGTTAGCATTAGAATTCCTCTCTTCCTTCATCAGAGTCATCATGCTGTGAAGCAACTGATTGGTGTCCTCCTTTGGTGGGACCACTAGGGCTTGCTGTTGATTTGGGAACTGGTTAGTGGAAGTACCAGCTCCTCCTCCTTGCTGAAATCTGTTTCCAGCCC
>JANVCQ010000004.1:25214746-25232374 GCA_025531925.1 Erythroxylum plowmanianum
AGCATTTATTTTTTTAATGGAAAACATACTTGACAGAGAACAAATGCATTGAATATGACTGTATTCTTCTCAACTGTGGCATGTTCGTTGCTTTCGGGATTCAAGTGGAGAATTCTCTTTCCCCCAAAGTTGAGAACTAGAAGAACAGCAATTTGATACAGAGCCTGAAATTGAACTACAATATCAGGAATTGCGTAGAAACATGAACTACAATACCAGGAACTACACTGGTATTTTACTAGTATATATATCACATCAAAAAAATACCTGTATGAGCAAGTTCCTCCACATGATGTTTGTTATAAGAGGTTCCCTACAAACACCAGCATAAATTAGTAGTCAAATCAGCACAAAATCAGTTCCAGATCATCCTTTAAGACTTCCGTCCACACTGAACGTCCATCTAACTTTTAAATCTTAATATACAACATGAACCCAACACTTGGTAATCACTGAAGAAGATAGAACCTGGACACTTTGTTTAACAAGGACCCCAAAAAGCACCCAGGTAGGCAGAACATATGTATAACCTCTAGTAATTTAAAAACTTTTAGCCTTTTTACCTGAAGTAAAAAGGTCTTGTTCGACCATTGAAGATAGGAAATGAAGACATGATGAATATTAATCTCAACTGATATATGCAAGAGACAGACAAACTTTAAGAATCAAGTACTAGCAGCAGAGATCTTTTCTTTAATCAAATATCTTAATAAATTCACAGATCACTCAATGCTATTCTCAAGCCAGCCAATGTTCAAGACTCTACACAAGATGCTCCAGGAATCCAAAGGCGTAAGGAGGTCTGTGTGTAAATTTAATAGTTTAAAAGATCTGCTAGCCCCTTGATATTGACTAAAAGTATTAATTCCCAAACACTGTCTCTTCCTTATTTCTAATCGAGAAACTAAAAAAGAAGTAAGTTACTTCCAATTACTATATGACCCACCGAAAACATTAAATCCAGTGGACCAGTATGAAAGCACACGTTTAAACTAGCAAAGATTGACAAAAACATGGCAACATTACATGGTCCTTACATTGAGAAAGCATAAAACCCATTCATCAAACCATGTTACAATAGTACAGCAAAATATATCCTCATTGGATGAAATTTAACATATCTGGCATAGTGCATTAGAACGAACCTTCTCCCAACTGGGGTTCTATGCATAAGATGGTCCGTTGGTGGTTCTGTAGCTAATGCAAGTGCTCCAAGTGTATCCATGATAAGATTAACCCAAAGGAGCTGCATCATTCAATTCAACAGTAAATTGAGTTCGAGAAACCAAGATGATAATTTGCAAAACTCAAATTCAGACCATGATTGCTCCAATGTTTCATCTGAACCAACAGAAAGTCATTCAGAAGAAAAACTGAGAATTCCAGAGTATGTTTGGATCATGAAAGGGTCCTTTTCTCTGAAATAATAATAACGTCTGCAGAATAGTCTGTCTTCATTTTTACTCCATATCGGGCAATAATCCATTGATAAGACATATTTCCAAAATAAACAAATTGGCATCATATTTAGATACATCCACTTATCCTCTGTTTTCCATTCTACTCCCTTATAACATCATTGAAGAAAATAAATTTTTGGTCCTCAGTTTCCTGTTCCATTCCAACTATTTCATTTTTTTCAATTAAGCGCTCCAACAAACCATAAGATTTCAATGTAGTTCATTCTGTCAACATTATCAGGAATTTGTATGGCATGCACGATTCCAAATGTCAATTGCTACTTGAAATTGTAACTACAGATAATAAATGGATTATAAATTAGTTCAGATTTGAAAAAAATGTTTTAAGAAATTATCATTCTCTACATTTAACTTTTGTACAGCATGTCAGTTCAATGTAACCCTTATTAAGGACACAACAATCTAAACGTAGCCTTTGTCACACACAGCATGTCAGTTCAATGTAACCCTTGTTAAGGACACAACAATCTAAAAGTAGCCTTTGTCACACACATCACATTATGGGAACTGAAGTTTGTTTATCCTTAATATCATTTTGTAGATAACATAATTTGGACAATGATATAATCATCACACATTTAAAAAAAATTCACCGAGAAAATTCTGAATTTCATTCTTCATAACTATTTTTTATAAATTAATCATTATTATGGCATATACAATAATATGAATAAAAAAGATATGCTCTGGGACAGAGGGAGAGAAAGTAAAAGGATCTAAGATAACAAATGAGAGGATCAGATGTTAACCTGTACTGCATTTAAAGGAACATCTCCAGAAGAGATGGCTGCAACTACATTTATCACAAGGGCTGCAACATTAACAGTAAGTTGAAACTGGATGAATTTCTGAATGTTAGCATACACAGAACGGCCCCATCGAACAACCTACATTAATACAAAGTTCAAAGTAGATCAAATTATTGCAAAGTAATCAAAGCATATAGCTTAGCTAGATCCCTAAGTTTATAAATCTGCTATCATCTTTTGAACTGCTTCAGATCAACCTTTTCCACTTCAAAGAAAAATAATCTTTTCAGTTGAATATTAAAAGATGTGCTTTCTAAATGTGAAAACTTCAATTTTCTATTTAGAACTTGTGTAGGATCTTTCCTGGGGTAAACCAGTTAATATACATTCTTCCCATGAGAAATTGCATCTCTTATTTATATTAGCTCATAGTTATTAGGAACTCCCATTCCTAAGCAGGTATTAGAAGTTAACCAATGTGTCTAATTATGTAAATTCCAAAGACTTCTCAGCGACAGAAATGGAAGTCACCCTTCTGATTTTCGACCTACAAACTTTATATTGTTAACCTTCTATGCCCTGGTAATAAGTATACTATCTATGTTTGTTACTTCTTTTTTTCCCTCGACAAGAAAGAAGACACACATATACATACACAAAGAGCAAGGGCAGACAAGCTTTCAATAACAGAGTTTAACACAAGTAGATAATATTCATAACATAGATATATTCACAGACATATACTAATAATCTGGAATTAATAACAATGTTCTGATTTAGTAGACATTTTTTAGTCTATTAAGTTATATCCCTAAATACAACATATACAAAATTTTATTCCTTAAGATTAAAGTAAATTTGACTTGGGTTCTCTGTCCAAGAAAGTCGCTGAATTTATTTCTTTGTGAAAGAAATAATATACAAACCTTAACTACTGAAGCAAAATTATCATCCAAAATTATTATATCTGAGCTTTCTTTTGCCACTTCAGTCCCTTGGATGCCCATAGAAAGGCCTATATCAGCCTAAAGATACAAGAAGGCAATGATATAATTGTTAATGATAAGTATATAGCATAGTCAAGCAGATAATTATATGGTATATATATCATAATCAAGATGCGTTTTGTGTCATCAGAGGCTGCAAACAATAAGATATACCAGAATGCGAGATCACTCATTCTAAACAGTTTTGCCATTTGCAATGAAATGGAGAGATTCGTGCATATAGCACACTAAAAACTAATACAATTTCATGTGAGCGCACTAACTTGTTAAGGCACTAGCATATTTTGCAACCATATTATGTCATGGCAAAGAAAGCAGGGTAGCTTTAGTACTTCTTTCACATATCTAAGTCTCAAATCAAATACCCATTTAAGATGCGTAGGACCACAAAAAATCCTTGTATAAACGTGAACAAAACATTTGCATGCAATAAAAAAGTCCATGGGTACAAGATAGTTGCACAAAAGAGAAGTCATATTGATTCATGATGATAATGTAGTCATAAAAAAATCAATCGTGCACAGATAATGCTTGAATATTTATACACAATTCTACATCTGTGCATGCTTGTCTTCCACATTCTGTCCTCAGTATTTATCAAACCTTGATTTAACAAAAACAGAGATTTAAACCTCATGAAGTGCAGGTGCATCATTTGTCCCATCTCCGGTCACAGCCACAACTTCCCCTCCCTTACGTAGGGCTTGCACAAGTAAAAGCTTGTCACTAGGGGATGACCTTCCCATCACCTACAAATAATTAACTATAAATTTGCATCTCGCATCCTCAAAAGGCCAAAACTTGCAAACTCACATCTTGAGGAACGATAATAAGCCTGTACTTTGAGAAAATTTTCTGATTACTGAACATGATCATAAACTATCTTAATATGTTACAAACATACCGTAATTTTCTTTGCAATTAGTTCTCTTTCCTTCTCAGAATATGCACGAAATATCCTTCCTTCAATGACACTTGGTTCAGTAGCATCTATTTTTGAATCAAGAATTCCACACTCAAAAGCTATGGATTTTGCCGTTTGAAGATTGTCTCCAGTGACCATTCGTACCTGTAGAACAATTCGCTATGTAAATTATTCATTTCCCCAATTCTGTAGATTTATAGTTGTTGAAAGATATTCTAAATATTTGTAATTATGTATAATATTTGATTATGTTATATATTTAGACAGTTGACAAATTTGTGAGCAAAATTTTATGAAACATTATTTCATTCTTAATTAATAAAATTAAATGTCTTTTTTGTTTCTAACAGAGGTCTTTAAATACTTGTACATCAATACAAGATATATGTATTCAGCCATTTTCAAAATTTATTCTCTGTTTTTATGGCATCAGAGTAGAAAGTAAAAAGCTAGGGTTGAATCTTTTTTTAAAATGTCTGAGATCACGTCTGAGAAAAACAAGCCTTCCCAATCACCTTAGTTAGAACTTCAAACCATTTGAAACTCATCCGAAAACCATCTTATTCAGATTACTACAATCCGACTAAATGGTGACAATTTTCTTCGATGGTCATAATCGGTTCGCATGTATATCAGAGATAGAGGCAAGATTGGAGATATTAAGAAGCCTAATGTGGGGGATCCAACCTATGCCGCTTGGGATACTGAAAACTCAATGGTGATGACATGGTTGGTCAATTCGATGGCTAAAGAGATAGGTGCAAACTACATCTGTTACTCTACAGCAAAGGAACCATGGGACATCTCTAAGATGTATTCAGACCTAGGAAATCAATTCCAAGTTTACGACTTAACATACAACTTGGGGAAATTTGTCAAGGTGAGAATTCTATGACAACTTATTTTAATTATCTTAAAAGGGTTTGGCAAAACCTAGACTTACTCAATGATTATGAGTGGAAATCATCCAATGATTGCAATCATTACAAGAAGATAGTGGATGCTAGCTGAATCTTCAAATTTTATTTTGCAGGTCTGATAATGAATAAGATGAAGTTCGTCGCCGAATTATTGGAAGAAAACATCTGCCTTCAATTAGTGAAGTATTTGCAGAGGTGAGGAGAAAAGAGTTGGAACATGTGATGCTGGGAAAGAAATCTATAGGTATAACTGGTTCTGTAGAAGGGTCAGTCCTGGCCATTCTAGAGGCTCAAATCAACTGTAAACTTCCCAAAACCAGCATGCATAAGACAAAAGTAACCTGCATTGTTGAATATTTAGTCCTCAAAGTTAGGAGTTAGTTTCCTATTTTTGTAGATATTAGGAAATCAATCTTTATTGTCATTATTGTGTTACTATTTTATAGGTCATAGTGTCCTTATTTAGTTATGAAGTGTATATATATATATATATATATCATGTACTGATTATGATTTCAAATATGAAGATTAATTCATTCAGAATCTTCATGGTATCAAAGCCTCGGAAACCCTAGCCATCATCGTCACATTTCGACATCCTTCTAATCATGGAATTCTCAATTTTTTCTTCTCTCAAAAAAACAAAATTTGAAATGGCAAATGAAGCAGCCAGTTCCGTCTCTAAGACATCTTCTCCTTCCAACCCAAATCCAGTCCAATCCAGTTCTGGAAATTCTGGAACATCTGAGAATCTATCTCTTCTAATCACAAGTCATAAACTCAATGGACATAACTATCTTCAGTGGTCCCAATCTATACGGATGTTCATCTGTGGCAGAGGAAAAGAAGATTACCTGACTGGAGAAGTTCCAATTCCTCAGAAAACTTATCTGAACTACAAGAAGTGGAAGGCCGAAAATCATCAAATCATGTCATGGCTCATAAACTCCATGAATGTGGAAATTGGTGAAAATTTTCTCCTATATGAAGCGACTCAAGAAATATGGGAGGTAGTGAGAGAAACTTACTCCAGTTCTAAAAATACTTCAGAACTCTTTGCAGTGGAGATGGTTCTTCATGATCTTCGTCAAAGAGAATTAATAGTAACATAGTATTTTAATATTCTCATTCGTCATTGGCAACAATTAGATATGTTTGAGTTTTATGAGTGGAAGTGCCCGGAGGACAATGAATTATATCTTAAGAAAGTGGAGCAAAAAAGAATTTTTAAATTTCTGCTTGGTCTGAATAAAAGTTTAGATGATGTTAAGAGGAAGAATAATGGGAACAAAACTCCTTCCAAGTCTCCAAGACACGTTTTCAAAAGTTCGCCGAGAAGAAAGTAGAAAGAAGGTAATGTTAGGCAATCAGCCGCCACCTCTAAGCCCAGATGGGTCTGGGTTTGTTACTCATAGTTCACGATCTCCAACACCACTAGATAATCGCCAGCCAAGAAAGGGGCAGCCTTGGTGTGACCATTGCTCTCAACCAAGTCATACAAGGGAGACATGTTGGAAGTTACATGGAAAACCAACGAACTGGAAGCCAAAAAGATCAGCTCAAGATAGCCGTGCAAACTCAACCAATGTCACTGGGAAACAGTAGTGCATAACCAAAATCCAATCCCTCCACCAAGGAGCAACTAGACATGTTAAACTTGTTGCTAGTTCAACAGTAGGGTGCTTTGTCAGAGTGTTGTTCAACAACAATCAAAACAGTGGATCATTGACTCAGGAGCATCAGATCATATGACAGGAGATGGGACACTTTTCTTTGACTATCAACCATGTCACCCTAATCTCACGGCGAAGATTGCTAATGGCACTTTATCTAAAGTGGCCGGGACTGGATCAATTCAAATATCGCTTGGAATCTGTTAGGATCCAAAATCCTAACTAGCTCCAATCCAGTAATCAACAATAGCACAAGAGAAGTAAGCAGTGAACAAATAAGAAAAACATAGAAGAAGAGAATATGAAGAGAAATTCAGTATATTGATACGCTAGGCTTCGAGGGCTAGCCAACCTCCCCAGTACATAGTTTTCATAACAAACTCATAGTGATGATCCTGACCCATCCCCCACACATCATCTTTTATTCCCTTCTCTAACTAATTGTCCAACTCAGCACCGTATCTTTTCTCAAAGTCCCTACACACTCTCCAAATTACCAATCTGCCCAAACCTTCTCTTCCTACTATACTGCTGATTATAATGGGTCTGATTCCTGTCAATGAATTGCTGATTAACCTCCTCCACCAGTGATCCACCATCTGTATACTTAAAGAGTGTAGGAGGGTCCCTCCCATACAATGCTTTAAAGGGTGACATTCCAATGGCACTGCTGTAGGTAGAATTAAACCAAAATTCTACCCAACTTAACCATTTTGGCCACTCTCTAGGTTATTCTCCATCTAAACATCTGTTAACCACTTCGGTTTGCCCATCCGATTGCAGATGATAGGCTGATGTCATGTTAAGGGTCGTTCCCGACTGTCGAAATAGTTCCTGCCAAAAACCACTCATAAACACCCTGTCTCTATCGGAGATAATGACTTTAGGAAAGCCATGTAATCTGACCATTTCTCTAATGAATATAGCAGCTACCTGTTTAGCTGTAAAGGGATGCTTCAAAGCCAAAAAATGGCTGTACTTAGAAAGTTTGTCAACTACCACTAAGATGGTATCAACTCCCATGGCTTTAGGTAATCCCGAAATAAAATCCATAGACAATTCTTCCCACACCAAGTTAGGTATAGGTAGGGGTTGTAACAACCCTGTAGGCTTTAAAACTAGATATTTGTTTTTCTGGCATACATCACAGGACAAGATGAATTGCTTAATATCAGACTTCATTCCCCTCCAATAAACAACCCCAGATAACCTCTTGTAAGTGTGAAAAAAATCAAAATGGCCCCCTGAAGGAGTAGTGTGGAATCCTCTGATCAGTTTATGAATATATGGACCAGATTCGGGTAGTACCAACCTGTTTGCATAGAAGAGGCGTGAACCCCTTAGTTTAAAAGCTGGATGACCATCGGGTTGGATTAAAAGATCCTAAATCAATCTCTTAAGCTTCGGATCCTGTTGTACCAAGTCTTCCAAATGGTCCAACTCCTCATGATAGCCCATGGATATAGCCTTTAGCTCCCCTTCGGTTCTTCTGGATAATGTATCCACTGCTTTATTTTCAAGACCTAGCTTATAGCGAATATCAAATCAAAATCCCATAAGCTTAGTAACCCATTTATGCTGTTCTTCTCCCAAAAGCTTCTGATCAGTTAAGAAATGCAAACTTCGTTGGTCCGTTTGAATAATAAAGTGCCTTCCTAACAGATAATGCCTCCATTTCTGTACTGCCATCCCAATTGCCATTAATTCCCTATCATAAACTGGTTTAAGCTGATTACGGAGGGATAATCCTTCACTTAAATAGGCTATAGGTCTACCTTCTTGCATTAACACCGCCCCAAGACCTGTTGCCGATGCATCTGTTTCAACAACAAAGGGTTTGGTGAAGTCCGGTCAAATTAATATTGGGGTACTGGTCAACACTTTCTTCATAACTTCAAAAGCATTATGTGCCTTTGCTGACCACTGAAATTTATCCTTGCACAGCAGGTTGGTGAGTGGTTTTGCTATGCTGCCATACCCCTTCACAAATCTCCTGTAGTATCCCGATAACCCCAGGAATCCCCTCAAAGCCTTTACATCCCTTGGAACCGGTCAATTCTGATTGCTGTCTATCTTCAATGGATCTACTGAAATTCCTTCTACCGAAATATAGTGCCCCAAATACTCTAGTTTATGATGTCCAAAACTGCACTTCCTTAAATTGGCTACTAAGTGATTGTCTACCAGCACCTGCAATGCCAATCTGAGATGGATAACATGCTCGGCTAGACTTTTGCTATAGATGAGGATGTCATCAAAGAACACAAGTACAAACCTCCTTAGCTAAGGTTTATAGATTTTATGCATTAATGACTGGAAAGTGGCAGGAGCATTTGTCAGCCCAAAGGGCATGACTCTAAACTCATAATGCCCCTCATGTGTTCGGAAGGTTGTCTTAGGTATGTCATCCTCCTTAACCCTGATTTGGTGATAGCCAGACTTCAAATCAATCTTAGAGAACACCACAAAACCTCCTAGCTCATCAAAAATCTCATCAATGCATGGAATTGGGTACTTATCAGGTATAGCTACTTTGTTCAAAGCTCTATAGTCCACGCACATTCGCCAACCACCATCTTTCTTTTTTATCAACAGAACTGGGCTGGAAAATGGACTAGTGCTTGTTCGAATCACACCAAAAGCTAGTATCCCTTTCACCAATTTTTCTATCTCATTCTTCTGGTAAAAAGGATATCTATAGGGTATGGAATTTGGTGGTTTAGATCCTGATTCCAAGGTAATAGCATGATCAATATCCCGTTGAGGAGGTAGCCTTGAGATGGGTTGAAATACCTGATTAAACTCCCTTAACACTACTGCAATGTCTTTTGTAATACCCGTCAATTCAACCTGCTGATTGTGGACAGCTTCAAACTCATACAATTCAGTTACAACCTCCTGATTACTTCTTTCCTCAACCATATAACCAATGCCTCCTTGCTGCAGAAGTTTACAGATGGTTTTTAAAGACACCATCGCAGAATTAAGGCAGTGCTCTCCATAGAATTTTATCTTCTCTCCATTACTTCTGAATTTCATAACCTGCTTCTTAAGGTTAATGAGTATGTCCCCCAACGTTTCTAGCCACTCAACCCCCATAATTATGTCAATACTTTTCATGTCAAAAGGGAAAAAGTTTTGCCTAATGGAGGTACCTTGAATAACCACTTCCACCGATTCACAAACTCCTACACTTTGGATTTTACAATCGTTTCCAAGCCTCACTTTATACGGTTTAGTATTGCTCACCAGTACCCCAACTCATCAACAAAGCCTTCCCTCACGAAATTATGAGAAGCCCCACTGTCAATCAGCACTATCAATTCCTTTCTGCAATTCTACCTTTCACTTTAAAAGTTTGAGGCCCCGTTATCCCCAACACAGAACTCGCCGACAGCTCCAGCTCAGCCAACGTGTGTGAACTGTCCACATCAAGAGTAGGTTTAATAGTTAATACCTGATTAACTAGTTCAGCTTCCTCCTCCTGCAAATCTTCTGGTTGTTCGTCATCCTTCAACGAAGTGTTTTTCGCCACATCTATATCCCGGTACGAATTTGGCATCGCATCGGTAACAAATCCCTTGCTCTTTCTTCCGTTGAATCTCTTCAGTTGTCAACTGCTTGAATGGATATGGGGAGTCCCTCCAATTGGGTCGACGTCCTTCAAATGTTCTGTTTGGGTAGAAGTTTAACCTTGGACTAGTGTTGTTGAGATCGGCGTAGATCGATTTCCATCCAGAAGCCAATTAGGGCTTCCTAACATCAAATTTGGGAGAGAGGAAGTTGCTAGGTTCTTACCATGGGCGAGGTAAGTTTTATTACCCGTTTCCCCACTACCAAACCTGATAGAACTCTAGTCTTAGAATACTAGAGATTTCAGTATTAATTCAATAATCTGTAATGTATATAGCTCATTACAGTGTGATAGTAGTATTGCTTCCCTAAACCAGAGCAGAATCGCTCCTCAGCAGGTATGTGTACTCTGCTGTCACAATTTTCCTCACTTCTTTTCTGCTTCACTCCCCTCTCTCTCCCCCTACAAAATATTCCCCTCCCCCAGTACATTCCGTTCGTTAACTACTTTGCCACCTCAGCTAATACTAACTGCCCTTCTGCCCATTGTTCTTTCTTCTAGAATACACCTTCCACACTATCGGTTTATTCCTTCTCCTATTGTGCTCAATGTCTAAGTCATCCTCTCCCCTATAGGTTCTATAATGACAACCTCCTGAAAGAGCAGCCTTGTCCTCAAGGCTGAAGTGAGGAAATTGGTTGTGTACCATAGCTTCATCCTCCCATGTTGCTTGCTCCATGGACTGCCCTTTCCACTTGACCAACCACTGTTGTATGGAATCCCCACATGCCATAACTGTTCTGCTGGCCAGCACACATTCCTGTTGCACCAAATCATCCAATTCCACTTCCATACCTTCTGGTAATGCAGTTTCCACATAATAATTGCCCACTGCCTTCTTTAATTGTGAAACATGAAATAATTGCCCACTGCTCCCAATCTGCCCAAAATCTAAAAAGGACCAAAATACTTTGCTGCTAACTTTTGGTTGATGCGTCTGGCCACGGTGAGCTGTCTATGAGGGCGTAGTTTCAGGAAAACCCACTCCCTGACTTGAAAAGATTGAGGAGTACGTTTTTTATCAGCATACCTCTTCATTTGTTCCTGGGCTCTATGCAGATGGTATTTCAGCTGGTTTAAAGCTTCATCCCTATCCCATAAATCTCTAGCCACTGCCTCAACTCTTGTCTCCCCTTGCAGATACAGCACAAGTGTAGGAGGCTTCCTCCCATACACTACTTCAAATGGTGTTGAGCCCGTGGAGATATGGAAAGTGGTGTTATACCACAATTCAGCCCATGATATCCAATAGGACCAATTCTTAGGTTGTTCAGAAGCAAAACATCTCAAGTAGGTTTCTAAGCACCTATTGAGAACCTCCGTTTGTCCATCCGTTTGTCCATCCGTTTCCGGATGATAAGATGAACTCATTTTAAGCACGGTACCTTGTAGGCGAAATAATTCCCTCTAAAAATGACTTACGCACAAGGGATCCCGATCACTTACAATTGACAAGGGAACTCCATGTAAGCGCACTATTTCTTTAGCAAACACTTCAGCCACACTTTTAGTTGTATACGGATGCTTTAAGAGGATGAAATGGCCATATTTCGAGAGCCAATCCACCACCACTAACACTGCCTCAAATCCTTTAGAACTCGGAAGTCCACTGATGAAATCCATCAAAATATCCTCCCAAATCTGGTGAGGAATAGGTAGAGGTTGTAGCAATCCTCCAGGTGATGTGGCAACATATTTTTGTCGCTGGCATGTGTCACAAGCCTTGACAAAGTCTTGGATAGTCTTCTTCATTCCGATCCAATAGAGGTTACTAGCAATCCTTCGGTAAGTACGCAAAAATCCAGAATGGCCCCCAATGGGTGAAGAGTGATATTCTTTCAGAAGGGTGGGAATCAATGAGGATGTTGCTGAAATAACCAGCCTTCCTTTGTGCAAAAGGACCCCCTGCTGCCAAGAAAACCCAAATTTGGGGTTCGGCTTCCGTTGCAATTCCTGGATAATTTTACATAAAATCGGATCCTATTGTACCTCCTGTTGAAGTTGCTTACCTTCTGCCCACATTGGATAGGATATCAAAGTCTAAAATTCCCCCTCTTCATAAACCCTTGACAAAGCATCAGCTGCCTTATTTTCTGGTCCCGATTTATACATGACTTCAAAGTGATATCCCAAAAGTTTTGACATCCAACAGTGCTGATCCGTCGTGGTAATTCGTTGTTGCATCAGATGGCGTAGACTTTTCTGATCAGAATAAACCACAAAAGGACGCCCAAGCAAGTAATGGCGCCAATGGTTCACTGCCAACACCAATGCCATCAATTCTTTCTCATAGGCTGATTTGGAAAGATTCCTCGCTGAGAAGGCTTTGCTGAAATAAGCTATGGGTCGCCGGTTCTGCATCAAAACTGCTCCCACTCCATTGCCTAAGGCATCGCACTCAATTTCAAAAGGTTGAGAGAAATTAGGAAGAGCTAAGACCGGGGATGTGGTCAAAGCTTTTTTTAGAGCCTCAAAGGCCTCTAAAGCTGCAGCATTCCAATGGAACCCTTCCTTCTTAGTCAACTCGGTCAATGGCTTGGCTATTTTCCCATAATTCATAATGAACTTGCGATAATACAAGGTTCAACCCAAGAATCCTCTTACCCCTTTAACATTCTTGGGAATAGGCCAAGTCAACACACTACTGATCTTCGCCAAATCCACGGCTACTTCATCCCCTGAAATAATATGCCCCAAATACTCTACCATCTGTCTCCCGAAACTGCACTTCTGTTGATTAGCCACAAAGTGGTTATTTTGTAAAACCTCCAAAACCATGGACAAGTGAGAAAGATGTGAACTCTAATCTACACTATAGACCAGAATATCATTGAAGAAAACTGTTATATCTCTGAGAGTAGGATCGAGTTATCGGGCGATTGAGCGGGAAATCAAATTCAACTCTCTTCCCATTGTTGCGATTCTTTTGTCGACCTATTTTGAATAGAATTTCAGACTCATTCAAGGGAGATTGACACCTTAGAGTTCGATGAGAGAGAACTCCAATCTCTTGTTTTTTATTAAACTCTGAACTACTCTTTTATTTAACTTCTGTCCTCTTAAATAAGGATCAGTCATATTACAGATAAAGGAGTCTTGTATCTATCAAATTCCTAACTATGTTGTTCCTTTAAATAAGGATCAGTCTTATTATAATAATAAAAGTCCTATACTACTAAACTTCCTACGGGATAAGAAACAATAACTGAAATTAAAAAGAACATCAACGCTGTCCTTTTCTGGTATAAGATTTCCCAACAAAGGCATCCACAACATTACCCCCGTCCCGCAGAAGGAGCTTGTCCTCAAGCGCAAATTCTGGATAAGTATGGCGGAAATGTTCGGTATCCTCCCAAGTAGCATCAGAAATAGGCATACCGGTCCACTGAACTAATAGTTCAGGTCTGCCACGGTTGAGACGTGCTCGAAGAACCGACTGAGGAGTATACAACACACGTCCATCCACTAAGGGTGGGAGGGAAGGAGAAACAGCAGGTTGGGTTCCTTTGAATGCTTTTAATAAAGAAACATGGAAAACATTGTCTATGACGCTGTCTGGAGGAAGACGGAGTTCATACGCCACGGACCCAATCTTGCGAATGATTGGAAAGGGGTCGTAGAAACGAGGAGATAACTTGGTAAATCCTGGAGTTCCTAAGGAGCGTTGTCGATGGGCATGTAGACGAAGCCAAACTAAGTCACCAACCGAAAACTCCACGTCGCGATGCCCCTTGTCATAATAAGTCTTCATTCGCTGTTGTGCTTGGGATAAACGTTCTCTAATGTCCTGCAAAGCCGTGTCCCTATCTACCAAGGCATTGTCCACTGCGTCAACCCGAGAAGAACCCGCTATGTAAGATAGCAAACGAGGTGGATCACGACCGTAGACCACCTTAAAAGGAGTGGTCTGAAGAGCGGAGTGAAAAGAAGTATTATAACAATATTCCGCCCACAATATCCAGGCGACCCACTTTTTGGAAAATCTCCCACAAAACACCGAAGATACATTTCAACCGTGCGATTGACTACCTCTGTTTGCCCATTGGTCTGAGGGTGGTAAGCTGTAGAGAATTGAAGTTTCGTACCTTGCAAACGAAAGAGCTCCTTCCAAAATGCACTAGTGAAGACGACATCCCTATCACAAGTAATAGTTTCAGGTAAGCCATGTAAACGGACGATTTGTTCATTGAACACTTGGGCCACACAATCTGCTGTATACAGGTGAGCTAGAGGGATGAAATGAGCGTATTTAGAGAAGCGATCCACCACAACCATCAAGACTGATTTACCCCATGATTTCGGTAACCCATCCACAAAATCCATCGATATATCGGACCATATCTGCACAGGAAGCTGTAGCGGTTGAAGCAAGCCAATAGGGCTCAAATGGTCGGTCTTGTTGCGTTGACACGTGGGGCAAACAGATACATAGGCAGCCACATCCGTCTTCATACCTTTCCAATAAAAATCCCCACGTATTCGGTGTAAGGTTTTCTGGATACCTTCATGTGTACCATCTTGATAGACAGATAAAATGGTGGAAATCACCCCAAATGTAGGCAGAAGATAAATTCGGCCCTTGTATAGTAATAGTTCATCGAACACAGCGCAATCGGATCCTAATTCTCCCTTTGCAGCTTGCGCAAAAAGCTCCCTTAATGCTTCAGCCCCTTTGGCTTCATCCCTAATGTTCTCAAGTAATAAAACTCATGGTTGACTGATTGCACAAATCACCATATCTGTTGTTGATTGTCGTGATAAAGCATCGGCGACTTTGTTGAGATGGACTGCACGATATTCCACTCGAAAATCAAACCCCATCAATTTACTGAGCCAATGTTGCTGTGGTGGTGTAATTAGTCGCTGCTCCAGCAGATATTTTAAACTATAATGATCTGTTCGAATGAGGAAAGATTGTCCCCATAGATACGGCCTCCAATGTTGGACCGATTTAGCGAGGCCAATAAGCTCCCTCTCGTACGCGGCCAACTTTTTGTGACGGGCAGCCAACGGACGACTGAAAAAAGCTATGGGGTGTCCCTCCTAATGTAAAACAGCCCCAATACCCTCGCCAGAAGCATCACATTCTATCACAAATTCGACGTCGAACTTCGGCAATTGTAACACGTGGGCTGTGGACAAGGCCCGTTTGAGGTTCTCAAAGGCTTGTAAGGCCAAGTCATTCCACTGGAAAGAGTTCTTTTTAAGTAAACTGGTTAAGGGTACCGCCAATATGCCATAATTCTGGATGAATTTACAGTAATATCCTGCCAACCCTAGAAACCCACGGAGAGAAGTAAGAGACTGTGGTTGTGGCCAGTCTAAAATAGCTTGAACTTTACTCCTATCCACTTCCACACCTGCTGCCGAGATTACATGTCCCAAATACACCACTTGTTCCGATGCAAAGGAGCATTTAGAGCGCTTTAAGTAAAGCTCATGAGCGCGAAGTAAGTCAAAGACAGTTCGCAAATGTGATACATGATCCGTCAAAGTGCGGCTGTAAATGAGGATGTCATCAAAGAAAACGAGCACAAAGCGGCGTAACTGGGCGTGAAATACCTCGTTCATGAGAGCTTGAAAAGTGGATGGCGCGTTTGTCAAACCAAACGGCATAACAAGGAACTCAAAGTGGCCATGATGGGTACGGAAAGCCGTTTTCTCTACATCTGAAAGAAACATGCGCACTTGATAATATCCTGACCGAAAATCCAGCTTAGTGAAGTATCGTGCGCCATGGAGTTCATCAAGAAGTTCGTCAACTACCGGAATGGGAAACTTATCTTTGACAATGCTGGCATTCAATTCTCTAAAGTGCACACAAAGACGCCAAGTTCCATCTTGCTTAGGAACTAGCAAAACTGGTGAAGAGAAAGGAGATTTGCTAGGCCGAATGATCCCCTGTTGAAGCATCTGAGAACATTGCCGTTCAATTTCATCTTTTTGTAAATGGGGATACCTATACGGTCTCACCACTATCGGAGCAGACCCAGGTAGCAAGCAAATGCGATGATCACATTGACGAAGGGGTGGTAAACCCATGGGTTCTTGAAACAAATCATCAAAGTCGAGCAAGAGCTGTGCTAAAAGAGTCTCGGCTATGGAGGGTTCACCGATTGAATGTAGTTTTTTCCCAACATACGCCTGCTGTCCTTGAAGCATAACCGTCCTCTCCTCCACTGTGAACTTCATTGTGAGCGCCGCAAAATCCCAAACAATGGGTCCCAATTCTTGTAACCATTTAATTCCCAAGACAATATCAAAACCATCCAATGGGATAACATAAAAATCAGCCACAAATTCGTGTGCCTCAATATAAAAGGTAAGACGAGAACAAACCCCTTGACTCCAGACTTTCTCTCCGTTAGCAACCAACACACTGGTATTAGGTAAATGTCTTATCCGAAGGGCTAGTCGACGCGTCGCTGTCTCACTAATGAAATTGTGAGTACTTCCCGAATCCACCAAACTCAGCAAGGGCTGTCCACTCATTATGGCTTGTAGTCGCATTGTCCTGGCATTTGTCTGGCCTGTAATAGGATGTAACGAAATTTCTGGCTCCCCTCCAGGCTCTTCAATGATTTCTTTAGGCGCTTCCTCTGCAATATCACCCAGCTCTAACCAGAATAATTTTGCGCATTGGTGAGTTGTAGAATAGGGTTCATCACAATTATAACATAACCCCTTGGAATGACGTTCTGCCATCTCCGCTCTGCTTAACCGCCTGATGAAAGGAGTGTGTTTCGGTGTTGTGGAGGGTCCCGTAGCTGCAGAGGTTATTTGATTTTTCTGGGCGTTGATTGGTTGTGAGTTTAAGGAACCCAATCCCACGCGAGTAATCTGCCCTTGCCATCTTCGGTTATTTCCAGCATGTAACAGTTGTTTCTGTTCAAAGGCTCGAGCGAGACTCATGGCTGTGGCTAAATCTGTGGGCTTGTGTAGTTAGACATCCAGTCGGATGGAGATATCTAGGCCAGCCATTAATAAGCTCACATGTTGATCTGCCCGAACAAATTCAATAGCCCTTGCTAATTTCTCTTGAAATTGCCGCTGATATAGTTCTATGCTTCCAGTTTGTCTTAAACTCACTAAGTCACCTAACGGGTTACTCCCTTCTGGTGGCCAAATCGAAGTGAACATTAGTTACGAAAGTCATGCCAAATTGTTATGCGTCCTTCCAATTTCAGTTGATAATAGAAAAATTGTGCTTCTCCCAACATGTGAAAGGCTGCCAAACTT
>JANVCQ010000004.1:25235467-25259914 GCA_025531925.1 Erythroxylum plowmanianum
TTAATTCAATAATCTGTAATGTATATAGCTCATTACAGTGTGATAGTAGTATTGCTTCCCTAAACCAGAGCAGAATCACTCCTCAGCAGGTATGTGTACTCTGCTGTCACAATTTTCCTCACTTCTTTTCTGCCTCACTCCCCTCTCTCTCCCCCTACAAAGAACCTATAGGGGAGAGGATGACTTAGAGGATGACTTAGACATTGAGCACAATAGGAGAAGGAATAAACTGATAGTGTGGAAGGTGTATTCTAGAAGAAAGAACAATGGGCAGAAGGGCAGTGCAGGAGGGCAGTTAGTATTAGCTGAGGTGGCAAAGTAGTTAGCGAACGGAATGTACTGGGGGAGGGGAATATTTTGTAGGGGGAGAGAGACGGGAGTGAGGCAGAAAAGAAGTGAGGAAAATTGTGATTAACCCACTTTGGGTTTCAGCACTCTTTATGGGTTGGGTAGTCTGATTCCACAGAGCCCAGTTTCTCCCTTTAGTCAATTGAGCCATCTCCATAAGCTGCACCAACGAGTCTATCTAGACCAATTGCAACCCCGTCCTTGTTTCTTCCTTTAA
Organism: Erythroxylum plowmanianum; assembly: GCA_025531925.1. Lineage (NCBI taxonomy): Eukaryota > Viridiplantae > Streptophyta > Magnoliopsida > Malpighiales > Erythroxylaceae > Erythroxylum > Erythroxylum plowmanianum. The sequence continues at coordinate 25,236,033 of JANVCQ010000004.1, forward strand.
CCCATTTATGAAGGTTGTAGTCACCACCTCCGCTGGAATCCCTCTCAACATCGACGACACCATCTCGAATTCATGGTTATACTCTGCCACCGTACCCAGTTGCTGTAACTTCATGAGGCCTGCTAGTGGATTTCCTGTCTGGGCACTTCCAAAGCGTCAAACCATTGCTATTTTAAAAGTCTGCCAATCACCCATCGGCGACCACCCTTCTCTCCACAAAAACCAACTCAGAGCATCACCCTCCATACAGATTGCCACCGCTGCTAGCCTCCCTGCCATCGAAACTCCATTCAGATCAAAATATCGTTCCACCTTAAATAACCACCCAAAAGGGTCTTCATCGTAGAACACAGGGATCTCCAACCTTCTATGAGTCTTCTCCTTCCTCGTCGGCTCTTCCTCTATAGGCATTTAAGCCTGACTCCTCGAATCTATTATATCCTCTGTCTCCTCTCGCGGTGCCTTCTCCCAACTTCTATGTCCCAAGGACTCTTGAATTTGTCTCATACATTCAAACAAAGATGCAATATCCCCGACCATTTTATCAACCTTCCTCTCTACTGTGTTCATTTTTTCATCCACTGTTCCCAGATCCTCCGTCAACTTCAGCATCTCCTTTTCAATATTGTCAACTCTAGAATCCATCCTGATTACCACCATCCCAGCACCTCAACTGCTCTGATACCAAATTGTTAGGATCCAAAATCCTAACTAGCTCCAATCCAGTAATCAACAATAGCACAAGAGAAGTAAACAGTGAACAAATAAGAAAAACAGAGAAGAAGAGAAGATGAAGAGAAATTCAGTATATTGATACGCTAGGCTTCGAGGGCTAGCCAACCTCCCCAGTACATAGTTTTCATAACAAACTCATAGTGATGATCCTGACCCCTCCCCCACACATCTTTTATTCCCTTCTTTAACTAATTGTCCAACTCAGCACCGTATCTTTCCTCAAAGTCCCTACACACTCTCCAAATTACCAATCTGCCCAAACCTTCTCTTCCTACTATACTGCTGATTATAACGGGTCTCAACAGAATCATTCTTAAATCTATGGTTTATATTCCTAATCTTGATTGTACTCTAATTTCCATCAGTAAATTGACTCGTAACAACCATTGGTTAACAACATTCTTTCCAAATGTGTGTGTTTTTCAAGAATTGGGTTCGAAGAGGAAGATTGGCAATGATGAGATGTGTCATGGACTATACCTCCTCAAGTCACCTGAATTTGGACAGGCCCTAGTAGCTTCTACAGTCTATTTGCTTCTGTTTTGAGTCAATCCAGCCTCAATAAATATAGTGAGATCATGATGTGGCACTATCGGTTAGGACATCCTAATTTCTTATATCTTGGAAAGTTATTTCCCCATTTGCTAATCAATAAAAATTCAAAACTTTTCAAATGTGAGATATGTCAACTTGCAAAGCATACTAGATCTGTCTATCCAGGGATTTCTTACCAACCATCAAAACCTTTTTCCCTTATTCATAGTGATATTTGGGGACCTTCACGAGTCAAAAACATTAATGGAGCACAGTGGTTTGTGATTTTTGTTGATGACCATACAAGACTTACTTGGGTATTTCTTATGAAAGAACAATCTGAGGGTGACTGAATATTCCAAGCTTTCAATACCATAGTTCAAACTCAACTTGGTTCCAAAATCCAAATCCTAAAGTCTGATGATGCTAGGGAATATTTCCACTCTGTCCTAGGAGAATATCTATCTAAGCAAGGGATAGTCCAAGTAAGTTCATGTGTCAATACTCCACAACAAAATGGAGTCGCGGAGAGGAAAAATAGAGATTTGTTGGAAGTAGCCCACTCCATTATGTTCTCCACTAACATACCAAAATACTTATGGAGGGAAGCTATCCTTACTTCGGCATATCTCCTCAATAGGCTACCATCTCGAGTTCTTCAGTTTCAAACACCTCGTCAAGTCCTTATTAATCTCTTTCCTCATGCCCGATTTCTATTATCCAATCTGCCTCCAAAAGCATTTGGATGCTTAGCCTATGTTCATGTCTATCCACACAATAAAAGCAAACTTGATCCATGATCATGTGTTTATTGGTTACTCCACAAACAAAAAGGGGTATAAATGTTTTTGTCCCATTACTCAAAGAATGTTTGAAACCATGGATGTTACATTCTTTGAAAACAGTTTTTTTTTCAAGATTAAAATTCAGGGGGAGACCATAGTAGAATTTCAATCTTGGAGTTGGGATTCCTTGCTTGAACAAAATTCCCTGCTTGCTCCAATTCATCAGCCACCAAACTCTGAATCTATTCCAACTCAACCTACATTCGAACATCCCTCCTTGAATCCAACTTATGAGTCAATTCCTTATGTACCTAATTTATCATCTTCCCCAGTGTGTTCTAACAAACCTGCACCTCAATCAACAACTAAGGAACTACAGGTTTACTCAAGAAAGCAGAGGCAAGCTCAGAAGGAGGTTGAGTTCATGCCACATTTCACACCTGTCCAAGATCCTGAATCAAATCCAACAACTGTAGAAACTCACACAGGAAGAAAGAATGAGCAAGAGTAGGAGGAGATTCAAATAGAAGAAGATTTGGAACTGCCCATTGCCCTAAGGAAAGGTACTTGGACATGTACTCAACATCCAATTAAAAATTTTATTCCCTATGGGAATTTATCAAGGACTTATCAAGCATTTCTCTCAAGACTGGATGAAGTTCAAACTCCAACTAATATCCAAGAGGCCTTTGGTCATCCAGGTTGGAAACAAGCAATTCAAGAGGAAATTAGTGCTTTGGAAAGAAATGGTACATGGTCTAGTACAGATCTTCCACCAAGAAAGAAAGCAATAAGCTACAAATGGGTATTCACTATGAAGCTCAAGGCAAAAGGAAGCACTAAAAGGCTTAAGGCCAACCGCACCGAATCCTATGGAATTGATTATCAAGAGACGTTTGCTCCAGTTGCGAAACTTAATACTATTCGGATACTTCTGTTCTTGGCTGCAAACTTAGACTGGTCACTTCATCAATTGGATATCAAGAATGCATTTCTAAATGGGAATCTCAAAGAGGAGGTCTACATGGAGATTCCATCTGCAGAATCATCGCAATGGAAAGGTGTGTAAACTGTTGAAGTCTTTATATGGGTTGAAGCAATCTCCAAGAGCATGATTTGGACGATTCTCAAAGTCAATAAAAGGACACGTTTTTACCCAATGCCAAGCTGATCACACATTGTTTGTGAAGCGTTCGTCAGTAAATAAGTTGGTTGTACTTATTGTCTATGTGGATGACATCATTCTAACTGGAAATGATGTAGAAGAGATAGCAAGGATCAAACAAGCATTAGCTGAAGATTTTGAAGTCAAAGATCTTGGTCCTCTTCGGTACTTTCTAGGAATGGAAGTGGCTCGATCAAGGAAAGGTATATTTGTTTCACAACACAAATATACCTTAGACTTACTAAAGGAAACTGGTATATGCTTAGCTGTAAACTAGCAAGCACTTCAATGGACTCCAAGAAAAATCTCGAGCGTGGAGTCCCAGTGGATAAAGGGAGATACCACCGTTTGGTAGGGAAACTCATCTATCTTTCCCATACTTGACTAAACATTGGTTTTGCAGTGAGCACAATTAGTCAGTTCATAAGCAATCCGATGGAAGAACACATGGAGGCAGTATACTAAATTCTCAAGTATCTAAAGAGGACTCCTGGAAAGGGGTTACTATTTTAAAAAACTGACGATCGAGATGTAATGTTGTACTCTGATGCAAACTGGGCAAGGAGTCAAACAGATAGCAAATCAACTACAAGTTATTGTTCCTTTGTATGGGAAATCTTGTGACTTGGCGAAGTAAAAAACAGTCTGACACAGCGGAAGTAATTAGGTAGAGATTTTAGGTTAATCTCAGAACCAAATCCAAGCTTAAAACTTAGGATTTAATAAACAAGAAAAAGACACTCTCTCAGGAGAATTTCTGCATAAGTTTTATGAGAAATAATAACGTTTCGGGCTGCCTAAAACATAAGTTAACCCTCCCTTTTATATCCCTAACTATGGTATATAAGAGTCCTAATTCTAATGTGAAAAGGATTGATTGGAATCCTTTTCTAAAGCTAACTTATTTCTTTTCTTGCTGGACAAGAAAACCTTCCTAACTAGGAAACCTAAAATAAAATAAAACAGAAACAAATCCTAATGGATATAGGAATCATAACAAATCCTTATCATAATGGGTATATGACAACATAACATATCCTTATGGATTCAATCCTTTATTACAGTCTATCGCCTCCAGGAGCAATGTTGAATCAGAGCTAAGAGCACTTGTAGTTACAATTTGTGAAGGGATATAGATCAGGTGAGTGATGGCAAAATTGGATATAGAATTTGGAAGGACTGTTAAGATCAAATGTGATAACCAAGCGGCCATCAGTATTGCAAAGGATCCAGTTCATCATGATCGAATAAAGCATGTTACGATTGATAGACATTTCAATGCAGAGAAGATGGAGAATTCTAAAGTACAAGTAATATACACTCCAACTCGGGAGTAGTGTGCAGATATTCTAAAGAAGGCTCTTCAAGGGCCTAGTACAACATTTACAACCCAACTTGAGGGGGGAGTGTCGAGTATTTAGTCCTCAAAGTTAGGAGTTAGTTTCTTATTTTGCAGATATTAGGAAATCAGTCTTTATTGTCTTTATTGTGTTACTATTTTATAGGTGATAGTTTCCTTATTTAGTTAAGTAGAAGTGTGAATATATAATTTTGATTTCAAATAAGAAGATTAATTCATTCAGAATCTTCATACAGAATCTTCATACACTGTGACTATTGTGGAAAGTTGCATGAAACCAGAGAAAGTTGCTGGAAGTTAAATGGTAGAATGGCAAGATAAGAAAATGTGGTGAACGAAGCCCACCAATAGCCAATGTGGCAAAGTCCTCTCCACTCAATAAAGAACAATTAGATTATCTTTTTCAATTGCTAAAATCAATTTTCTTCCCATGTTCCTACTAGTTGTGGCATAAATAGGTTGTGATTCTTTAGAACTTTTTGGTCTTCGAAAAACTAGTCCTTATATCATCGATTCAAGGGCCTCCGATCATATGACAAATTGCATCCAATTGTTTGGTTCATATTATCCATGTTCTACTAAGGATATTAAAATACCTGATAGGCAAAGGGAATACTAAAATTTAAAAAAAATCTCTAAAATCAGCTTCACATGTTCCAAAACTTGCTTGCAATCTTCTTTTCATTAGCAAATTGATCAAAGATTTTAACTGCTTTATTATCTTCTCTCCTTCCACGTGTGTTTTCCAGGACACTTTCTTCAAAAAAAAAAAAAGTGTTTTCCAACTTAAAGAAGACAATTGGAATTGCCATAGAAATGAATGAGCAAAACTACCTTGATGAAATTGCTTTTGGGAGTAAAATAGCTCATGGATTAGGTAGCACTCATTCAAACTTTGTCTATGATCAAGTTAGTTATAGCATAAGAAATTAGGACATCTTAATTTTCCATATCTTAACATTTATTTCCTGAATTGTTTAAACAAACTGATTGCTCAAGATTTCATTGCAAAGCTTGCCATTTAACTAAAGATATGTTTCTTTTCCAATAAAATCTTATTCAACTTCAAAACTATTTTCATAATGATGTTTGGGGCCCATCCAAAGTTAATACACTTTTTGGCAAAAAATGGTTTCTAACATTTATTGACGACCATACAAGAGTATGATGGGCTTATTTGTTGGCAAAAATCTAAAGTTGAACAATGGTTTAAGGAGTTTTTTCGTTAAGATTGAAACTCAATTTCAAACAAAAATTGACATTCTAAGGACAAATAATGGGACAAGATATTCCAACAAGAACATTCCTTGAAGAAAAAGGTATCATTCACCAATCCACTTGTCATGATACGTCACAACAAAATGGTACTTGAAGATAATTGGCACTCATGTTTTTCAATGAATGTTCCTAAATATCTTTGGAGTAATGCACTCTTGACTGCTTGCTACTTAATAGAATGCCATCTCCAATTTTGAAATTTGAAACACCTTTACAGGTACTAAAAAAATTCCTTTACTACTTCTAGGATAATCACGGATCTTCCTTTAAAAGTGTTTGGTTGCACTTGTTATGTGTATGTGCCACATATTATTTGATCAAAACCAAATGCAAAGGCTGAAAAATGTGCTTTCATTGGCTATGCATCTAATAGAATGGGCTACAAATGTTTTAATCCAGTCACAAAGAAATTTTTCGAAAGCATGGACATAAGCTTTATTGAAGATCAAACTTATTTACAAAAGAAAATTCCTCAGGGGGAGAACATATTAGAACAAAATAATTTTTAGGAAACTTAAACTATTCCAAAAATATCTATGCCTTTAGTTGAAAATATGAAAAACTAATGGCAGTTATCTTAATCCTACTTTGCCAGCTATTATTTTACCAAAAGAGAGGAGAAGTACTTCGCTGAATGATGGTTCTACAACTCAGAGTAACCTTCCTTCTAACTCTATTCCTCCTCAATCTGTTGATTTACCGAATTTTTCTTCGTCTAATCTTGATCTTCCAATTGCATTAAGAAAAGGAACCCGAACATGATGTACAATAATTATCATATGAAAAAATGTCAAATACTCATAGAGCATTTGTGTCCAGGATTTCTAAACTGTTTGCTCCAAGGACTGTTCAGAAAGCCTTGGGTGGTCCCAATTGAAAATTAGCTATGATGGAAGAAATGAATGCTCTTAGAAAAAATAATACTTGGAGTGTCATTGACCTACCTAAAGACGAAGACAATTATGTGCAAATGGGTGTTCACATTAAAGTGTAAAGCTAACGGAAGTGTCAAAAGATACAACGTGTGACTAAAGCTCATGGTATTGACTACCAAGAAACTTTTACTCCTATTGCTAAAATTCTCTATCAAAATACTTCTTTCTCTTGCAGTCAATCTCAAGTGGCCACTTCACAATTTGATGTTAAAAATGCATTTTTGAATGGAGATTTGCAAGAAGTATATATGGATCTACCACCCGAATTTGAAGAAAAACTTAGAAGAGACAAAGTGTGCAAACTGAAAATTTCTTTATACGAACTAAAGCAATCTCCTAGAGCCTGATTTGTGTGTCTTGGAGATGTTATTAGGAGACATGGATTCTCACAAAGCCAAGATGATCACAACTTGTTCTACAAACATTCCATCAAAGGTAAAGTGGCTATCTTGATAGTATATGTAGATGAAATAATTGTGACTGGGGATGATTCCTTGAGATCAATAACTTGAAGAGGAAACTTGAGGCTAAGTTTGATATCAAGGCCTTGGAGAAGCTAAAGTATTTCCTTGGAATAGAGTTCACAAGATTCAAGGAGCAAACTTTTGTCAACGAACGCAAATATGTACTTGATTTGCACAAAGAAATGGAAATAACAAGATGTAAGGGAGATATTTCAACCGATAATGTAAAATTGAAAACAATAGCAGCTAGTGAAGTAGTGAACCGAGACCATTATCAGAGATTAGTTGGGAGACTAATCTATTTGGCCACACTAGACCAAACATAGCTTTCGCATTTAGATTTGTAAGATAGTTTGTGCATTCACCTAGACCTACTCACTTTTGAGATACCTCAAAGGGACTCCAAGCAAAGGGCATTTTTTCAAAAATAGAGGTCATTTTTAGGAAGAAGCCTATGTTGATGTAGATTGGGCAGGCAATGTGAATGATAGATGATCCACATCAGGTTATTACACTTTTGTAGGGGGAAATTTGGTTACTTGGAGAATTGAAGAACAAAGTATGGCGGCAAGGAGCAGTGCTGAAGGAGACTTTTGCTCTGTGGCTCATAGATTTTGTGAAGTATTATGGATAAAAAGACTCCTAGAAGAGTTCAAGATTCCTATGCCAATGCCTATCAAAGTCCATTGCGATAACAAGGTTGTGCTCTAGCTCATAATCCATTTCTATACGAGGACAAAGCATTTAGAAGTGGACAAGCATTTCATAATGGAGAAGATAGAAAATGGCGTGATACCTTGTCTTACATGCCTACTATGGGCCAAACAATAGTTATACTGTCCAGATAACTTCCTAAGGCATGATATAAGAATTTAGTTACTAAACTGGGAGTGATATAATCATACCAGCTGGAGGGAGAGATATTTGTAATTATGTGTAACATTTCACTATGTGCTATATTTTGATAGTTGAGAGATTTGTGAGAAAAATTTTAGGAAGTATTATTTAATTCTTAATAAGCAATGAACTGCCTTTTCTATTTCTAGTAAAGGTCTTTAAATACTTGTACATCAATATAGGAAAAATGTATTCAGCCATTTTCATAATTTATTCTCTATTTTTAATAGTCTATTGCTTAAATAAAGGAAAAACACCTACATCAAAAAGGGCAAGACAATTGAGCTATCAGATATGAAAATAATCTTTAAATATACTCAAGATACTTTTGACCAACAAAAATGATATAAAATTTCACAGTACCTTTACACCAGCTTCAGTGCACACTCTTACTGCATCTTTAACACCTGAACGACAAGGGTCCTATAGAAGAACATTAAATTAGTTAAAACTATACACTGTATAAGCAACTGAGTTTATGGCAAAGGTGACAAGGAGGTAAAGTTCAAAATAGAATTACATTTAAACTCAAATAGATTGGATCTGAGGCACCATATTATTGTCCCACTATAGATATAAATCAAGCTTTTCATAGTATGAAAACTGATGATGCTTCTCAAATTATTTACCCAAACAAAGAAAAAAATGAACATGTAACTTCAAAATGATAACTGTCTTGTGTGTGTATACATACACACACACACACACACACACACATATATAGAGAGAGAGAGAGCAAAGTAGAAAAAAATCACATATAAAAATATGTTATACCTTAATACCCACAATGGCAAGCAAAATGAGGTCGTCTTCAGGTAAATTCCATTTTCCTGAGCCCTCTTCATCAATAGGAACGTTATCTGATTCATATGGCCTATATGCAATGGCAACACATCGCAAGCTGCGTTCTGCCATGAGATCAATTGCATTCTTGAAAAATTCCTACCAGGGGACTTGGGTAAGTTTTTACGAATACAAAGTTCGTTACAAAGGTAATACAAATTATCTTGATAGATCTCATATAGAAAAATATCTAATAGTTTTTGTGTCATTCTTCTTACTTCAAGCAATTAACAGAAAGCAATAGTTAACTTAGAACTTTCAAACGAATGTAAATATGAACTGCAAGTGATCTATTGTTCCTGATTTTCATTTGAAGATCCTTGACATTTGCATGGTGCTCATAAAGCTTATGAATGGCATTCTTATTTCCTTATTTATTTTACCTTCTTGAATGGAATACATCATTTTAAATAACATAACCCAATTCCTAACCTTATCTGCATCACTCAATAACCCAATTCCTAACCTTATCTGCATCACTCAACTGTGGGCAACCACTTGAGTCAAGATATCTTGTGCATGAGGACAAAACTATCTCTGCTGCTCCCTTCCAATGTATGTGGACTTTAGAGTCCTAAAAAAGTCCACGGGAAAAGTTCATCAAAAAATAACAACCTTTAGTGTACAAAACATAAGAATGTAGTGATAAAAATAAAAGTTTTGTGAACATTTTTCAGAAAGAAAATTATATCATGGTTAAGATGTTAGCCTAGGTCAAGGTAGATTGAAATCAAGGCCGTCAAAGACTTGTTAGCTCATCTTTAATATTTATGTTTCTCACTTCTCCACTCTCTATTGCAACATTAATATCTACATCATTTTAACATCTATAGCACTTCAACCTTTTCAAAAAAACATATTTTAAAATAACATTAATCCACCTACTATCATACAACTCATGAAGTAGCAATATAACATGTCGCTAAATACACATAAGTATTAATTTATGGGAAAGAATTTCTACCAAAATGCTAAAAGAAAGAATAAGCAATACGCTAAACAAGGATTTAGTTACAGTAGTCAATAGAACAAGGTTGTAATCTACATAAAGCTTTATCATCAAATCTAAAGGAAACTTGGAGTGAAGACATTACCACTCGAATGGCAACACCACCTCGCTTTTTCTCTGAGTTGAAGGGAAAAATATGAAGGACTTCACACCTTGATCTAATAACATCAAACTTCATACCCAACTGGTGGGAAAAAAAAGCAAGAACAAAACATTTGTTAAGTGCAATTAACTTCACAAATACACATGAATCTAATAGACACTAATATATGGTGAAAGAGTCTGCCTTGACTGCCCAAGAAAGAATGGCTTTTTCTGTTGGAGGTCCAGAAATTTCCACATCTCCACCATCCTGCAAAAGTAATATAGTAAACAATTTATCTATACACCAAAATCAGTCAAATCTGGCAATTGCCTTGATAGTAGGAGGAACAAGTTGATTGATGATCAAAATGTGGTAAAATTGAGAGTCAAAAAATCAGATAAAATTGTGAACCTAGGCCATTCAACATTGTCATGAAAGGATTAAGCCAAATCAAATAACCAACACCTGACAACAAAGGAAACAAAACTCTACCTCGGGAATAAAAACATTTCCTATGGTGTTTGTTGCAACTCCCTCATTTAACAAAAAGGCTACTTCGGAACTCAACTGTGAGGAATCATCTGGTGGGTTTATTTTCTTTTTCCCAACAGTAGCTTCTACCACAGTCATCTGCAATATAAAATATACAGTCATCTAGTGGTCAAATTTTCGAAGTTCCTATCATAAATGAGACTAAGAAACAACATTCAGAACATACATACAGAAAAGAAAGAGAGAAGTCCCCACTAATAGAACTAGAGACTATATTGCATTTCCTATTAGTGATTGCATGAGAGACTTAGGCTTGCTTGTTTCTGTTCTTGTTTTTGATTTCCTATTTTTGTTTTCAAATTTAGTGGGAAAACCTGCTTGTTTTGAGTTTTTAGTTTCTATTTTTGTTTTTGGTTTTGGTTTCTTCTAATTTTTTGTTTCTATACATATTGCAAGAAGCCGAGACATACCAAAGAAAGACGCTGGAAATTAAATGGTAAACCTCCAAGTCATGAGTGGGGAAACCGTGGAGGGCAACCAAGGTTCCAACAAAGAAATCAACCTTGAGCTCACTCAGCAGAACAATTCAATGAGGAAGTAAAGGTGGACAATGTTGGATTCAGCAGTGACGAGATAGAAAAACTAAAAAACTTGCTAGATTTCTAGGCTCTCTCAGTAAGTCTTCATTCTCCACTTGCATGAATGTCTCAAATAAAACCTACAACAATTCATGGACAACTGATTTCAGGGTTGCATACCACATGACTCATTCATCACGTTTTTTCAATACCTATAACCCTTGCCCTAGTACTAGCAAGATCATAGTGGCAAATGGATCCTTGGCTACCATTGCAAGTAGGAAAAATCATGGTCACACCTACCCTCACTCTAAAAAGTCTACTTCATGTGCCAAAATTATCAACCAACCTTGGGCCAATCAAAAAACTTAATCATGATCTTAAATACTCCAACTTACTGTGTTTTGCTGGATCAGGGCTCAAGGAGGAAGATTGGACTTGCAAAGGAAAAGAAAGGCCTCTATCACCTTGATTTTTCTCATAATATTATGAATAATTTGTCCGTGTCTTTGTTTAGTTCTTCCAATAAAGAGACCATTTGGCTATATCATCTTCGCATTGGTCTTCCTACATTTAGAGTCATTAAATTCATGGTTCCTAACTTGTTCAAAGGATTAGACATTTCAAATTTTCATTGTGAAATTTGTGAGTTGGCAAAATACACTCGTATATCTTTTCCTATCAACAATAAAGAAGTTCTAAACCTTTTCATTTGATTCATAGTGACATATGGGTCCTCCTCCTATTTCAAACATTTCTAGTACCAGATGGTTTATTACATTTGTAGATGATTGTATTCGGGTTACTTGGCTTTAATTACTAAAACAGAAGTCTGATGTTACCACTGTTATCCCTACTTTTCTTTCTATGATTCACAATCAATTTGGGGCCAAAATTAAGAATTTTAGGTTCGACAATGCTAGGGAATACTTCAACCACACAATGAGTCCATATTTTCAAAAGCAAGGGTTTATTCATGATTATTCATATGTCAACACACCCCAACAAAACGGTGCAGTTTAATGTAAAAATGGGTACTTACTCAATGTGACTAGGGCCTTACTTTTTCAGGGAAATGTTCCAAAATCATATCTGGGGGGAGGTCATCCTCATAGCTACTCATATGATCAATAGACTACTTTCTCGAGTTGTATCCACCAAAAGTCCCATAGAAGTCCTCAAAACCTTTTATCTAGAGTTTCGAAGTTCTAATGGACTCATTCTTAGGGTGTTTGGTTGCACAGCCTTTGTTCTCATTCATAGCCACCAAAGAGGAAAATTAGATCCCCGAGCGCACAAGTGTGTTTTCCTTTGTGATTCTTCTACACAAAAAGGCTACAAATGCTAAATCCTCTAACCAAAAAACTTTATGTTTCAGCTGACGTGATTTCATAGAACACCAACCATACTTCAAACAGCCCAAACTTTAGGGGGAGACTACATCCCTCCTAAAAGATAGTACTTTTGAGAGTACTTGTACCCTTGACCTCCCTAGTCGTCCAGTAGAGTCAGTATCACTCCCTAGTTCTCAATCAGAGTTTGTTCCTACATCAAATCAAAGTCCATCATCAATTCCTACTTCTGTAGAATCTAATTCGAATCCAACCCAAGTTCCTAAAACTATATCTTCTCAGGTTCCAGATCAGGTTATTCATAATGCTATGAGATTTTTGCAGGTATATACTAGGAGGACGGTTTCGAACTTGCAACAAGTTCAAGAATCCAACTCGGTCTTTGACAAGAACCCCACGATAAGATCAGATCCAATCCTAAGCATACAGTCAGTAGAACCACTTAAGGATGACATGCACCTTCTTATAGCTATCAAAAAAGGCAGTAGAGAAGGCACCAAAAGACCCATGTACCCATTGTCTCACTATGTGTCACTAAAATCTATAACCAAACCATAGAAAATCCATTACCAGCCTCAACACCATTTTATCCCTACTATTGTATCTGAGGCATTGTCAAAAAGAGAATAGAGAAATGTCATGAAAGAGAAGATGGCTGCTCTAGAAGAACATTGTCAGTTGTAACTGAATTTTTACATCTAAGTGTAAGGTTGATGAATCATTTGAGAGATATAAAGCAAGGTTGGTAGCTAAGGGATATACTCAAAACTTATGGGGTTAACTATTAAAGGACATTTGCACCTGTGGGAAAGATGAACACTGTTAGTATTTTGCTATCCTTAGCAGCACATTTTGATTGGCAGCTTTCACAATACGATGTAAAGAATGCATTTCTTCATGGAGACTTAGATGAAGAAATTTACAAGGATGTCCCTCTAAGATTTGAAAAAGAAAAGGAGGATAAAGTTTGCAAGTTGAAGAAGGCCCTTTATGGACTAAAACTGAAGAATTTGGAATGCTTTCTGATTTATTCCATGACTTCTTGACTTACAATTACAACCAACAAAGGCATATATATAGGATAAATAAACAGCAGCCCTAATCATAGAATTAAACAGATTACCTAAATCAAGGAAACAATCTTAACAACTAGCTATGAATCAATCACAGCTTTTATTCTAATTTAACTAATTCCATAAAGTATGGATTTCCTCAGATCTTGCTCATTCCTAAAATCGTGGGATAATAGTCCCACTAATCTTGCTCGTATTTCCACACTCCCCCTCAACTTGGGTTACTTATGCCATGCATACCTAGCTTGGACTTCAAACTCTCAAAGTTTGCTTTAGGTAGAGCTTTAGTGAGAAGGTCTGCAGTCTGCTAACTCAAGGGTATATACCCAAGCTTGAATCTTCCTAACAAAGGATTGAACCCATAAGGATTTGGTTATGTTGTCCTCGACCTATTAGGATTTGTTTATGTTGTCATATACCCATTAGGATTTGTTTCTGTTTTATTTTATTTCAATTTTCCTAGTTAGGCAGGTTTTCTTGTCCAACAAGAAAAAGAAATAAGTTAACTTTAGAAAAGGATTTCAATCAATCCTTTTTACACTAGAATTAGAACTCTCATGTGCCACTTTAGGGGTATAAAAGGGAGGGTTAACAAATGTTTTTGGGGACCAAAAACATTGCCTTTAGTAAAAGTTTCTACAGGAAATTTTCCTCAGAGAAACTATCTCTCTTGTTGATTAAATCCTAACTTTTATGTTTGGATTTGGTTCAAAGATTACCTAAAATCTCTACTTAACTACTTCCGCTGTGTCAGTTAGTATCAGAGATTTAAATCCAATTTTTTCCTGGATTTCTTTCCTGGTGCCTAACCTCAGTTTTGTTTCTGTGCCACACCCTCTAGCCCATCTTCCAACCCTACCAACCGAAAAAAATACCCATAAAATTCACCGAAAACCCAAAAAAGTCAAACCAAAAGTTTTCAGTTTTGATCAACCAGTATAAATGGCTAAACAAGGAGATAACCAAAGATTTAACGAAGTTTTGGAGGTTATTAATGGATTAGTGACTCATATGGATCAACTTCTAACCATTATGGGCCTTAAGCAAGCCAATAATGGAGGAATACCACTTAATGGAGCTCAAGGCAAAGGTTTACCTCAACCCCAACCTATTGGCAGATCTGATCTTCCAAATAATGCAGAAAATAGGAGAGCTCAAGGTCAAAATCAGATACCTCTTATGGAAGATAGTTCGAATGAAGAAATTCTAGACCAAGACGCCAAAGGGATAAAGATGATTACAAGATTAAAGTTGAAGTCCCTTACTTTAGTGAAAATCTAAGCACTGAAGGCTTTCTTGATTGGATTGATGAGGTGAAAAGTTTTAAAGAGATGATGGAAGTCACAAATGATAAACTAGTGAGAATTGTGGGCTATAAATTAAAAAGTGGTGCTAAAGTTTGGTGGAGTAATCTTCAAAAGAATCAAGAAAGGAATGGAAAACCACTAATCAAATATTGGAGGAAATTGAAACAAGCCCTTTTTCTTAGATTTTTACCCCCTAATTATGAGTTGCACTTATTTGATCTTTATCAAAGTTGTGTCCTAAGAGTGTGGAGGAGTATCATTCTGAGTTCTTGAGGCTGGCAGCACGCAATAATCTTGAAGAATCCGACATCTAGCAAGTTTCAAGGTATCTTTGAGGATTAAGATCATCCATAAGTGAAAGGCTTAGAATGCACACTATTTGGAACATAGAGGAGGCCTCCCAATTGGCCTTGAAAGCTGAAAAGATGGAAAAGGCACCTAAGAGGTTTGAATACCCTAGGAGAACAACTCAACAAATTCCAAACGAAGTGGTAGGAAAGGGGAAAGCATTAGCTGGAACATTGAAAATCAATAATGCCCCTAAAGATCTAAGAGTGGAAAAAAGGAAGCCTTTTGAAGGAGGCGGCAATAGCAACAATAGAGGAGTTCCTAAGGGTTCCAACCCTTATGCACCACCAAAAATTGACATGTGTTATAAATGCCAGAAGCCTGGACATATCTCTAGTAATTGTGCTAAGAGAAAGATACCTTAAGGAAGGTGAAGAAGATTTGGAAGAGCTTCAAGAAGAGGGAGAAGAAGAAGAGGAGTTCGCTGAAGAAGTTGCCGAGGACAGAGTGTGTCTAGTGGCAAAGAAGATACTTTGTTCATCTAAAACTGAGGAGCCACAACAAAGGAGAAGCATTTTTAGATCCTTTTAAGCTTGCACTGTTAATGGTAAGGTGTGCAACTTGATTGTAGACAATTACAGTGATGAGAATTTAGTGGAAAGAAAGTTGGGGAATCACATGAAGCTTCCTACTGAGAAACATCCTCATCCCTAACACCATTGGTTGGCTTACTGATGGGCTAGCCTTGAGAGTATCTGAAGTATGTCAAGTTCCTATTTCTATAGGAAAATCTTACAAGGCTACTGTTTATTGTGATGTGGTGGACATGAACGCAAGCCACATACTCCGAAGAAGGATATGGCAATTTGACGGGGATATTACTTATAAGGGAAGAGATAACATAGTCTCATTCCAATGGAAAGGCAAGAAAGTGACCATGCTGCCCACAAATGCAGCCTTTGATAGGCTAAAGACTTTTAAAGTGGAGGGAAAGAAGTTGTTGACCCATAGTGGGCTAGATTTTGAGAGGGAATTAAGGAGACTCGAGAGGTTCATGTCTTGGTAGTAAAGAACCAATTATTAGGGGAGAAAGAGGAGGATGGAGCTAATTCAGATTTGATCCAGCCGCTTTTAGAGGAGTTTTCAAATCTGGTCCAGTTCGAATTACCTAATGAATTGCCTCCTATGAGAGATATTCAACATCACATTGATCTAGTACCTAGAGTTAAGCTTCCTAATCTGCCCCATTACAGAATGATCCCTAAAGAAGTTGATATTCTAAGAGAACAAGTGGAAGAATTGATGAAAAAGGGCTTGATCCGAGAAAGCATGAGTCCTTCTGTTGTTCCTGCATTTTTGACACCCAAAAAGGATGGATTGTGGAGAATGTGTGTTGACAATAGAGCCATTAACAAAATTACCGTGAGATATCGATTTCCTATTCCTAGATTGAATGACATGCTTGATCAACTCTGTGGTTCTCCGGTGTTCTCTAAACTTGACTTAAAAAGTGGTTATCACCAAATACAGATCAAGCCTGGGGATGAGCGAAAAAGCGCATTTAAAATGAAAGAGGGGTTGTATTGGTGGCTAGTCATGCCCTTTGGGTTGTCCAATGCCCCTAGCACTTTTATGAGACTCATGAACCAAGTGCTTAGACCTTTTAATGGAAAGTTTGTGGTTGTTTATTTTGATGATATCCTTGTCTATAGCAGAACAGTTGAAGAGCATCTAGAACATTTGAGAGTCTTGTTTGTTTTACAACATAATAAGCTTTACTTGAACTTGGAGAAATGCAGTTTCTTGACTAGCAAGTTACTATTCTTAGGGTATGTGGTTAGTTCTGAAGGAATTCATGTGGATGAAGAAAAGGTGAAGGCAATTCGTGAATGGCCTGCCCTTAATAATGTTAGTGAGGTAGTTGGATTCGAAGTTTTAAAGGAGCTTTATAAGGATGATAAAGACTTCAAGGACATGTGGTTAAAGTGTATTCAGAAGCAGTCTGCTAGTGAGTTCCATATCACTGATTAAAAGTTGATTCGTGATATGCATGTGGAGGATTAGCCGGTCAAATGGGAAGGGACAAGACCATTACTAGCCTTGAAGACAAATTCTATTGGCCTCAGTTGAAGACAGATGTTAGAAACTTTGAGAAAAGGTGCTATATTTGTCGGACTACTAAAGGAAGATCCCATAATACTGGTTTATATATGCCACTCCCTATCCCGGAAGATATTTGGGAGGACTTGTTTATGGACTTTGTCCTTGGATTACCTAGAACACAAAGGGAGTTGATTCTATTTTTGTGGTAGTTGATAGATTTTCCAAGATGGCGCATTTCATTTGATGTAAGAAGATTGTCGATGCATCTAATGTGGCTAGACTTTTCTTTATAGAAGTGGTAAGATTGCATAGAATTCCTAAATCCATTACATCTGACCGAGATTCAAAGTTTCTTGGTCGCTTTTCGAAAACTTTGTGGAGGATGTTTGATACTTCTTTAAACTTTAGTAGCACTACTCATCCACAAACAGATGGACAAACTGAGTCACTTAATCGAACTCTTGGAAATCTATTGAGGAGTATTTGTGGAGACAAGCCTAAGCAATGGGATTTAGCTCTAGCTCAAGCTGAGTTTGCCTACAATAGTGTTGTCCATAGCGCTATTGGTAGATCACCATTTTCCTTGGTATACTTGAAAGTTCCAAAGAGTACTGTTGATCTGATAAAACTTCCAAAGTTACCAAACTTAAGCATTGCAGCAGAAAATATGGCCAAACAACTGAAGACTATGCCAGAGTTCAAGAGAGACTTGAAAGGACTAATGCCAAATATAAAGAACAAGCCGACAAACACTGGAAGTCTAAAACTTTCCAAGAAGGTGACAAAGTGATGATTTTCTTATAGAAAGAAAGATTCCATGTCGGAACCTTCAACCAATTGAAGCCGAAGAAATATGGTCCTCATAAGATACTAAATAAAATCAACGACAATGCTTATGTTATCAATCTGCCTGAGGAGATCGAAACTTCAAAGACTTTTAATGTTGCTGATATCTATGATTTTCATGGAGAAGAAGAGTTATATCCTAATGATAACTCAAGGTCGAGTTCTTTTCAAGTGGAGGGGACTAATAAAGGATTGAACCCATAAGGATTTGTTTATGTTGTCATCGACCTAATAGGATTTGGTTATGTTGTCATATACCCATTAGGGTTTGTTTTTGTTTTATTTTATTTTAATTTTCCTAGTTAGGCAGGTTTTCTTGTGCAGCAAGAAAAAGAAATAAGTTAGCTTTAGAAAAGGATTTCAATCAATCCTTTTCACACTAGAATTAGGAGTCACATGTGCCACTTTAGGGGTATAAAAGGGAGGGTTAACAGATGTTTTAGGGGACCAAAAACATTGCCTTTAATAAAGCTTCTGCAGGAAATTTTCCTTAGAGAAACTGTCTTTCTCTTGTTGATTAAATCCTAAGTTTTATGCTTGGATTTGGTTCAGAGATTAACCTAAAATCTCTACTTAACTACTTCAGTTGTGTCACTTCCTTCCTCTAGCTTCTCCTTGATGAAATGACGATCGATCTCCACATGCTTAGTTCGATCATGATGAATAAAAGTTTTTGCAATATTGATTGCTGCCTTGTTATCACAATACAAGACAATAGGTTCTTCCATGTTGACCCCCAGTTCTTTTACCATTCTTTCCAGCCATATTCCCTCGCATGTACCATGGTACATTGCTCTTAACTCAGCCTCTACACTACTTGCTACTACTACTTGCTTTTTGTTGTGCCATGTGATTAGATTCCCCCAAAGGAATATGCAATAACCAATAGCAAACCTTCAATCTTCCAAAGATCCAGCCCAATCAGCATCTGTCATTACCTCTAATCCTTGGTTGGTTGTCTTCCTGACGAACAATCCACGCCCTAGACTCTTCTTGAGATAATGTAAGATGCATAGAATAGCTTCTAGATGTCTCTCAGTTGGCTTATTCATAGATCTACCGACAAGTCCAATTGCAAAGCTAATATCAGGGCGTGTATGAGCTAGGTAACTTAACTTACCCACTAGTCTTTGGTATCTTCCTTTGTCTGTCAAAGGACTGTCTTCCTCCAATTCTACTTTACTGGCCACATCAAGAGGTGTGTCAGTAATCTTACACCCCAACATTCCTGTTCCTTGTAAGAGGTCTAGGGTATATTTTCTCTAAGAAATTGAGATTTCTTGTTTTGAATAAGCAACTTCCATGCCTAGGAAATATCTAAGTTGACCAAAATCCTTGATTTCAAAATCCCTTGCGAAGAACTTCTTAATTCCAGAAATCTCCTCCAAGTGATTACCCGTCAAGACAATGCCATCAGCATAAACTATTAGTATGGCTCTCTAACCTTAACCTTCGAGGTTTCTTTTGATGAACATAGTATGATCTGTCTGACATTGCATAAATTCGCGACTCATAACAACTCAGGTAAATCTCTCAAACCATGCATGTGGAGATTATTTAAGTCCATATAAGGACTTCTTGAGTCTACATACCTGTCCAAAATTTTCCTCTATCTCTAGTCCCGGTGGAATATCCATAAACACTTCCTCCTCAAGATGTCCTTTAAGGAAGGCATTTTTTACATCAAGCTAGTAGAGAGGCCACTCTAGGTTTGGTGCAAGAGATAGAATGACTCTGATTGAACTAAGCTTTGCAACTGCAACAAATGTCTCCTCATGGTCAACATCATAGGATTGTGTGAATCCTTTGGCCACAAGTTGTGCTTTAAATTTGCTTATACTCCCCTCTAAATTCTGCTTTACTAAAAACACCCACTTACATCCAACTATTCTTTTTCCTACAGGAGAAAGTGGGATTCCTCTAATGAGTGCACCTAATCAAGGACAACACTCTTCCATTTTGGTTGTGCAATTGGGTGTTGTGTGCAAGATCAAGTACCCTCCCTTAAAGCAATAGGAAGATCATCAATATGTACAATAGGAGAATTCAAGTGCATACCTGTGTTATCATCCAAAGTTTCAGTATTCAATTCATAGTCATGGCCTTGCAGAATGTGTGTGTGGGTCTTTGTCTCTTGAGGCTTCTATCTCCTAGAGTAAACACATAGCTCTTTCCCTATGGTAGTTGTATCAGAAAGATTGGTTCTATGGTGGTATTAGACACTTGTAAAGGTGATGGTAAAGGTTCAGGTGAGATTGGAGATGGTGAAGAAAAAACTGTAAGATCATTATTCCATTCCTTAGGTATTGGATTCTCCCCCTAAATATCCGACCTAGGATAATAACTTTGATCTTCAAAAAATGTGACATCCATGGAGTGATAGAATTTTCTAGTGATCGAAGACTAGTAAAACAACAATCAAACTAGCAAGGGATTAGCTTGTGCAGTGTGGAATCAGTCACATGGTGAGCCACACAATGACCAGCCGCTTGCCTGATAAAGGAAACACATCCATCCATGGTGCGATCACTGCCAAAACACGGCTGTTGCAAACAGCTGTAACCCATAACCATACTCCTTGGCTTCCTTTTTTCATTACAAGGTCTATAGTTTTCCATTTTTTTTAATTCATTTAATACTTAAAATACTATCAGAAAATAGGGATAAATTAGTTAAATAACTCTTAACATATACATATATATATAGATATTCGCAATTTTAAATACGAGATAATAAAATATAACAAATTTTCTCTACTATCTAAGGACAAGGATGTGTATTACTGGATATTTCCATATCCTGCATATCATATCAGTGGGATCATGGGTGCTATCGTTGTTGTAGGTAATAAAATATAACAAATTAGAAATAGAAGCAAATATTCTTAAAGAAAATTTAAATACATATTTGAACAACTCAATAAAAGTCCCACTAATATGGAGGATCTGAAAATGTTCAATAGTATGCAGTCTTACTCCTAATTCAATTCAAGACGTTGGCATCTCAGTAACATATCCATAATAACGGGGAATCTAAAAACTAACGAGATATCATAAAGCTTAAAACATAGCCACAAGTTGCTCATATATCTAAGATTACCACAAGTAGATTTTGTCCTGACAAATCTATTAAGCATCGATTGATGTCATAGACGCACCTCATTCTTGGTCAATGTTCCAGTCTTATCACTGCAAATTGTTGTTGCTGAGCCCATAGTTTCACAGGCTGAAAGCCTACGAACCTGAAGATTAGCTACTGTTAGAAATTTGGGAACAAGAATGTTTAAGCTAAGACAATAAATATGAAAAAACAAATTGATACTTGCCAAGGCTTTATCTTCCATCATCTTCCGCATTGAGTATGCCAGCCTAAAGAACAATTATTGGAAAGAAGAACAATGACGCACGTACAAGCAAATTGGAAAATGTAAGGTTAGTTTTAATTCTCATTTCTAATACTTACGTCAAGGTAACAGCCAAAGGAAGGCCCTCAGGGACAGCAACCACAACAATAGTTACCTGAATGTTTTTGTGGTCAGTGATAAAATTACAATGCAAAATAATAATAATAATAAACATAAAACATACCCATGAGCTGCACTTACTGCAATGGTGACTATTTTGATTACTCCATCTATCGCTGTACTAAATTTCGTCTTGCCTCTAACAAACTGGGGACTTCCATTGGGATTTTCCGTATGTCCAGTGAAGTATCTAAACCAATTTCTAGATGTTAAGCTAGTACACAAGTGTCATAAGTCTTATTTGAAGATTAACAACTTACCTTCCCAATAGTACAGCAAGCACAAGAACAGCTACCGAAAGCCCAACAATGCCTATGAATGTAGCAACTCCATTTAAACGTACCTATGTCAAGTAAGAAGTCTATTCTTAGAAGTGGACCCCATGAACAATATAATACCATCACAAAAACAATAAGGTTAAACCTGCAATGGAGTCTCTTCACCAGTTTCCTCTGCAATACTTGCCATCAACAATCCCCATTCAGTGTTGATTCCAACACCAGTTACCTATAAAATAGGAAGATCAATATTCTTTATTCTAAAGAAGCATTGGATTCCTTTGCAAATTGAAGATATGAGCATAACATAAAACCTAAATAGGATAAACAAAAATAAGATTTCCTTTGATAACTAAAGCCAGAATCATAATCACAATGTCAACCAAATATAATAAATAGTAAACTTACATGCAGAACAAAGAGAAGATCCCAAAATGGTAATTTGTGTAGAAGACAAATATCAATAAGGCAAATCATGATAAGTCCACCCACTAACAAAAGTTTACACATAAAATCCAGAGTTTTCATTTACACACGCTTACATAAAAGCATGTACGTGCAGTTGCTATACAGCAAGCAGAGCATAGAGTTCATTTGTTGTAGTTTTTGGTTTATTTGACAAGCCAATCAATTGATTGTTTCAAGGAAGATGTTGGCGAGAAGAGAAGCAATCTACTTATCCTCAATAAATCATTCCAATCAAACAACAAAGCTCAGAGGATTAACAATGGTTTCATAAAGAATAGAGAATTTGGATTTTAAAGCCAAGGCAGGAGATGTCAAGAACCTTGAAGGAAATCCTAACAACAAGGATATGGATGCAACAATTGGTATTCAATAGGATTGGCAACGGAGAAAGCACGACCTTTTGGTATGACAATTGGCATTGTAAAGGTCCCCTAAATCAGGTAAGAGATGTTCAGCCCTTGAAATTGGTGGTGACTCCAGAAACTAAGGTGAGAGTATTTGTGAAATACTAGCAGAGAAGAATTAATCTCATTCTCATATGTTGTAGGTTACAGCGATAGTCAATATATATACAATTGTCTATATTAAATAAAGTATCAGATTTCCTAAGATACATGGAAATCTGTATCTTATCCTAATCCCTAGAAATCAGGGATTCACATGATAGCTATACAAAATACTACATGATTCTACATAATCTGCATAGATAATACTGCATGATTCTACATAATATGTAGGATTCTACACAATCCGACACTCCCCCTCAAGCTGGTGAGTGGATATTTTCCATTTCTAGCTTGCCAATAATATCTTGAAATACTATGCTTGTTAGTCCTTTTGTAAAAACGTCTGCCAACTGATCCTTGGTTGACACAAATAGGGTGCATATTAAGCCAATGTTCAATTTTTCTTTGATGAAATGCCTATCAACTTCAATTTGTTTTGTACGATCATGTTGTACCGGGTTATGTGCAATGTTGATGGCTGATTTGTTATCATAATACAACCTCATAGGTCCTTCCCATTTTATTCTCAAATCATCAAGAATTATCTTCAGCCAAAGTAACTCACATATTCCCAATGCCATAGATCTAAACTCAAATTCTGCACTTGATCTCGCCACTACATTCTGCTTTTTACTCCTCCATGTTACAAGATTACCACCTAGGAGTATGCAATAACCAGATGTTGATCTTCTATCAACCAAAGAACATGCATAATCTGCAACAGTATAAGCTTCTAATGTCAAACCTGTGACTGTTTGTTTCTTAAACAAATTCCTCTTCCTAGGCTACCTTTCAAGTATTGTAGTATTCTGTTTACTACCTTGAGATGTGATTTTTTACAATTGTGCATAAATTGACTAACCTTGCTCACGGCAAATGCTATATCTGGTCTTGTATGTGCTAGATATATCAACTTCCCAACAAGCTTCTGATATGATACTTTATCTACAATAGGATCTTCTGGAGCATCACCTAATC
>JANVCQ010000004.1:25299691-25311711 GCA_025531925.1 Erythroxylum plowmanianum
GGACGTAGCCCACGGTTTGGGGTGAACCAGTATAAAAATCGCTGTGTCAACATCTCTCAACTCTTAATCTCTCTTATTTTTCAATTTTCGATCTTACTAGTTTTTATACAAGTTTTCGAAAAATACTTCATAATTTTGATTTTCAGTAGTTCTTGTGAAAAGAACAAGTTTCTTTTAACAAAACATTTTCAAAGGGGCTTAAAAAAATATACACAATTCAACGCCCCCTTCTTGTGTATTTGTATATTATATAATAAATCTTGTATTAACGTGTGATTCACTTCACTCAATAGTCCTAATAAACAATAAATGATAGCACACTATATCAAAAAAGCCAAGCTTACTTTGATAAGACTCTCAGAAATAAAAATAAAGAATATTGAAGGAGGGAAACCTGTGTTTCTAAGGAGAGGTTAGAATATCCTTACTAACTTGGATTGTCATTATAATGGTAGAATTATAGTGCCTTATATATAAAGGAATTATAGGTATAACCTTTGTTGATGCAGGAACAACTAATTCACACTAAAGACTGAATTAAAAATTAGACATCAATTATCAAGTCACATTTTTTTTGATACAAAGGAAGAAAATGAAACAGTTACAAGATAAATCTCGGGAAACAAATCTCGGCCATATCCTCTAGGAGGAATGGGAGGCACCCTATAGGTGTAGTGTTGAGAATGGACAATCCTAGGCCATAAGTGGCAGCTGAATTGGCAAGTCAATCCGCACATCGATTGCCCTCTCTGTAGATGTGGCAAGTCTGTACAACCTAATTACGCACAAACAACTCGTTAATCTTCTTGACAAGGGGGTCAGGGGACGGTGTCTACAAAGTGTGGGAGGAGATGATTGTGGTTGCCACGAGGGAGTTGATCTCGAGCTCAATCTGACAGTATCCTAGGTCCCAAGCAAGCTGTAAACCAGAGAGAATACCCTATAGTTCCGTTGAATTAGGCAAGCACCGGCGGATATTTCGAAAAAACCCTCCGAGCCATGTGCATGTATTGTCGTGAAGGAGGCCTCCTGCTATTGCAGAGGAGGATAGGCATTTACACACACCGTCCGTATTCAGTTTAATCCAGTTGGTAGGAGGTTTGATCCATCCCACGAGGCATTCCCTGCGGGGTGGTGGCGATAAACGAGCTGTGATGCCATGTCGACGCTTGAACGATCTAGTGGGCATACTAAAAAATAACGTGAGTTGGGGATTCTGGTTGAATGAACTCGACATCAAATATGGATTTGTTTCTCCAGGTCCATAGGTACCAGCAAGTGATCCCAAATATGAGCGACCAGTCTAAGCCTGCTATGGTCCGATGGAGATGTAGGTTAGCAGCTATTCATTCCGGGGAGCTCAGAGTATGGAAGTCGGTGGGGATAAGGTACCGGGGGTATTTGCTCCAGACGGTGCGAGCTATCAGGTAGTCCTGGACGATGTGTAAAGCACATTCGATAGCGGGGCATTGGGGACAAGCACTGCCGTTAGTGAGGTGGTGATGCACCTGTTGTTGGTTAGTGAGGAGTCTATCGTGTGCCAAAAGTCAAAGGAATGTGCGGATACGCGGGGGTCCACTCCAGTGCCATATGTTTTGCTAATGGCTATCTGAAGGAGGGTTGGTATGGTTCGTGATCAAAGCATAAGTCGATGCCGTAGTAAATTTGCCAGAGGCAGAGAGTCCCCAGGTTAATTTATCGGGTCCGAAAGATGGCTAGGGGGCAATATCCCAGCTATGTGTAAACAAATGGTCTGGGGAAGAAGGGATTGGAAAGCTTCCCACTGCCAGTCTCCGGAAGGATCGACAAAATATTGCACCGTGAGATGGAGATCGGAGTTGGGGATAGAGTCTAGTGTGTGAGTGCTAAGGGGTCCCAGATTCGCAACCTATAGGTCCAACCAAAAACGCGTTGTGGTTCCATCACCGATTACCCATTTCAGGCCTTTAAGGACATACGACCAAGTTTTAGACATTCCTCGCCACGCCATCGAGGCTCCCGAGCCCTCTAATTCTTGTGGAAGATTGGAGGTAGCAAAGTTGTATTTGGTAGACAAAACTTGCACCCATAAAAGGTGGGGTTGAGTGACCAAAGTCCAACCCAATTTAGCTAAAAGAGCGTCGTTAGTTGCTTGGATTTTCTATAGGCTCAGTGTCCCTAGATCTTTTGGTCGACAAACACTATCCCAGTTAACCAGGTGCAGTTTTCTGGTGCTGCTGGCGAGCCCCACATAAACTGTCACATTAATTTTTCGAGCGCATCGCATAGGCCACGAGGAAGACGAACCGTTTGTATAGTATACGTGGGAAGGGCAGAGATGACGACTTGAGTTAGAGTGAGGCGATTGGCAAAAGACATGAGATTAGCAGACCACCCAAAAAGCCTTTGTTGGACCTTGTCCAGGATATGCTGATAGGTATTCGTTTCGACCCGCTCATAAAGGAGAGGTATACTTAGGTAGCGGCCAAGATCATCTATCAACTAAACATCCAAGGCTTTGCTGAATTGTCTTGCCTTTATGCGAGGAATGTTTTTGGAGAAATAACTGCGAGATTTGCCGTAGCTTATCCGCTGACCCAAGGCTAGGCAAAAACTATTCAATATGTCTCGAGTAATGGGAATTTGATCGACAGAGGCCTCGGAGAATAAGATGAGACCATCTGCAAAGAACAAATGAGATAAAGGCGGTCCCTGCCGACTTAATCTGATGGGCTTCGATCGACCTTGAGAGATAGATTGGGTTATAGAGTGACCCAATCGTTCTATACAAAGTACAAAAAGGTACGATGATACCGGATCACCCTGACGAATACCCTGGGATGGTTGAAAAGCTTCGCTAAGTTCTCCGTTCCACTGTGCGTGGAACGAAACCGATGAGACGCACTTCATAATAAGGTGGATCAACATCGTCGGAAGGCCAATATCGATAAGAGTTTCCTGGATAAAAGCCCATGAAAGCCGATTATAAGCTTTTTCAAAATCGACTTTTAACGCCAGAATGCCCTTCTTTCCTGATTTTTGGTGCATGGTGTGGATTACCTCTTGCGCAATGATAATATTGTCGGTGATCAGATGCTCAGGCATGAAGCTGCATTGGGTAGGAGCAACCAGTTGGTCGAGATAAGGTTTAAGATGGTTCACAATGATTTTAGTAATTTCCTTGTAAAGGACAGAGCATAAAGCTATAGGTCGGAATTGAGTAATAGACGTGGGAGAGGGTGTTTTGGGAAGCAGGACAATAATTGTACGATTCAGCTCTTCATCCCAAAAGTCATGATTGAAAATACTCTGAATGTAGAGAGACACAGAAGGCCAACAATCACCCATTGAGTCCGATAGAATATGGCTGAAAACTGTTAATGCCAGGGGCTTTATTAGGATCCATATCAAAAAATGTCGTCTTAACCTCGGTCGAATTGATAGGGTTGCTCGAGTGTATGTGAGCTTGATAGGGAAGGGGAGGAAACTGGCTAATGAGAGGGATATCCTGGGTAGGCATTTGATTGGGGGTGTAGAGATTCTGCAGGAAGGTTTTGACAATCCTTTGGATTTGAGTAGGGTCCGACGTACAACAACCTTGTTCGTCCTTCAGGGTAGAAATAGTCATCTGTTGTCGTCTAGTCTTAATAATGGTGTGGTAATATTGGGTATTGCGGCCTCTTTGGCCGAGCCATTGACTACGTGAGCGTTGATGCCAATAGAGCTCCTCTTGGCAGAGGACGTGTTTGAGTTTCGTGCCGAGGTACTCTTCAAGATCATGGAGGGACTCTGAAGGAGATTCCTCCACAACTTTCTTAATACCCTGGAGACGGGCCATGAGTCTTTTTTTCCTGTGGAAGATATTCCCAAAGCTGTTCTGGTTCCAATGTTGAATCTTCTGGGATATCTCCTTGAGGGCTTCAGGAATATTGGTAAGGTCAGGATTCCAGCTGGTTTCTACGAGATGGTAGAATGTACTGTTCGTCAACCATGCCAAAAGAAATTTAAAGGGATGGGCCCTGGGGGACTGTGAGGGTCGATGGGGAAGGGTGATCAAGAGAGGCCAGTGATCGAATTTAAGGAATGGTAAATGGGTCACAATAGTAGGATGAAAGGCCGACTGTAGGAGTTGAAACAAAGGACACAGTCTACCCGAGCTAGGACTTGTCCGGGTCTCCAAGTGAACTGAAGCCCTATCAAACCTAGGTCGTGCAGATTACAGGTTTACACACATTGTTAGAAAGGCTTCTTAATCACCGAATGGGTCCTGGAGCCTCCGAGTTTATTCTGCTGTTCCAATTTTGCGTTAAAGTCTCCTCCCAGGATCCAAGGCTTGGTGGAGGTTTAAGCAATGGTACGTAAATGGAACCAGAGAAAGTGTTGAAGGGAGCATTGAGGGATGGCATAAATAGCGATGAAGTCGAAGGACCGACTATTCCACACGATGTTAGCATGTATGAATTGTCGGTGCACTAAAAGAATTTGGACTTCAATGTCTGAATTCCAAAGCATCCAAATCCCTCCCAAGAATCTAAAGGCTTCCACCCGGAAGGAATTAGAGAAGCCTAAACTACGGATAACTTTCAAAGCTTGTTGGTCACTAAAACTGTGGTTTAATCAAAACCACTAATATGGGGCGATGCATGTGTAAATAATTTTTAAGGATGGGCTTAAAGGAGTTCCCTCCCACCCCCTGGACATTCCATATGAGTATAAACATAGATAAAAAAGGAGGAGAGCGACTGACCCGATGACGCGAGGGTGATTTCCATGACGTCCATCGACATGGTACTGGCCTGGCTGGTTTGAAGTGGATCAAACAGCAAAGGGTTAGGTAATGGTCATGAGACAATGGTCGATGGTTGCACCTGATCTAGGTCGGGGGGCCAGCTTGTGGGGAGTAAGTTGGTGGTGGAGGACGTGGGTGGAAGGGCTGGAATGCTTGGCCCATGCTCGTTCGCTTCCATGTCATTGGTGCCTCTTTTTGCATGCGTGGACGTGGAGCAGGATGAGGCCGGGACGACCACCTCATGGTGAGAGGGAATGGTGACCGCAACGTGTTGCATGGGAGATGAGGTGGGCTAAGTTAGAGAGGGTGTTGGGGCTGGTGTAGTCGTGGGCTGACAGGGGAGGCCCGTTGAGTGTGGGCTTGGGGTACGCGAAGAGGGATTGGGTGCGGCTTGCTAGGTCTGTGGGCGGGTTGTTTCGGTCAGGGGCTCGGCTTGTCGACTGGATTAGCCTTTAGTTAAAACGCTAGGGTTCGATTGGTTAGGGGATAACGCTGAGTGTGTTGGCGACTGAAGATGCTGGTGCTCCTCTAATGGTCGAAGTGGGGGGTTGATGGACGTGGATGGTTCCTGGGTTGTCAGGACAGTATATCTCGAGCCCCTTGTGGACTCGTGATGGATGGTGCATCTCCTGTCACTTCTAGGGTTGTTACCGTTGTGGCTCACCTGTCGAGGACAACGTTAGACTTGGATCCGAGGGCCGTAGGTGTTGGTCTTGTGCCTGGTGATTTGATCGGCAGGGCTGTTTGCCGATGGGTGGGCGGGGTTGGGTCCATCAGTGGGTGGGTCGATTGTCGAGTAGGAGGGACAGTCAGTTGCCCTGTGCCCAACCATACCGCATGTTAGGCAGATCGGAGGTAAGCCCTCATACACAATTTTGATTATTTCTCCATCTAATTCGACCATCGATTGCAGGGGAGTGTTTAGGTCAATTTCCACTGCAACTCTCGCAAATTTTTCTCGCTGGGAAAGCTGGGTTTGACCATCAATTTTCATAGTACATCCCACTAGGTTTCCCAAGGCTCGCAAGATTGAGGGGTGATACCTAGCTACGGAGAGTTCTGGAAACCTAATCCACGCTACAATGTGAGAGATTTGCCCCGAAGAAGGCCTAAATTCGGGGTGCCAGGGTTGAATCGAGAGTACGTGGTCGGAGATCACCCACGGATCCTGTGAGAACGCGTGCAGATTGTTGGACCCCGTTTCTAGAGCCCAGCATTCGAAATTGAAGACGGAAGATATGAAAGACAGAAGGAACAAAAGGTAGAAGATACGAAACCCAGAAGGTACAAAAGACAAAAGGAACAAAAGGTAGAAGGAACAAAAGGTAGAAGATATGAAACCCAGAAGATACAAAAGACAGAAGGAACAAAAGACAGAAGATACGAAACCTAGAAGATACAAAAGACAGAAGGAGCGGAAAGACAAAAGAAACAAAAGGCAGAAGATATGAAACCCAGAAGAAGTTTGGGAACAGTAACCCAGAGGAAGTTTGGGAACAGTAACCCAGAGGAAGTTTGGAAACAGTAACCTAGAGAAAGTTTGGGAACAGTAACCCAGAAGAAGTTTGGGAACAGTAACCCAAAGGAAGCAAAACACAGAAGAAACAAAACCCAGAAGGAACCAAAACACAGAATGAATAAAACACAGAAGGAATAAAACTCAGAAGGAATAAAACTCAGAAGGAATAAAACTCATAAGGAATAAAACTCAGAAGGAGTTCATGAACAGAAACACAGAAGGAGCGAAACTTAGACGATACAAAACACAGAAGAAGATGACGTCATCACAGAAGAAACAAAACTAAGAAGAACCGAAACTCAGAAGAAGAACCGAAACTCAGAAGGAACCGAAACACAGAAAGATTAAAACATAGAAGGAACGAACAAAACACAGAAGAAGATGACGTCATCACAGAAGAAGCAAAATTAAGAAGAAGCAAAAGATAGACGAAGCAAAACTAAGAAGGAGATGACGTCATACTGAAGAAGATGACGTCATCACAGAAGAAATAAAACTAAGAAGAAGCGAAAGACAGAAGATACTTCTTCCTTTACAAGGATCATACCTTTCCGTCTACAAGTCCAAAATTTCTATATAGTTGGAAAGCTAAAAAGAAATAAGGTACACTTTCCAGAAGACAATTTTGAATAATTTGCCTCAATTAAGCCTCGATTTGCCCCCAAAGTTGGCACACGATTCCTACACCTAGAAAAGACTTGGATTTTGAAATGGATAATTACTAAGAAACATGCACGTACACTTGAGGAACTCTTCAGTTCTAACTCTTTTACCAATACAACCAAAAGGTCATACATAACTTGAATTACAGTTAATAATAATACAAAAGCTTAACATAAAATACAACATATAAGGATGATTAATGTTCTAACGTGCTGTAAAGCAGTCTAAAAAAATGATTGAACTAACTTAGTCACATATTTCTAATATCTTGGAGCTTCCGATGCCTTGCAAGGATTTGCTAACTTTCTTGTTCTGCACCTGAAGAGAGGGAATAATGGGAGGTGAGCAACACAGCTCAGTGGCTAATATACTTATAGCCATTGGCAACTAGCCCCAATTTCAAGCATATGCATAGATATGTATATACATACATACATACATACATACATATATATATATATATATATGCAGAGTTGCAATCAGTAACCAAACATTTCTTTAAAAAATTTAATTTACATCATGTTACAGCTCATAACACATATCACACAATATGCTTCATGCTTAACGATCAAAATGCAATACATAACAACAAACGACTCAAGGGTTCCATGAAACAGAATGAGAAAACCGAAGTTTACCCCATGAATAAAATGAGTCTATTTTGGAGCTCATATGCCACAAGCGAGCAGCCGGGAGAAGGCTTTTATCAACGTGCACGTGACGATAGAATGGTTCCACTCTCGCCCAAACAGAAGCATATAATCATGCTCAGAAACATTTTTATCAAAATGTTTTTATACCTTTAAAACCTTTTCTTTCATTTTTCATGCAATACCGAATATCATGGCTTCTATCAAGGTGCAACCACAGACATATTTCATCATGCATTTCCAACATTTACAACGAGTCAGTATCAAATATATATATATATACAGCACATAGGCAAGAACTTGCCCGATCACACAAAAACTATAAATACATTACCCACTTAAAATAGCTCGCGTAAACTAAGTCAATCTTGCGTTTCCCTTTGCTCTTGGTTAGGGTTTCCTTGGTTCCCTACAATAACCAAGGTTCCATTCAAAACAACTTTCTAATAAACTCAAAAACTTCAAACATTACAAAAATTTCAACCAAATACAAAATGAACTCAAATCTAACTTACCCAAAACCCATTTAGGTTAGAAAACCCAGACCTAGTTTAGGAACCCTAAAAATCAATTGGGTTCTCTTACTCCATCTTCTTTCCACACAAACTTTTTCATTCTCTACACTAACTCTTTTCCTTTAACAAAGCAAGAAGAAAAGATGGTTTACCTACCTTAACACGTTTGATTTGTCTTCTTTCTTTCTTTCACCGAAACCTTTCTCCTTTCTCTTTTACTTTCATTTTTCTCTCTCTTCTCCCTCTTCAATTCACGTCTTTCTCCCCTTCCCAAGCAAACAACACATTCTTATCCCATTTGTATCTTTAATGAGCCTAAAAAGTCCATCTTACCCTTTCTTATAAGCTTATGCTCTTTTATGCTAAAGTCATCTCCCAAAATGCCCTTGAACATCCTTATTGTATTAACATTTTAATTAGGCACTTATAAATTCAACAAATCCCACTAACCTTGACATAAATATAGTTCCAAAATTAAATCTATCAAAACTTCAAAATTAATTTAAGTCATGCTTACTTTACAGAAAAATTTTCCGGGGTCCAACAGTAGCACTTCAATATCCTAAGCAAATATCACAATCATCAGACCTTCTGTCTAGAAATCAACACAATCAATCACATTCATGTAAGCATTCAGTAGTCAATCAGTACAAAATTCCAAACAAAATAAACAGTGGATTGAGACCATTTAGGTCTACTCATAGTACGCTCCAAATTAGCATTAACTTCCATGACCCAGAAACATCTAGATGGGGACGTTCTATCCTCTATCATCATTATGCAAAACACATATTGAACACACATTATTAATTGCACAATCACATAAACATTTAGTTTTACACACATTTATATGTGTAACATATAATGCATGCTCATTGACAATTCTGTGTATAGTTTCCAAATTCACTTCTTATACTTATTCTCAATTTATGGTTCATATCTGTGTAATTGAACGTAGACTTACACTTCATTTACACAGATTATTCTAAATTCCCCATTCAAACTTTGCCCTTTTTATGTGTCTAGCTTATTTATAAGCTTACACCTCAAGAACACCTAGTCACTCAATATGATAACTCAATTTCTTGTCATCTCTTTTTTAACCTAAAAAAAAGTTATGCCTCTTACACCAAAGTATGTCCAATTGCTTTCTATGTTTTCTAGATTTCTAACTCTTTACTTACAACATTCAATTTCTCATGCTTAGTCTAACATTTCTAGTTCAATACCCATCATTTATCCATTATTCTATCTCCACTTCAACTCAATCTCATCCACAACCACACTATAGCCCGTGATTGATCATAAGCACCCATAACAGAACATACATATATATATACATTCATCTTAAACTTTTTGCACATATTCAACTTCATTTCCACTTTCATTTCACTTCTAGCTATAACCTTAATTCTCCCCTTTTCAAGATACCACATTTTTCCTTTCTTTAGCTCTGGATTCATTTTATTTCATCACAGAAACACCCAAAGATATTCACATTAATTCATCAACAAAACAGAACCAAACCCATTATGTATACAATTTTTTCTGCACTTTTTCCTACACCTAGTACTCAACTTCAGTTCCAAATTAGAAGCTCTTAAAGACATAATTTATGTTAATTGTCTTCATAAGAAATTTAGCCATAAGTTCTAGTTTAATCCAAACTAAGAATCATCTCAATTGAGGAACTACAAACAAAGTTATGACCAAAACACAGAAACATACTCATAGGTCATGTTGTTGCTACATTTTTCAACTCAACTACCAAATTTTGTTTCCAAATCTTACCCTAACACAACTCATATCAAGTTCTCCTTTTCTACCTCATCGCTCCTCATTCTTAACTCCATTTCAAATCTAAAAAATTCACAAATCAATTCATGATCTATATTTGATCATTATCCAAAAACAAAACATATTCATTTTCCCATTCATAATTGATTTCCTACACTCATCCTAACACCATTTTACAGATCATCCAACTTCCAAAACATATCTATAACAAATCATGGGTCATTAACGATCATTTACAATTACAAAAACATGAATTTACATAGATTTTTGCCATCCACGTCACACACATTCAACTCACAAAAAGCATGTCATCAATCCCACATTCCTCATCATTCTAGTTTCATTTAACAATACCCATAACATTTAAAGTATAAATTACCTAGTTTAGCTTCCAAATCTTCAAAATCACCATTAAACCCTAACTATTTCATCTCCACCATCATCAACTTTCATGGAGGAATAGGTTGGGTCTTTTAGTGAGAATGAAGGAGAGAGCAACGTGGAAGAGTAGCATGAAATATGAGAGTTAAAGGGTTAAAACTCAAGAAGAAGAGAGGGAAAAGAGAGCTACGAAAATAATGGAGGAAGCCAAATAAAACACCAATGGCTTTTAAGGGAGAGAGCATTGTGGAAGCCAACAAAAAGGGGGGAGGTTTTAATTAAAAAGGGTAGTGGGCTTAAGGCATTGTTTGGCAAGTGATGTTTATCACTTGCCACATGTCCAATTTCTAAAACATTTGATTGGTTCTTTCATTTAACTAGTCCCATCAATTTCAATTTCTTCTCTAATTGTTCCCCAATTTTCAATGACACTTGTCAATAAATCCTAAAGTCATTTGTCAAAATTTCCATTTTCATTAGACAGTAATTTTTACTACAATTTAACAATTGTTTTGCCACTTGGCAATTTTCCTAGCTAAAATACTCAACAATTTCCTAAAATTTCTCCAAAAATTCTAAATACACTCCCCAAATCAATTTTCAGCATATAAAAATCACATTTCTCAATATACTCACATTTATAAACAATTATACCTGAAAATTATCAATCAATGTATGTAAAATTATTTTTATGTGTAAAGATTCAATATTCATGTGTATGTGCATCTTGTGTAATGCATAAGCATGCGATATGTTTTCCTAATTTCTTAGTAATCTCTCACATTTACTATTTTAGCCTTAATATTAGTAATGGAATTTTACAACTCTCCCCTCCTTAAAAGAAATTTCGTTCTCGAAATTAATATCTAATTGATCAATCAGGTAGGGATGTTATTTCCTCATATGATCCTCCATTTCCCATATAACTTTACCACATGAATACTTTCTTCCAAATGACCAAAGTTGATATAATCAATACGTCTCATAATCACTTGTTTAGACATCAAAATATCTTAACTATTTCATCAATATATTTCAAATTACTCATAATTTTTCACTTCGTAAGCTATCAATACATCTCTATCAAATCATATCAATATTTCTTAACATACTTACATATCACACATTATAATTCTGAGACATCTTTATTGATAACAACACTCATAAGTTATTGATCTTATGCTCTCAATAACTTCATGTGGACTAATACAATTCGAACTTAGTTTATAATTTTCCAAATCTGAGCACATCTTTATCTTTATTTAAGCACACCTTGGCAAGGTGATACTCTTAGAAGTATTTCATCTTTCACTTAATATTTTACATCTATTTGGTGTTAATACACTCAACTCTTATGTCTATCTCACGATATTCCATAACCTCGACGTTGATCCACTTAACTCATTCATCATTATCTTAGATCACTTAACTCCTATTACAGATTCATTTTGCTCATCAATAGTATCTTGAATCAATTCTAATCTTTGATCATTCTTAGGCCCTCTTCATTTTAATGTAAGGGTGAACGACCCCTTTTTATCATACAATGCCTTATACAGTATTTTAATGATGTCACTATGATAACAGTTGTTATGCTGGTTAGTGTTGGATTGGAAATATAAGCTTTAAGCATATCCTCAATAGTTAGTGTTGGATTGGAAAAAGAAAGCATGCTATATTTGGAGAATTGGTAGATTTCAAAACTTTTTAGAAATCATCTTTGCAGC
>JANVCQ010000004.1:25323159-25333611 GCA_025531925.1 Erythroxylum plowmanianum
TGAAGGGTTATAAAATGATGTTGCATAGAGGAAGTGAAAATGGGACAATTTTCAATCTTTTCATGGGGGTAGGAATTATGTCCTGAATTCAGGGAGAAAAACAGGATTGATCTAGGTAGAACTAGATAAAATTGTCTTCTGGAAAGTTGTAGTTTATCCTCTTAGCTTTCCAAAGCTATAAAGATTGTAAATTTTTGGTATGGAAGTTAAGAGATAGGAGCATTATAAGTGATGATGCTGCATAGGAAGTATGAACATGATAGCTATGGTGAATGATAAGAGTTTGTGTTTATGATGAGTCATTTGAGTTAAATTTTAGGGAGTTTAATGCACCTAAATGCGTAATTGAATGTTTAAGAAGTGATGTTACATTAGAAGAAGTGAAATTGGGAAGATCATGAGTGATTATGGTGTTAGAAAGGATGTTGGAAGCATTGGAGAGGCATTGGAGGAGTTTGAGGAACCCTGATGTCTGTTAAACAAACCTTCTCAGGTGAAAAAGGACCCCCTACCTCACCAATGTCCATTAAATGGACATGGACGTCCGTTAAATGGACCTTCTCAGGTGAAAAATGCTTCCAAGCCAGTCTATGTCCGTTAAACGGACATTCACGGTAAAGCTACAGTAAATTGCGATTTTGGCTATTTTAGAAGCATAATCTCACTTTATAATCTCATAAAAGTTGTAGATCTAGAAGTATACTTGTAAATAGTCTAAGAACAAAATCAATCGGAAATATGTAGCAAAAGTTATGGCTATTGCGCCAAGGGAGGTATAAAATGATTAAGGACATAAACATGTTGGATTCTTTTGGCCATAACTTCGTCATCCAACCTCCAAATGAAGTGATTCTTAAAGCAATAGATTCCTAAGACATGTATCTATCTCTCCATGAAAATTGGGATCTTTTGGAGTTGATTTGAGAAAGTTTTATTGAGAGAACGTGAGGGATCAGTTGGGAGACCATGATTGAGGTATGGACATACTTTGGCTTTTTAGGTATATCTTGAGCTATAGAGCTCCGAATGAGATGATTATTGTTTCAAAGTAAACTAGACACATGGAGATAAAATTTTTATGAAAAATTCAACGGGTTATTTTCACGTTTGATTGGTTTGGGCTTGCCCTTGTGGTTTGAGATGTTATGAGAATGAATAATGATTAAAGAGGGTTCATCGAAATAACCCTACAAGAAGACTCGCTCACGCTTTATGACTCCGGAATGATCGTTGGACTCCGGAATCGAGATTCAACATGTTTAGTATCAAAGAAAGAAGATGGATCAATAATGATTAAGGTGATTTCTTGGAATACGCTGACATTTTATGGTTCAAGAGTTGGGCTCCGGATCCCGGGACCCAACATGTATGATATCAGAGCAAGAGTTGGATTCTAGAAGCGGTGCCCAACACCAGGATACATAGGTGCAACATCACATAAAATCTCATCATGATACTTGCCAATAGAAAATGCAACCATCACTTGTTTGATGACTTTCACCTCACCACAATCATTTATCCATTGCAATTTATATGGTCTAGGATGTTTTAAAATAGGAAAATTAAGCTTGTCAACAAGTATAGTGCTAGCAACATTGGTACAACTTCCAACATCTATGATCATGCTACAAACTTTACCATTAATGAGACACCTTGTATGAAAGATGTGCTCATGTTGCTTTTCTTCAAAGTCTTCTTTTGGTTGGATATTAAGAGCACACCTAGCCACAAGGGCTTCACTAACCTCAACATCACAATCAACATTGGAAGCATCCGTCAATGGAGGCACATCATCAAAATCATCACTATCACTACTTTCACTAGCAATATCACCATTCTTAAGCAAAATCATAGCTATTTTATTAAGCCATTAGGAAGCAATATGACCAAAACCATGACATTTAAAGCACTTAACTTTATAAGAAGGATTAGAAGAAGGAGAGGGTTTAGAGTCATTTTTAACCTTAGGATTTGGAGTAGAGAATTTAGGCTTACTCTCCTCCTTTGGCTTAATGTCTCCCTTGGATTTAAAGAAATTTTTGGACTACTTCAAGCTTTTCTTATAGGAACTCGATCCAACACCATTTTGGATCTTTAATTTCTCTTCTACCATGATGGCATTGTGCAACAACTCATCCATGTCAAGAAAATTTTGCAACTTTATAATGGAAGCAATTTTAGGGCGCAAACCATCAAGAAATCTTCTTATGGTAGCTTCCATGTCTTCCTTAACATTGGCCCTAATCATGATGATCTCCATCTCTTGGTGTTACTCTTCAACATTCATAAATCCTTGCCTCAATCTTTGCAGTCGCTTGAACAAGTCTTGATAATAATGACTTTGAACAAAACACTTTCTCATGATGGCTTTCATTTCTTGCCACGTGTGGATTGGATTTTCAAGATTCCGCCTTCTATTTACTTTCAATTGATCCCACCAAATACTAGCATAGTCACAAAATTCAACAGTTGCAAATTTTATCTTTTTCTCTTCACTATATGTATGACACTCAAATACATGTTCTATTTTCCTCTCCCACTCTAAATACAATTTAAGATCATTTTTCCCTTTAAAAGAAGGGAATTTCAATTTTATGTTGTCAAGTTCATTACGAGAAGGAGCTTGTTTGCCTCTCCTAATGTTGGGGTCTTCATCCTCAAATTGCACATCTTCATCTTCTTCATGGAACATCCTTCTAGGACCTTTGGTGTTACGGATTAGATGTCATCCAACCTAGCATTCAACCTCCAGAATTGATCTTGCACAGCCTTCATAAAGACTTTGAGATCTTGCTTATATGATTCATCTTCTTGAGACATGTTTATAAACTGCAAAATGTTAGTGAACAACAAAAAACAATATGGACCTAACCACTTAACCTCACGTGTATACACTCAACAAATGCCAAACAACTCATGTATCACACAAAAATTGTCTTTTTACTACTCAACTTGCTTTCTATAGCATCCTTATTCGAAACAAGACAAAATCAAATAGAAGCAATTAAACCAAGTGGCATCCAAGACTAGAATCCCAAAATAAAATTCTCAAAGAATCCAAAAGTGGAAGCAGGGTATGGAAAAAAGAAGAAGTAAAGGAGACGAATATGCAAAAAGAAGGGTATTTGAAGGGAAAGGAGGGCTTAGCAATTCTTTAAACAAGAGAAGAAAAAAAAACAAAACAGAAGTTAGCACTAAGAGTATTAGGAAAGAAAAATGATGGAAAAGTGGAGAAACTTGGAAACCAAGTAAAGGAAAATTAGTATAAGGAATGAATTAAGGAAGTGATTACCTCAAGGAAAGTCAAACTTGAAGCGAAAGAAAGATGATATAAGAAAGTGAAGCAAATAGGAAAGTAAGCAAGTTCCAAGCAATACAAAATAGGAAAGTACTTGCAATTCAAGTTTAGGCCATAAGAAAGATGTTGTCTTTATTTGATTGCAATTAGGAAAGTAGCAAACTTGGACTCCACTTCTTTAGAAATTGCAACATACACTCTGATTGTTTTATTCTTTCTTTTTTAACGAATTTCTTTTTTCTCTTTTTTTGATGAATTTTTCTCCTTTTTTTGGACTTCTATTTCTCTTTTCAGATAATTTGAAGTTCAAACAAATAAATATGGAAACCAAAATGCAAAGCAATTTTCATAAGCTGGACGCTCTCAAATTTTGGCTTAATGTAACTTGCTCTAGAAAGCTTGGATTTGAATGATTCCAAAACGAGGAGAAAGAAGAGATTCTGAACTTGAAGAAAAACCTATTATTCAGCCAAAAACTCAAACAAAAAGTAAACAAAATAGTAGATGAAAAATGAACAGAGAAGAAGAATGAAAATAAACAATAAAAGGATAGTTATTTGAAATCTAACAACCAAAGTGCTCTGATACCAATTAATGGGAGACCCAATAGGAACTTATCCTAGAGAACCTTTAATAAGATGCAGCTATGCCCAGGCACGACCAGAATCAAGCAAACACACGAAATCACAAGAAACAAAATTGAAAAGATAGAAACATAACACAAAGAGAAAAATGGAGGTTAGAAGAATGTTGGTCAATGGAAAGAACCCTAAGAGAACTTATCTCTTCTAACCCTAGCAAGAATCCTGGTCAATGGAAAGAACCCTAAGAGAACTTATCTCTTAAAACTCTAACCTTGGGATACCATAAAGGAAGACCACTCTTTCGATAAGTCAAGTATTCTCAAAGAATACCAAGAAAGCAAGAATGCTTTCAATAATACTCAATATTATTTCTGAATGAAAATCCCTTTTCAAAGTACATGGAAGGTGCCTATTCATAGGAAAAACTTCCTAACTTAATGTCCTAAAGAAGAAACTTCATAAAAGGAAACAAAACATTCTATAAAAGGAAACAAAATAAACTTAGAAAGGTGTTGACTAGATGACCTTATTTCAAGGAAAACAAAATAGGAAACCAATTAAAACATGATCTAAACATATTAGACCTTATAGATCACATCCTTCTCCTTTAAGTGGCACATGATTGCCACATGGTATTTTAAGTGAGTTCTCCCAATTGGACTCCATGTGGGCCTTTGGATACTTCATGATGGGCTTCAAGAAGTAAGACAATGCCTCTTGGACCTTTATGAGATGAAATCTGACTCAACAACATGGACTCTATCTCTTGAAGGTCTTGGATCAAACAATTCAATGCTTTCTTCATTACTTTGGCCCTATCTCTTGTCATTAGGCCTCCAACATCTTCTAATGGATCTTTAGAAACATTAAACTTGAATGTTGGGCCTTTGATATGGAAATTTCGTTGAACCCCTTGCCTTGCACATTTAAACTTTAAATCTGATCCAATTTCAGCTTCTAAGCCTCCTTTTGCAAGCTCATGTCCATATAAGTCATGTCTTAGGTTTCCTTAAGGTGGATCACACCATGTATGCTTCTCTTCTTGTCTTTCACATGCCTATGGTTCCCCATCAGACTGATATGGTTGTGTTAGTCTATAAGTTCAAAATCTTAATGGCTTATGTCTACCTATCAGCCACTAATCTTATAAGAGAAATGTATGTTAACTAACCACAAAAGTAAGAATACATTCCCAAGTTTCCATGAATTTCTTGGTTAATTCTACTCTCAGATTATAACTATACAATCCTATAAGCAATAGATAAATAGAGAATTTTTTAATAAAAAAATGTAAAAAGAACTTTAAAACACATATAAGAGACAATTTCTCCACCCTCGTATTTAAAAATTACATCTTCCCCAATATAATATTAAATGTAAGAGATGGAGCATTCAACAAAGGTAAAAATTATGAAAATTTAAAGGAAAAGGAACAAACTCTCCTTTGGTTACCTCTTAAGCAATGCCTTTATTTACTATTGTTAGTTGGACTCTACGTTTTCTTAATTATATGATGTCATATGTGTCTTTAAGTACCTCGACTTCCACATTCTCTATTGGGATTCCTTCAAAGTAAGGTTTTAGGTGATGACCATTCACCTTACATATCTTTATGATTTTTAGACTTTTTATCTCTACTGTACCATATGGAAAGACATTAGAAACTAAAAAAGGACCAACCCAATGAGAGCATAACTTATGTGGAAATAATTTAAGTCTAGAATGATAAAGAAGCACTTTTTGAATAATAAAAAAGATTTTCCTCAGGATCATCTTGTCATGGAAAGCTTTGATCTTTTCCTTATGTATCATTGGATTCTTATATGAGTCATTTTGTTTTTTCTTCAAATTCTTGTAATTAGAGCTTTCTATGTACTCCTACATCACCAGGATTCATGTTGCAATGCTTGATAGCTAAATATGCCTTATACTGCAGCTCCACAAGCATATGACACAACTTTCCAAACACCCATCTATATAGGGACTTACCAATTGGCATTTTATAGGTTATCTTATAGACCCTTAGTGCATCTTCCAACCTTAAGGTCTAATCCTTCCTATTAAGGTGAATTGTTTTCTCTGGGATCAACTTGATTTCTCTATTGGATAACTCAACTTAGCCACTTGTTTGGGTTTAGTAAGAAGTGGAAACCTTTTGTATTATATGGTATTTCTTAAAAAGGTTTCCATTATCCCGTTGCAAAATCACTTATGGTGGCTCTTGACATCCCAAACTTAGAAAGGATATTAGACTTGATAAAAACTACAGCAACTTTAGCTTCATTATTTTAGTGTCTTTAGCTTCCACCCACTTAGAAACATAATCAATCACAAGCAAGATATAATGAAAGCCAAAAGATGGAGGAAGATCCCATGAAATCAATGCTCTAAACACTAAAGATCTCATAAAAAAGAATGAGGTTTGTGGTATTTGATTTCTATGGTATAAGTTTCCTACCTTTGGCACATGTTACAAGAATTGAAAAGACATACACATTCTTAAATAATAAAGGAAAATAAAACTACTCTTTAAAATCTTATGGGCAATCCTTTTACTATAAAGTTCTCTTTATAAACTTAAAAATGACAAAAGGTCATAATAGATAATGTCTCACTCTTAAGAACATACCTTCTTATTACTTGTTCCACATAATGCCCCTAAAGTTAGGGTCAACCCATATATAGTACTTACTTTCATTATTTAACTTTTTCCTCTGAGCCTTTGACAAGGTAACTTATTAGCAACTAGAAAATTCACAATATTTGCACACTATAGAGGTGTAGAATTGGTAAAAAATAGTTGTTCATCCAGAAACGTTTCTCTCAATAGAGCATTTTCTTCCTCTTAGACCAAGTGACTGAGGTGATTAATAACCACATTGTCTGCTCCGTTTTTATCTCTTATTACTATATCAAACTCCTGAAGGAGGAGAATCCATCTTTTTTGGTAAGCAAGTACTTTAAAAATGTATGATTAAAGTAAAAATTAACTTTAGCACCTAAAAATTACAACCAAAATTTTTCTAAAGCAAACATAACATATAAAAGCTTTTCTTTCAGTTAAAGAATAAATTTGTTAGGAAAAATTCTAAGTTTTAGAATTAAAGTAGATGGCATATGCAACCTTTCTCACTTTTTGTCTTAGAATCACCCACATTGCATTATCACTAATATCACACCTAATCTTAAAGGAAAAGCTCCAACCTGAAGGTTGAATCACTGGGGGGGGGATGTTAATAGCCCCTTATGTTTTTCAAACACATCCTTGCACTATAGAAAAACGTAAAAAGGAAATCCTACTATAATAGCTTGTATAAAAGAAAGGTTGTCTTTAAGAAATCCTTGATGAATCTGTGGGGAAAACCTACTGGAGCAAGAAAAGAATGAACTTCCCATACATTTAATAGGTAAGGCAAAGTAAAAATGAGATCAACTCTTTATAAGGCAATTTTCACTACCACTAAATACACTATCTAAAAGGAGAGAAACAATAGAATATTCATAGATGTAAAAGAAGGGAAACACCAACTTGCAATAAAATTGTTAACTAGATCAAAGATGCCTCTATGGTAAAAAGGCATAGCATACTCTTTCAATCAATATGAAGAGTAGATGGAATTATAGTTCAATTTAACTCCTTGCTCTAGGATTGTCATTTATAATTTTCATCACTCTTAGATTCTTCACTTATTTTGTAAATTGAATTAAGGTTATTAACCTAGAACTTGTTGTAATGCTGCTAAAGCTTTGCCTATAATTAATACAATATTCATTTTTCAAAAAACAATTAGATCAATCTTAAGCTGGTCAACCTTTATACCCCTAGAAGATATACCATACCTTAGAATTATAACTTGATCAATCATAAAATGACAATTTTCCCATTTAAGCATAGGATTAGTTTCAATACATCTTTCCAAAATAAGTGTAAGGTTTTTTAAGCAATTATCAAAAAAAGAACCGTAAACACTAAAACCATCCATAAGTACTTCTATGATTTTCTTAAAATATTCAGAAAATATATCCCCATGTGGCTTTAGAAAGTGACAAGCATATTGCACAAACCAAATAACATCCTTCAGTAAGCAAATGTATTAAATAGGCATATGAAATTCATCTTTTCTTGATCCTTTAGTGCAATAGATATCTGAAAATAACCTAAAAAGTCATCTAGAAAATAATAATATTATCTAACAAGTCTCTTAAGCATTTGATCAATAAATTGAAGGGGAAGCGATTTTTATGAGTTACAAGATTTAACTTCATATAATTAATACAAAACTACCACCTAATTTGTTCATAAGTGGGAACTAACTCACTATTTTATTTTGTCACCATCATGATTCTAAATTTTTTTATAAACACTTGTGTTAGACTTACCTACTTACTAAATAGGATAAATTACTCCACTATCAAGAAGCGTTAGTACTTTTTTTCATAACTTCCATCATTAGAAGATTTAACCTATATTGTACTTGTTTAGTGGACTTTACACCCTTCTCAAGCAAAATGTGATAAATGCATATAAAAGGGTTAATGCCTTGAATATCAGTAATCATACGAACAATGACCTTCTTGTGCTCCCTTAATAAATGAATCATTTAGGTTCCTGATTAAAAGTCAACATCAGTGAAATAGTCACTAGAAGATTTTAATTGTCTCACAAATATACATATTTCAAGTGAGAGGGTTGGTTTAAACTCAATATTAAGTACTTGCACATTAGAAGGTAATAGTCACTAGTCAAATTCAAGTGATTTTATATAAGTTCATGTCTCATAGAAGCGAGTTATGAATAATGTAATATAGCCACCATCTCAATTAGATCCTCTCCTAACTCAACACAATTAGTGGTTTCTAACTCTAAATGCTTTATTAAAATTGTTTCTAATTAGTCTCTATAATTTAACTTAAAAACTTCGTATACTATAGGATTAATTACATCAATAAGAAAATATAATGGTCATCTTTGGGGCGTTTCACGATATCAAAAATATTAAAATTAATCACTTCCCTGTTAAATTCTATTATGAAGGTGCCCTCACAAACAACTATTTTAGTTTGGGCTATGTTAAGGAATGGTCTCCCTAGTAAGATAGGTATAAGATTATAGGAAGTTTCATCATTTATATCTACCACTTAAGAATCCACAGTAAATACCATTTCATTCACCTGTATAAG
This sequence comes from Erythroxylum plowmanianum, assembly GCA_025531925.1. Lineage (NCBI taxonomy): Eukaryota > Viridiplantae > Streptophyta > Magnoliopsida > Malpighiales > Erythroxylaceae > Erythroxylum > Erythroxylum plowmanianum. The sequence continues at coordinate 25,332,223 of JANVCQ010000004.1, forward strand.
AACATCATCAATTACCCTATCTAAATAAGCATCAGTAAGGTTAACCAATTATATGATGACACTAGCTTTTTTAAAAGGACCTAAGTTTAAACAAACATATCTAGAACGAGGAATAATGTCGATTGATGCTCCCAAATCTAACATTGCTCTCTTAATTGTAGTGCCACCAAGCTTACAAGGTATAGTGAACATACTTGGATCCCTATAGTTTATAGAAAATTTCTTTCTAAAGACCACACAAACAATCTCAGCCATCATAAGCTTCTTATTACATGTCAACTTTCTCTTATTAGCACGCAATTCATAAAGGAAGTTTACATACCTTATCATTTATTTGATTAAATTTAACAAAGGTATATTTACTTTAACCTTTCAAAAAGTCTTCAATATCTCCTTATCCTTTTCCTCCTTGTTTGTCATTTTTAACTTGTTAGGAAAAGGTAGAGGGTTAGTCTTAACCACATTAGGACATTTATAATTCACCTTTGAGCTAAATGAGGGATTTCCTTCTTCTCCTAACTCCTTCTTAATTTCCTCTTTGTTGGCCATTCTATGTGGGGTCCTCTTAGGATCCTCAACCTTCTTACCAATCCTTAATGTCACCTTACTGACATTCTTTTAGATTTAACTTAGGTTAAGATGATAGCTTTCATCCACTTTGCTTCTAAACAGTAAATAGGAACTACATCTGGCTCACTTGGTTCTCCAAATTTAAATGATACCTCTTGAAATTGAGATCTTGTCTCCTACTAAAAATGTTTCACTGTTTGCTACAATTGTGATGTATTAGTAGTAATAGAGTTAAACATATCCTTTAATGATATACCTGAGTTAGAGGACAAGACTTGTGGTTTGGGCTGAAATCACTATACACCTTGCAGCTTATATTGGAAGTAGTTTTGTTTCTTATTCCCTCCATAACTTAGGTTTAGGTGATCTCTCCATCCTAAGTTATAAGTTTGGGAATATGGGTTATACAAATGGAAAATTTTCCTCCTACAATGTTAAAATACTTTATATTTTCGTATTGCAGAGTTAGGCACCCATCTGTAAGATAGTTCATATTTGCACATAACCTATAAGCTTTTACCAGTGCCTACCCTATAATAATCAGTCTAGAAAAGAATGTTAGTTCATCTAAAAAATGTTATATAGATGAATTTTTTGCCTTATTTACCCTATAAATATTGTTACGGATGCTAAATTACTAGGTGTTTGATATGATATGCTCTATTAATGTTCATATCATACCTTTGATTAATGTCCATATCATATGATCAATTAATGTCCTTGTTGGAACCCCTTCCCGGTAAGTCGCGGGCCCGACGTCCTACGTGACATCTGGGCGCGCATTCCACGAGGGAGGGATTCCTCACCACAAAAGGAACC
>JANVCQ010000004.1:25337714-25354708 GCA_025531925.1 Erythroxylum plowmanianum
TCCTTGAAGTTGCCAATCTTTCACTTGATGAACCAGAGTTGGAGAGTATGATCTTTACTGATGAAAGCAATGCCAATATTTGAAAGTAAAGTGATTAGAGGATGGATACTTTAGTTAGATTTTTTGTTGTAAATACCCATGAGAATGACTAATTCTACTTTTGGATAGAAGATAGTAGACAAATTGCTTAATGATATATATGTTCCATGTTTTTTTAGATTCTGAATTTTTGGAAGTCTTGAAATATGAATTCTGAATTTTTTTTAATTCAAAATTTTATTTTATTATATATATATATATATATGCCGTGTCCGTGTCCACTAAATTTTAGAAGTTGGCGTGTCCCCGTGTCCGTGTCCGTGTCGTGTCCCGTGTCCGTGTCCGTGTCTATGCTTCTTAGGTTACATTATCATGATAGATGAGAGGCTACTCAGTTGCTTTGTTGCCACTTAGTTGGTTTTTCTTCAATCTCTGTTCGTTATGCCATATACTAGATTTTGAGAATTTACTATAGATTTCAACATTTCATATAACCAGTGGTTTCATGTTTATGGCTCCTCAATGTTCTTTTTGCACAAAATTTCATCGAGAATAAGCTGCTATATCTGCTATTAGATTTAGTTGTTAGTATTATGTAATAATAATACAAGCAAAATTGAATACCATTGATAATTGCATTGTTTGTCAAACTGTTGGTGGGTGTGTGCTTAAATGCTTCTTAGCCTATATATAAGAAATGAGTTCATTATACCAAATTTGTTATGATATTTTCTACTTTGGCACTATGTTTACAGGGTTGATGTCTCCTATACTTATTGGTCGAGGTACACTTTTAAAGTGTGGGATATTTGAAGTTTCACGTTTTTGTAAAAAAGAACATCAACTTTGGATCATAACACCATGGAGATTTGTTTATCAGCCAGTTGTTTTTGCTACAAGCAATATAGCTAGGTGCCAGAGGCATCATTCCAAAACAAGAGGTTGAGATCCCATTGCATTTTCTTTGATTCCTAATGAACAAATCTACAAATATGGTGGCTTTAATATGTAATATTGTTCAGGAGCTTGTATGGATCTTGGTATTGAGCATTAGAGGTGATTGATGGTTTCTAAAACTTCTTATGTTCTTTAATTTCATAGGTTTTGCATACCAAACTATGTCTTCTCAAGTTATTGAAAAGACAGATAGTGATGCGGCTTCTAAAGATTTGCAAGACTTGCATGTTTCAACTTCATATGAATCTGCAATGCAAGCACTTAGTTCTCTTATTACTCGTCAAAAACGTGGAGAGCGTGGATCCATTGGTGGTAAATATGGAAAACTGGAAAGAATGGATATGTATCTTAAGGTAAAGCTTGTTAGGTTTTCTAATCCAATAGGCATTAAACTAAATGGTTGATAAACTAACGACTGGTCTATTTCATGAAGAGTCTAATTTGATCATCTTTTATTTATATACATTTGAGTTGTTTTATCCACTTTCAGGTTTAATCACCAGTATACAGTTGTTTTATGTAATGCCTCATTTTCCACAAGAAGTGAGTTATCATTATGTGCATAATAAAGTTTTATTTTGAACCTGTTTTCTAGTTTAGGAACCAAAAACAATGATGAGTTCCTTATTACATAGAAGGCTTGTTAGGATTGGAATTTTACATCTTTTTTTCTCTATCTAAATAAAATTGGCTAAAGATTGAACATACAAATTCATGTTGTTGTTCAGATACTAGACTTGGAAGATCACATAGCTGGGCTCAAGATTATCCATGTTGCAGGAACAAAAGGAAAGGTGCTTTATTGTTTGTCTACTTATTTATCCATTTATATTCCATTATCATCACCATTGATGGAATGTAAGTTTGATAATTTGACAACTAGTTTTCAATAAATTTATTGTGGTTAGTTTTTATTTGTAACTCTGGGACTTTTGAAATTCATAGGCACGAATTTTATTGTTTAGGAGATAGGGTGCATGAATTCAATATTTGTATGTCCTACCTCAAACAAAGACAATTTTTTTTTCAGGTCACATGTTATTTCTGTTTTCATGCTATCATCCATTTTTTTTGTTTTGTTTTGACATCACTCATCATCTAATGAAGCATGTCCATGGCATGTCCTTACACTTCCCTTGAGTTAATTGATGTTTTTTTAATGGATTTATGTTATAGGGTTCAACTTGCACATTATGTGAGGCTATACTAAGGGAATGTGGCTTCAAAACAGGGTTGTTTATGTCACCTCACCTTATGGACGTGAGAGAAAGATTCCGCATTCATGGGTTAGTGTTTGAACTCATCAACATTTAAAATATTTTAACACTAATTGGGTAAACTCATCTTTAACTCCTTGCCTTTGCTTAAACTTCAACCTCGTTTATAAATCCCACATCAACAAGACCAAGATGTATGATGAATTTTGAAGTGGAAAATCATTAATATCCACTTGTTTGATGTGAATTTATAATCTTGTAGATGCCACCATAAATGTGTAGGAATTGAATAGTTTTTCCTTAGTAAATGTGTTATTTGCTTTTACACTTGGGTTCTATTATTGATGGGGATGCTATGCTTTTTTCTTTCATTTTTATCGATTTGATATTTCGTTTTGGTAGTTGAATAACTGGAAACTAACAATGTTAAGGAATTTGGTTGATTGATTTGAAAAAGATGTATTGATGTTGAAGCTTGCAGTAATGCAATATATTTTGATTCTATGCAATTTGGTCAGGTTACTACTAATTTTATTTGACCCATTTTTCCATATATTTGATCATTAATAGCCATTCTCTTCTTAAGAGACTATTCTTAGGAATTGTATATCCAATCCAATATGCAAACTTCGCTATTGCTCAATGTCTGCACGATGTATCTATTTTAAAAATCTTTTTACACTTTTTGGTTGATTTTCATTATTTTCTATATAATGTTCTGACATTTCTAATTACCAAATTGTGTACAGATTGGACATTTCTGAAGATAAATTCTTGTTGTATTTTTGGGATTGTTGGAATCAATTAAAGGTACTAGTCATTTGTTATTTTCATGCAATAACTATTATAGGACTGTGTTATGGAGAAATCTCATCTTCTTTACCTGTTGACCCACTTCTGTTGGCACCTTAATAGAAGGAAGAGAACAATTAAGATTAGCCTTTAAAATTTTCAATGAAATAAAAAAGAAAATTACTCAGTTCTATTTTGATGTGGAAAACTAACTTGTTAATTAATTTTCTTTAGCAGCTAGAATGAGACAACATCTTAATTGTTTGAATACTCTGTTTGAAAAGTGCAATTTTTGAGGCCGGTTACACAGACTTCATGAAGTTTAGAGTTGGCTTTTGATTTTGCTAGCTGAATTTAATACAGGATAAACTATGAGCTTTTGGTATAGAGTTCAAATTCTATAAAGAGACTTGGGGCTTATATTGCGAAACCTCAAGGAGTTGATGCATCACACCTTCTAGTTGAAAATTCAAGTTTGAAGAAAAATTTCATATTGGTCCATACTGATAAAGAGCTTAATTCACACATATATATAGAGTTTTAGAATCTTTAGTCTAATAGGAAATTCTAACAAATTTAAATCCTATTCTAATAAAAATTCTATAAGTCCTAAACAACTAGGATAATATATGTAAAATAGAATAACATATTTAACTTACTTCTACTTCCTATTTGTTAAGGAATCCTAACATAATCGAAATTTCAACCTTTATCTTTTGTTGTCAAATCAATTCCCAATCTTCATCCCATCAAATTAAGACTTGTGGTTGATAATTTTTTCTCTTTTGTTTCTTCCATATACTTTAAGTTCTTTTGCAATATAATATTTATCGATTTTTTTGTGAGTAGGTTGTGAACCATTGACAAATATGACTTAATATGTCCGATAAAAGTTCATTTTCAGTCAAGAAAACCTTTGCCTTTTTGCTTAAATTTTTTTATTCTAACATTTGTTTAATTTGTAATTTTTTTAGGCTTTCAAAAATGATATGAGATAGCTTCATTTTTTTTTCAGTTCTAACAACCAATAAGATAAGCTGAATAACTTACTGAGAAGGTTAGTTTGTTGTAAGTTCACAATAATCTTCATCTGTTAATGTATTCAACATTAGCTATCTTTTGTTTATTTTACTAATAGTTGAAAAAAGCATTGATACGGTTTTTATTATGTGTATCATATTGTTTTACTTGATTAATGCAGCTTCATTTTAGTAAGACAATGGGAAGTTTAGTAAAGCGTTTGTTTTGGGATTTAATGTCAGATGTTAGATCTATGTTAACCGGTGCTTAAAATTACTTTTTAATGATATTTGGGTCTGAAAGTTCATTTTTCTGTGACAAAAGGATTTTAATGTACTATAGACCCTTTCAATTTGAATCCACAATTGACAATTGAAATTTTTGGTGTGTTTTTAGGAAGGCATAACATCAGACATGCCTATGCCTCCACTTTTCCAGTTCCTTACTATCTTGGCTTTCAAAATATTTGTTCATGAAAAGGTTAGTGATATATTTTCTATTTTCAGTTGCATTTTTTGGTTTTCAGCATTATTCACTGGAAACAGCTAAGAAGTTGCAATAAGTAGTTCATTTTGTACATTTTCATTATGAATAAAAGAACCTAGGGACGAGTGTCTATTTATCCAACTACTCAATGAGTGTCTATTTGACAAAGAGATTTCTGCTTGACCTTCAGTTATCTGCCTTATCATCCAATGTTAATAGAAGAATATATGGCTAGATGTTTGTTTGCTTATTGCTCTACAATTGGCATATTTTCCTTTTGCATTTCTTATTCAGTTTTCCTTCTAATATAGGTGGATGTTGCTATCATTGAAGTTGGCCTAGGAGGGAAAAACGATTCGACCAATGTGGTATGCACACATTATTTATGAACAAACGGAACTGATGATAATGTTTTATTGTTTCATTCATGGTTGTTGAGTTGCTGTAGGCAAAGTTCATCTATCAGTTTATGTAGTAAAATCATGGGAAAATTGTGATTCTATTTGTATTTGGTTATAGAGTATTTCAACAGGACAAAATTAGGCCAATGGTTCGTTTTGTTGATAAACCTTGCAGATCAAGGAACCTATTGTCTGTGGCATTACATCGTTGGGAATGGATCATACAGAGGCATTGGGTGTGTCATTGGATTTCTCATCCCTCTCTATGACTATGAACAATTTGATTCTGAGATGCACTTTTAGTTTATATATGGCAAATCAGAGTAGGCTGCGAGTTTAAAATGTCAACATTTTTCTTCAATTGTTTCTTTATGCTTATATTTTGTGGTTTGAGTATTTGCGATTGAGATCACAAGTTCATGCTCATTGTACTCAGGCAATACCCTTGGACAAATTGCTTCACACAAGGCTGGAATATTCAAGGTATAGGTTTGTATATAAGTTCCTAAGCAATCATGATAGAGGGTTCTTAATGCTGGCTTATGTGTGGAATATTTCTGTCTTGAATATTCTAATTGGCAGCATTCAACTTCTTTTGAATTAAATTGTTGTCTTCTCTGCTCCTGAAGCCACAAATTCCGGCATTCACAGTACCTCAAGCTTCTGAAGCAATGGATGTTCTCCAGGAGCGAGCCCATGAATTGGAGGTAAGTATTGTTCGAAGTTCCATACCATGCGTTTCATACATCTGTTGTCAAGGAACTTTATCTCGTCTTGCTTGTCCTCACTGAAAGCAGTAAAAGTTAATTGGAATTTTCTATATATAACACCCTATTTACAGCGTTTGGGAATTACACAGATAAGACATAGAAATCAAGTTTAATAATACCAGATAAGGCTTATAATTATCCTATTATGTGACAGTCACCTCATCCTTAATATTCTTAAACACTTCTGTCTTGAGATCCCTGTTGATCAATGCATATTTGGTAATTATTAATTGTTGGTTATGCTTTAGTGTGTTGATGATTTATGATTTAAAATTACGCAAAAATATGCCAATGTGTTTAACTGTCCTTTATCAATTGTATGTTCTTGATGGTCTTAAGATGCTTCAAAAGAATGATCAATTGTATGTTCTTATTGATTTTTACTCCCCATTGATGTCCTCTTAACTACTTTGAAGTTTTTCATTTTGAAGTTACCATTTCAAGGGCTCTTACTAAAGGGCCAAAGAGAGTCTCTTGAGCAGATGCTAATTTTTTGACTCGTACTGACTGCAGGTTCCTCTGCAAGTGGTAGCACCTCTTAATAGTGTAAATTTGGAAGGCTTTACACTTAGCTTGTCCGGTGATCATCAGTTCATAAATGCTGGTCTTGCTATATCCCTTTGTAAATGTTGGCTTCAAAGAACAGGAAATTGGGACAAACTATTCCAAAATGTTAGTTTTTGCTTCAGTTAACATCATTTGTGTATGTTGTTCTTGCTGTCTTAAGTCAATCAGTCATCAGACATCCGGCTTTAAGACTCATTTTGCCTCCTTGGTCATTTCGAAAGTGAACTGCATGTATCCTTAGTATATTACCAATAAGCATATAGGTGCATTGTAGATTCATTTCACCTTCAAATGTTAAAAGAAGTATTAATACTAGTGTTAACATTGAATGTATTGTAACTCACGAACTTACCTATAATCATTTATTGAAACTTGAAACATGAGTTCACTGAAACAAGTTTAGTTATTTCTCTGGAAGTGGTGCATAGGAATCCTTTTCTAAGTCTTTTCTTCTGTTTGTCTTCACCATATGTACATGTTGGTTTTCTTCTTCTGTTGGCAATTGGAAATATGATGGAATTTTTATTCAATGGCCCACCCTTGCGTAATGCTGCAGATGGACAAGTGGGAAAGCTATTTGCCAGATGTGTTTCTCAAAGGTCTTTCAACAGCATATCTTCCTGGAAGGGCTCAAGTTGTTCATGATTCTATTTTACAGTCCTATATATCACCTGAAGTAGGAGAAAATACTTGTGGAGATCTTATTTTCTACTTGGATGGGGCTCACAGTCCAGAGAGCATGGAGGTTTGTGCCAAATGGTTCTGTGATGCCATTAAAATAAGAAAACAATCACAATCAATATCTTCTACTCTTGATCTTGAAATTAGAAAGGAAATTTGGGCAAATGGTTACAGCAATGAGGGAAGAGGCACCTTTGAAGACATTAACAAAGTATCAAAGCAGGTAATATGTTGACCTTTTTTTCTTTCTATGATGCTTGAAGCAACTCCTTTCCACTTGTGTTTGTCCTATTACTATGGTTATCTTATTTTTTGCTTACAATGTTTAGATATTTTTATGGTCTAGTTTATTAGCTCCTAACGTTTAGGTATTTATACTTTCAGATTCTCTTGTTCAATTGCATGGATGTCAGAGACCCAGAAATTTTACTTCCAAGGCTTGTTAGTTCATGTGCTTCTACAGGTATCTAAACTTTTATATTTTTTTGTTTATTTTAAGAAAATCTTTATTTACTTGTCATCCTTTCTCTTTCAGCTACAACTACAAAAGAATGAATACCTTATTATTCCACCTTTAATTTGTATTGTAAACATAGCCACAAAAAGGAACTAGCTAAGGGAATAAGCAATCATTGTTTCTCTTGACGGTTTAGGTCTTTCCAACAATAATAACAATATCCAATGAGGGGACCGTTGAGCGCGAGGCCTGGAAAGATCCAGTAGTACGCAACCTTTCCCCTATCTAATAAAGAGGTTATTTTCGATAAACCTACATAAACAACTTATATATATATGTGCATCTACATAATTGAAATAATAATTAGAAAATATAAAATAAATAAATAAATAAAACATAAACATAAAACATAAACATAAAAAGTACTAGAACTAGTACTATAGATAAATACATATAATAAAAATATAGAAATACGTAGTAAAATAAATAATACAATAAATATAAAACAAGGTGTAAAGTAACAATAAATGATGGAATAAATAAATAGATAAACAAACTAAAAAGAAGACAGGTGCAAGAATAGATCAAACAAGCCATTCCAAGAGATTAATTGGATTAAGTAGGAAACTGTTTTGGCTAAATAACTAGGAGAGAAGTATTAAGAATTTAAAAAAATTAGGCTAAATACAAGATATAAGACTCAAGAAAAATGTTTAAAAGACTGCAGAGAACGAGAATAAAGAGAGCCTTAATTTATATCTTAGTACATCAGAGTTTTCTATTGTGGGCTATGTCTTTGGTAAGTTCGAACTGAACCATATCATTCTTGATCACTTTTACTCCGTTCTTTTTAGACCTTTTATTTGTTCTCTTACAGTTTCTAAGTACTCTTTTCTTACATTTTCTCACTGGAGTGTCAGAGTGTCTTCTTTGAATATGCTTGAACAATATACGTTTGTCTCTCTTAATTTTTTACTGGTTTCTTATCATTACATTACCGTTAGCTTATAACTATGCATCTATTTGATGGGCCAATATTTTGCCCCATATAGCACGACGGACATAATTGCTAAACGCTAAAATTTACCTTTGAGCTTGAATGATATATTTTTGTCACATAAAACTCTTGATGCACTTTTTTATTTACTCTTGATGCACTATTTTATTTAAGTTACCCTGATCTGATACGACGAACTAAATCTTCATCGATCTCTCCATTGCTTTGGATGATAGATCTTAAATATTTAAAATACTCTTTTCGATGTATATCTTCTAAATTGATATTTTCCTTCACATTGGAAACCACCTTATTGCCTGAAAAGTTATACTCCAAGTACTCAGCCTTAGTCTTGCTCAATTTAAAGTCCTTTGATTCTAACGTATCCGTCCAAAATTTTAGCTTGACATTGACATTCTCTTTTGTCTCATTCATTGCAATAATATCGTGAACAAACAACATACATCAAGGCACATTCTCTTGAATATTCTTGGTGAGCTCATCCCTTACTATTACAAAGAAAAAAGGGCTCAACGAGGAGCTTTGGTGTAGCTCAATATCAATAGAACAATTTTCTATTTTACCTCCTATCGTCCTTACTCTAGTCTTTACCTCTTCATTTATATCTCCAATAACCCGAATATATGTCAAAAATTCTCTTAACCTCTAAAAACCTTCACGTGATTTTTCTAAATACTTTTGTCATATGCCTTTTTTGTTTATTAAGTATGACTTTCTCTTCATATTACTTTATTTGACAATTTATTCGCTTTTGATACCGATGCTCATCTAGCATGATTATCAGTGTTAAAGTTATTTTTGTTTGGTGGTGGACCCGTGATTTTCTTTGCATAGATAGCATTGAAACTTTATTATCTAGATTATAGTTGTTAGTTTATCATTCTCCTTTAAACCTGTGTGAATTGTTCAAAAAGGGAAAGTGGTGCAAATAAAGAGAAAATGGATTCTCTTATAAATCTGAAAGCGTAATAGGTTAAAGACAATTTGATTAAGTGGGTTTTCAAAGAGGAACTATCAATGGATGCAAGATAAGTAAGATGGCTTTCTATTGAGCTAAGTTAGGCAATCAGGAAAAAAATATTTCTTATCCTGTTATGTATTTGATTAGTATCAAGATGATTATGAAACTTGGATCCCATATATTAGGAAATTAACACATTTGTCTCAGGAACTTACTTCTCCAAGGCCATTTTTGTCCCTAGTATGTCAACATATAACAAGGTTATATCTGGCGCCACAGTCAATCCTTCAAATATGCTCAGTAGGGATTTGTCATGGCAATTCAAACTGCAGAGCCTTTGGGAAAAGATTGTTCATGGGATAGGTATTTATCTTCTCTTCCCTTACAAGGCAAGCATATCTTGATTGTTTGTTTATGAGTGTCATTTTTCAGCCTTGAAATACCATATAATGATGAATGAGTAACAAAAGCTCAGTTAATCAAAATATAAACAATTGAATGATGTGTATCTGTTGAGCAAAGATGTTTGAGGGCATTTAATATGTTAAATAATTAAAAACAGCTAGTAGAACTGTGGTTGATGCTATGATGATGGGCAACAGATGATTGGCAGCATTGTAGAAGTTGCTGCTGTTTGGCCGTATTTGATGTTGGCTGTACTGATAATACCCGAGGCAAACAGCTTATAGTGGCTGAGAATGTCTGCAGGTGGGTGATAATGGAATGGTTGGAGAAGCTGGCTGGTGCTGCTATGGTAATAACCAAATGATGGCTGTGACAGTAGGTGTCTGGTAATCAACAGCAACCTGGGGATTTGAGATGATGATTTGTAGCCTCTTACTGGTGGCCTGGGTGTGATCTTCTAGTATTGAGCTTATGTAGTTGGATACTGTCTATATCTGGCCTGGGTGTGATCTTCTAGTATTGAGCTTATATAGTTGGATACTGTCTATATCTGGCTAGGGATAGTAAGCAACTGGCTATCACTGGGAGGTGATGGACGTTTGCATATAACTTAACTGGTAAACGTGTTTCTCTTGTGGGTGACATTGGTTCTCAGCAACAGGGAACATTTAAATTGGAAGTCATTCTCCAATTTCCACCACAATGCTTTCACTCTCCTATGCATAGAAATAAAAATTTGGTGTTGATCATATCGGTGAAAATACTGAATGTAATAGAAATAGTATCATTCCAAATGCGGGATCTCTTATTTTAAAGTACATGGAAAACCAGCTTTGGTCTGCGTGCATGGGAGCAGGAGTCTGGTCTGAATATTCTCTTTTTCAAATTCACCAGCTTCCATTTCTATTATGTGCATGCTTCCTAGATAATCCTAGATAGATCATGCCACATTTTCCTCTGATGACAAAATTTGAGCCATCTCTGAAACTATTGTGGTCCAAATGGATCAATTAATTAGTAACTCTTTAATTTTTGTTTATTTAATGCAGAAGTAGATCCTTTACTTGACCAGGGAATCATGGACAACATCAACAACTTACCACCTCCTGAATTCCTTTATGAGGATGCTTCTCATTGCAGTATTCCAGATGCACATTTGGCTTGTAGTACAGTGATTCCTTCATTGCCATTGGCCATAAAGTGGTTGAGGGATTGTGTCCAAGAAAAACCTTCCCTAAAAATTGAGGTAAGTCCCGTAAAGTAACATGACTGATGCTGAAAAACATGCATGAGCGAACATTACTGTCAAAAATGTATTGAACCCAATAGTGATAGGCGGAGCTAGGCTAGATGGGAACTTTTTTGGTGATGTGAATGAGCTAGAATGGAGTAAATATTCTTGTTCTGATGTCATTTCTGCAGTAATGTTCTTATTGTTGAACGACAGGTTCTTGTCACTGGATCATTACATCTGGTTGGAGATGTCCTAAAGCTACTGAGGAGATGACACGAACTAATAGAATTCTTTGCGGTTAGAAAATGCCCCAAGTCCTACAGCTTATTTCTCTCTATTTGATTTAAACTCCATTTTACTTGGAGCACTCAAGTTCTCCCAATATTGTTCTTGGTTTTGATAATTCATGTTGAAAAGTTGTACAATAATCTGTTACGACCTCGAGTTCTTATTATTTATACCTTTTCTCTTGCGGTTATTTCGCATCCCGACCCTCTCCTGCCTCCTGCTATGCATGACCACTAGGTTTCTCAGTAAAGATCTTTTACTGAAATGCTGCTATTCGAGAATTTGCTCACCTAAATTTGTCAATGGTGTACTTCCATTAATGTTTACGAAAGTGAAACGGGCATGTCACATTAATATGATATTGATATAAAAAGTCAGAAGACATGTCAATATATCATATCAACATATAGTAGTATAACAACGTGAATTCCATCGAAACTACATGGTCATGCCATGTCAATACAATGTTGAGGTACATGACTATTAGCATTTTTCAATGTGTAATACCTTAATGTTCCGAAGACCATAAATATACTTCAGTTTCGTTGGTGATAACATATGCTGCTCTTACCATATTGCACTAGTTCTTTACTTTCATAATAAAAGCAAATAAGGATAAAAGCGAAGATTGTTTAAAGTGCAAAGCCTCAAACTGAAAATGATGAATTAATCAAACAAAACATTAAACATAGACATTAAAGGTGTTGTCTGTACGTGTTTTTACTCACTTTGTCCCTCCCTCTATTGCTTCAAGAATGGCTTTTTATTGGATGAATTATACAAAATTTTAAGGATTTCATTGATATACTAGTACTGATATGCTTAGGCAGTAAAGCCTGTAAAAGCAATGTATGTTGATCATCAATAGTAACGCATATATATATATATATATTTGATTATAAGGGAAAAGAAAACAAACAAAACACTAGTTTCGAACTAATGCAGAACTTTGCAATACAGGACACCGTGTGTATCACGGTACATATGGGCCATAACAAACATCGGCGCCTCGTGAAGTGGATGTACGCTGGGGCTAGAGTAAGCGGCAAGAGCGGCAAGATTGTCCGCACACTGGTTCCCTTCCCGGTGTACATATTGTATCTACACCTCCCAAGTTTGTCGCAGGATCTCCTGGATACTTGTCACTGAAAAAGAATATTTAGTCGTCGTTAAAATGGCCACGGAAAGGAGATTTATCACCTCTAAAGAATCTACTTCAAGAATAACCCGTTGAAAACCAAGATTCCAGGCCAAGTGAAGGCCAGAGTGGACTCCCCAAAGTTCCACAGCAAGGGGGGAGCTTAGGGCAATGTAATGCAGAAAACTCCTGCATCACTAGCCTTGCCAATCTCTGATTAGACCGCCAACAATGGTAGTGTTGGTCCCACTCTTGATTGTTTTATCGGTATTAATCTTGACCCAGCCTTCCATAGGTTTCGCCCAAGCCACCGGTTGCCCCACTGCTAGCTCATGTTCCCCAAACACGCAACGCTCAATGATTCTAGCCTTGACGATCCAGTTAGCATAGTCCAGAACTACCCGATGACCGTCTTTTGGCCAAATGAAGGCCTCCTTAAAGATACTTTTATTGCGTCATTTCCAAAGAAACCAACAGGCTACCCCGTAAATGATAGTCCATTGAAGCTGTTGGAGTTGGATCTGCTTGTTTAGATTACAAGTCACCCACTTCTCCACATCATGAAGAAAGAAGTCTGGGTCCACAAGTGCAGGTTGGAATTTACACCAGAAAGCTTTAACTGGTCTGCAATCGCGAAAGGCGTACAACGTAGACTCTTCATGGCCATAGGAAGGGCACTTGTTGTCGAGCGTGAGATAACGTGCTACCCACTGTTGGTTAGTCAAAAGCTTTTGCTTGAACAATAACCAAAGGAAAACCCTTATCCTCTTGGGGCCAACCCATTTCTAGATAGCAGCCCACAACCTTCCAGCTGCAACAGTGGTGGTACTCTCGATTAAGTCGTAAGCAGAAGCAGTAGTGAACTAGCCGTTTTGGGTAGGACCCCAAGTAATAGTATCCATTGTGGTGCTGGACATAGCTAACTGGATCGTCGCTATATCCATACATACAGAGGAGGAGAGATACTGTTGAAACAGAGGTCATTGCCAAGAGCCTCCCCCATTCATGAAATCAACCATTGTGGCATACAGAATCGTCTCCAGAATAGAGGAGGTGATGACGGAAATTAAGGGTCCCCAGTCACGCACTCAGGGGTCCAACCATAATAAGATGTTCCTCCCATTGCCCAACTTCCACTGTACGGATAAATTGCCAGATAGCTGATAGACCCCTCCACGTAGTGGAAGCCCTTGATCTCTTAAGAGTGAGGGGGATGTGATCTTGATCTATGCGATACTTAGCCCGTAAGACTTTGACCCATAAGGAGGTGGGTTGAGTAATCAAATCCCATCCAAGTTTGGTTAAAAGCGCATCATTAGACGTGCGAAGATGTTTTAAGCCTAGACCCCCTTCTTGTTTGAGTTTACAAACTTCCTCCCACTTGACCAGATGCATTTGTCGGTGATTGCTGGTATCGCCTCAGACAAACGCTTGCATGATGCGCTCCAACTCTTCACAGAGTTGCCGCGAGAGTTTGACCATTTGCATGGTGAAAATAAGGAGCATCGAGATGATAAATTGAGCGAGGGTGACTCGCCCTGCTAACGACAAAGTCTGAGCCTTCCATCCAAAGAGTTTCTTTTGTGTTGTATCCACTATATACTGGTAGGTTCACTTCGTGGTTCGCTCATGGAGGAGTGGAACTCCTAAGTACTTCCCCAGATTATTCGTACGGGTGATGTTTAAAAATTAACTGAGTCGACGTGCATCCTCAGAAGGAACATTTTTGGAAAAGAAAATCTTAGTTTTAACAGTGTTGACCTTTTGGCCCGAGGTGGAACAAAATACTGCCAGAGTATTAGCGATAAGCTGAACCTGGGAGTTTGTAGCTTCAGCAAATAGGACCAGATCATCGGCGAAGAACAAATGAGAGATGGAAGGCCTTGTATGACCCATCTTGATTGGTTTCCAAGTACCTTAGCCCACCTCTATCGAAATGAGATGATCTAATCGTTCCATGCACAGGATAAAAAGGTACAGAGAGAGTGGGTTTCCTTGGCGAATCCCTCTTGAGGGCCTGAAAGGGGGAGACTTAGAGCCTTGCCAATCGACTTGCTTGGTGACTGTCGTCACGCACTTCATAATAAGACTGATAAGTTCAGCCAGGAGACTGATGTTCGACAGAGTGTTATGGATAAACTCCCAGTGGAGTTTGTCATAAGCTTTCTCCAGTTTTACCTTGATTGCTAAAAAACCAGTGTTCCCTTGTTTCTTATGCATTGTGTGGATGACCTCCTAAGCTATGATAATATTATCTGTAATTTGTCGACCAGGAATGAAACTACATTAGGTGTCTACCACTAGAGCTCCATCTGGGGTTTAAGACGAGCCACAAGAATTTTGGATATTATCTTGTAGAGAATTGTGCATAGACTAATAGGCCGGAAATGAGCCATACTAGTCAGAGAAGGGATTTTAGGGATTAAAACCAACACATTTATGTTCGCTTCCCATCGATCAGAACTGTAGACCTCCTTGATGTAATCCACTACTTTGGGCCCAACGACCCTCCATTGTTTTTGAAAAAAGAGGGCATTAAAGTCATCAATCCCCGGAGCCTTATGAGGATTCATGGAAAAGACCGCATTTTTTACTTCGAGCTCATGAAGGGGAAGGCTAAGGTCCCAAAAGCCCTCTTCAGAGATCAGCGAAAATTGGCCTGTGAAAGGGTAATTGGGGGGATCCCGACGTCTGTTGCATAAAGATTATAATAGAAAGTTCGGGCTAAGATTCCCAGTCAGACAGGGTCTGAGATTTGAGTGCTATCTGAGTCAAGGAGGAGCTCAATCTTTAGTTTCCGGCGTTTCGCAAGGGTCATCATGTGATAGTACTTTGTGAGTAACGCATTTATATTAAAGACGCTATAAAGGCCTTGGACGACTTCAATAACATATGTATAGTGCATTTACTTTGACACCCTTATTAATTTGGATGTTAAACCAAGTGATTTCAAAATGATAATTTGATGATAACGAAATATTGTACTATTAAAAATATTGTTTGATTGTTGATAAATAGCATTAGAGAGCATAGTTGTAAGAAAAGACTTGTGGAACACCAAAGAGTTTATACTGAAAGTTTGGATTGGATGAATAAATCTTCAACAAGATGGTTTAAAAGGATGTCTAAGAGGCAATTCAAGTGTCGAAGAAGTTAAAGTTATTCAAATGTTGCTCGAAGATTCAAAGCAAGTTAAAAAAAATATTAAGGCGTTAGAGCATTACTAGATTATATAAAGCCCCTAAAAGGCTTTCACTCTTCGATTGACCCGTTGGCCGAGTTTAACCAACCAAATGAAGGGGTAGATCAATCGTATGTCCTAGTTTTTATAGGTCAAGTGGTTATGATATATTCGAAATACAAAACGATACTTAAAGAAATTATTAAGACATACACCTAACATTTTTATAATATAGTCAGCATAGTTTAATTCAATATGCGAATTTTCATGATAGATTTGAATCAAGTAAGAAGATTGATTTGGTCCTATTTTTAGATTTTTGTGCAACTCTCATTATTCGTACGAGGAACTATTCATATATATAATCTTCTAAAATTTGCTACTTCAATTCTTACATATAAAACCTAAAATTGAATATTTTATATTCGCTACTTCAATTTAATACTATATAAATTTATGAATACTTTTTAAGAAAACTATAATCTTGCATTAAACTAAAGAAATCAATCCAAGCATTATATTTTGGGATACATCATGCCTAAATTTATCCCAATTTATGTTAAAGAGAAGAAAACTAATAATAAACAATAAAGAAAACAAGATAAAAGAATGAGTTTTCATAGACCAAGGTTGATTTCTTTGACCTTCTTCTTATCCTTTGGCCATGCCTACTGTTGCTCTCAGGCCTTCGAACAAGCGCTCTTGTCCTCTCAGCAGATGTCTCCTCTTGATCACCATGTCTCTCTCATCTCAATACCGACACAGACCTATGTTCCTATTTTCTTCATCATTATGCAAAATCCTAATTTTTATAAACATCATCATCAACACGGGTCTCCAACACTGTACTGTCACTATAAGAATAACATACAATTTGCCACGTTTTTTTAAAAAAAATGTCACAAATTGTGAAGGCTTTTCGTGACGTTTAAAAAACGTCACGAAAAATTTAAATTTTTTACGACGTTTTATAAAAATGTCATAAATATATAATACTTTTTGTGACGTTTTACTGTTATCAGTAAAACGTCACAAAATAAAAGGAACGACGTTTTATTAAATAAAACGTCGCAAATGACGTTTGCCTCTTCTTTAATTAAAACATTTTCATCTCGCACACGTTTCTTATCTGCTTTCTTCTGCCTGCTTCTTCCCACCCAAAATTGGTTTCTTTCTCTCCACCTTCTTCTCTCTGCAGCAAGTGAAACGCAACGCTGGTTCCTAAAATCCTCAATTGGTTTCTACAGACATAAGTAAGCAACTCAAAGCTAGCCCAAACCCTCAACTGTTTCATCTTGCCCAAATCCCAACGCTGGTTCCTAAAATCCTCGCTATATCAAACCCTAATCCCCTCAAATTCGCAAAACCCTAAATCCCTTTCT
>JANVCQ010000004.1:25364125-25392980 GCA_025531925.1 Erythroxylum plowmanianum
CCTTATGCCCTTACGTATAAGCCTTATAACTTAAAACCTTAAGTGAACTTCCATCAATGCCCTTCCTTTTTGCCTTAAAATCTGACACCGTCACTCCTTATTTCGATCAGGTAAATGAAGTAATTTGACAAAACTTCCTTCTAGAAAAATGTTCCTCTACATCTTATGTTTCTAACAAAACCAAAAAGGTTCAATTTGGTTCAAAAATGAAGAAGTTATGGCCAAAACACTTTCAGACCAAAACCAAACCAAGGCTGAACACTACACCGAACTTCACTCCAGAAATTGAACATCTTAGGAACTGAAGTGAAATTTGATTCCTTCAGTACATTTGTATCCCCATGTCTCTAGTTTGTTTAGAAACAAGAATCAGATCGATTGGAGCTCTATAGCTCCAGATATCTCCAAATTACTGAAGCATGTTCAGAAAGTATCTAACTCATAACCTTTTAATCAATCTTCCCACTTTGATCCGATTGATCTTTCTCAGTTTGATCTCAAAAATCATAAACTCTCATGGAGAGATAGAGGAATGTCTTAGGAATCCAACGCTTTAAAAATCAAGTCAATCGGAGGTCGAACGAAAAAGTTATGGCCAAAAGAATGGAGAGAGGTCGGTCAGGAAAAATGGCCGAGCCGAAATGGCCGAACGGAAATGATCGAGCGGAAATGGCCGAACGGAAATGGCCGAGCGGAAACAGCCGAACGGAAATGGCCGAGCGGAAACGGCCGAACGGAAATGGCCGAGCCGAAATGGCCGAATGGAAATGACCGAGCGGAAACAACGGAGCCGAAATGGTCGAACGAAAATGGCCGAACGAAAACGGCCGAACGAAAACGGCCGAGCCGAAATGGCCGAGTCGAAATGGCCGAATGGAAATAGCCGAGCGGAAACAACCAAACGGAAATGGCCGAGCTGAAATGGCTGAACCAAAACGACCGAGCGGAAATGGCCGAGTGAAAATGGCCGAGCGAAAATGGTCGAGCCGAGATGGCCGAACGGAAATGGCCAAGCGGAAATAGCCGAGCGGAAATGGCCCAGTGGAATTGGCCGAGCGGGAGCGATCGAGCGGGTCGCTCGCCAGCGCGACCTTCCAATTTCTAAAATTCATAACTTTTGATTCAGAACTCCAAATTTTACAAACTTAGTACTGATGAAAAGATAAAAGACAGCTCTACCATTTCCATGCAGGACTCAGAAACCAGATCGACCTCTAAAAGGGTCAAAAAGTCCACACAAAGTGGCTGGTCGATCAGCTCACTTAAACAGCAACAGAACTTGCAAACATCATAACTTTTGATTCAGAACTCCAAAAATTGCAAATTTGGTATCGATGGAAAGATAAAAGAACGCTCTACAACTTTCAAGATGAACTCAAAACCAGATTCAATCTCTAACTAGGTCAATTTTTCAGTGCCGGATAATTGGTCATCTTATACCACATCCAAACTTTCAAAAATTCATATCTTCCAATCTCCACAACCAAAAATAACATATTATACATCATTTTAAAGCTATGCAAATCTTCTATGACTTTCATGTAGACCACTTAATTCAATTCAAACTATTTTAGCCTAGAATTCACCTCAAAACACAGTACACACAAACTTATCTTTAATAACATTTTTCAAACAAAGTAAAAGTAACCTTAACTTCGGAAAATCATAACTTTCACTCTTGATATCGAAAAATATCATACTTTATGGCGACAGAAAGCTTTCAACAAAAACTACAAGTTTCATGAAGATCATTTTCTCAAATTTTGCCTAAATCAAAAAATCAACTCTCTACTCCAAAAAGTCAAAATTTCTTAATTTTTCATATTCTCACACTTTTTCTCTGTAATTCTTAATTTTCAACTTCCATTTCAATCATCTCAATTATCTCATTCACTTAAACTTTCATAACCCAAACAAATCTACTCAAATATCAAAGACATCAAAACCAAGTGTTTCTTTTCTCATCAATTTCCTTAAGGCACCATTTCTTCTATAACACAATACATATACAAAAATACTCATTGAATTTCATTTAATATTTCTAAATTCTACTAAAAGATCGAGGTCTAACATTTTGTAGTTAATAACTCCACAAACTTTCACTAAACTTAGATAGTCACAAGCACCAAAATAGAACATATTCTTTCCAGTTACTGCCCAAATTCTATTGCACTATATGTTTCATTATTAACTCATTCATCGCCACCACTCTACTCATTCGAAACCTCTCTACTTATATAAATCATGATTAATTTGATTCCACCCATAACACCTCATCAAATTCATTTACAGAACTAGAAAATCAAAAACATCACTTACTTGATTTCAACAAAAACTCCAACAGTAAGAGTAGATATAGCCTTCAGTGGATGAAGCAAACCAAAATAATCAGTACAAATCAATATATAGTGCTGGTTTTAGTGATATAAAATCAAAAGGAAAGTCTTGGTGTTGAACTACTTTCAGTGAGAAACAACTAAAAGAGTGTTGTAGAAATTTTCTTTCCAACAAGACACACTTGTTTGCGTGTGTCCCTTACAAGTGAGTCAATTGGAAAAATACCAGGTTATCACTTGTCACTCTCCCATTTGTCACATACATGTATTTTTCCTAGATCAAACTACCCGAAAAATTTCAAAAATTTCTGAAGTCACCAAAAATTTCAAAATAATCATGATATGCTCCAAAGAAATTTTCGACACATAAAAACCATAATTCTCATTTTAATCAAAATTTTAAAACTAATTATACCCAAAAATGTCAATGAATGTATGTATATGTCTTTATATATGTCAAAAATATGTATTCATGTACACATGAATAGTCAATAATGCATAAGCATGCAGTGCACTACTAATTTCCTCAATATTCTAGTCCCGAACATGGGGTATTATAGAATGTTTGTGAAATTGGTTGGTTGTGTGATATTTGCATATTTGACTTGAGTGAGATCATCAATGATGGTTCATTCATTGAGTTCAAAAAACTCATCAAAAATTTCAACATGACTTTTCAGGTACGAGACAGGATACCTAGTTCCTAAGATTTTCTAGAGGAACATTTCGGATTAAAATATGGCTCAGAGGTCTGACAGCTAACATCATAAGAGTTTTAGATTTTATTTTGTATTTTCTTTGTCATGTAGAACTTTTGTGTAAAGGATTGTAAATATTTGTTTCAATGACTACAATGTAAAGTTGTGTTAATGAATGAAATGAAGTGCTGAGGTTTTTAGGTATTGTATATTCTTTATGATTTCATTTAAGAGATTATGTTTGCCCTAACATACCATTGTCATAGGATATGTACCTGAATGTCCTCTAGATGTTTGGATATATACTCTATGGTAGTGGGATGTCACATTAGAGCTTAACATGTCCAATTGTCTATCTTTAACTCTAAGGATACAAGCCTATCCTACTGAAAACATGGTGGACCTTGTGCTCTTATGTTACTTTTTACATTATTAGTCCAAGAAAAATTTAGGTGATTCTTCCGCCTAAGATTATTTAGGGTATGAATTGTTACCTCCTCTTTGTTGAGCTCCTATGAAATTCACTTGTTTCATACCATTGTTATCAATTAAAAAAACAATAAGTTGTCAAATGGCTTTCTTGCCCACATAACTCACATCTATATTATATTACCTTCATTGGGTTAGAAGAAGAGGCTTGCAAGTTGTTCAATTGCTTAATAAGGACTGACACCTAAGCTTGTAAAGTTATCACTAAGTTTGTAGTCATCACTCCCTTCTACTCTTTAAAGTTTTGTTGCTTGCCCCTCTCTATTGTTCACATGTAACTATTATTCGCCATTTCTTCTAATAAGTCATGTATGGCTTGATTCATCTTTCTCATCAAAGAATCCACTTACCGTTGCATCTATAGTCTTTATTGTATGTATATTAACTCCATTGTCGAATGTTTGAAACCAGAAATCCTTTAATAAGTTGTGATATGGGTAGCTCCTTTGTAATTCTTTAAATAACTCTTAAGCTTTATATAACTCTCCATCACTTTGTTGGAAAATTTTTATCTCTTTAATGATTCTTATTGTCTTCGTCAATGGAAGATACTTCGCCAAAAAGGTTTGTACCAATCGCTCTAAAGTTGTGACATTCTATGGGTTAAGAGAGTTAAACCTTACCTTAGTTAGATCCTTTAGAGTAAAAAGGGAACAACCTCATATTTACAGCATCCTTGGACAACCTATTGTATCTAAACATGTCACTTATCTCCAAGAAGTTTACTAAGTGTGCATTGGGATCTTCATTGGTCAATCTATAAAGGTGCACATTATTTTATAACATAGTTAATAAGGCTAGTTTTATCTCAAAGTTGTTGGCTAGCACGAGAGGTCTTGTGATGCCCTATTGATTCACATTAAAACCTATCCTCATGAAATCCATAAGGGTCCTTTGGTCCTCGTTGATTTCCTTCTTCTGCCATTGTTTTATATATAGCTACTTGCCACTTTGCTCTTCGAATGTCTCTTTCATGTTTGGTGATGTCAAAAATTCATGTATCACCTAATTTTCTTGATCTCCTTGAGATTCTTATGTTCATGCACCTATAATCACATAAGAAAATTTTATTAAAATCAAATCAAAAGAATTTAAATTGGATAAGATGCTAAATTGCATTCACCAACAATAGTACATGAATTGTAATACAACTGATATCATTCCCATGAAGATTGAACATAGTCACCTAAAATTTTGAATTGCACTTTTTCTAAAGTAATAAAAGATTGAATTAATTGAAAACTAAAGTAAACTAACACAACTTGATGACTAAACAAGTAAAAGACAATAATGAAATTGAAGTTACTCAATGATGGAAACTTTCGGATTATTCTACCCTTATTTTGTCTTCCCTTTAACTTATGAATTCAACTATGCTTGATCCTAGATATTTAAAGGTTTTGATTACCATATATTGAGATCTAATCAAGTAATCCTAATTGAAATAGATAAAATTTGAGTTGCAATCTCTTGATTTCTTAAAACTATTCCTAGCTACTCAATTAGATTTGAAGCAATCTTAAAGATAATTATCTCACAATTAAGATCTCGCTTTAATTGCTTATTAACCTAATATTTGTAAATATATCAAGGTATCAACTCTCATTGTACAATTTAACATAAATATCTTGATTATTTAACATAAATATCTCGATTATTCAAATAAAGGATGAGAGCACAACAAATATCACAAAGTAGTAATATATTGAATTCAACGAGGTAAAAGTTATACAAAACATATCAAGAATAAAATCCTAATATAGATTTAGAAATTCATAATCATGTTCAAAACACAACTATTCATATTTAACATACAAGGCAATGAAATAGAAGAATAGAAAAGAATGAAATAATCTTGAATCCTTGATTTGGAAAATCTGAAAAGTTGGAGTTGAACTTGATGTTTCCATTTTTTATCTTCTTATTTTATGATGTGTAGCCTCTTTTCTTATGTTTTCTTTCCTTTTTTGTGTCTTTGTCCCTTTTTTGGTGTCTATAATGAATTTAAAATTTGGCTATCATTTTTGTACCCTTTAATAATATCCTTTTATAACAAAAATTAGGTTTTTTGGAAAATACATTGTCACTTACGCGACTATATAGGTGGCCGTATATCTCAAAATATCTTGTAAATCGTGACTTTTCACAGTCACATAAGCTTACATGTGCAACATACACGGGCGTGTATCTTCACACTAACATAAATGTCTCAAAGCTCCACACTTTATAGTGACTTACATAGTCTTTATTGTGTATCTCTAAAGTCACTTGAATTCTTTCATTTTATGCCCCGATTCACCTGAATTCTTCTCTTTTTGATCTATTAAGGCAATCAGCACTTAGAAACATACTTGAAGCAAAATAAGTACCAAAAATACTATAAAACTATTAAATAACAAGCAAAACACACTAAATATGGGTGTATAAATATAATCAATTAATCATTTATCAATCCTCTTCTAACAAACCATCAAACTAATCAAATTATTGCATGATATGAATAATCATTGGTTTTATTGCAATATCGTTCCCAAGACTATTTACACCTAATCCTCGATTGATTAAAGTCTCTTTCTAGTTAAAACCTCTAAAATTGTCTCAATCAATTCGTTAATTTCACTATTAGGTTTGATCTTAATATAGGGGATTTATGTTAACATATATCCAAGTTTACATAAAACTCATTTCAATTATGGTATATCTATTTATACAAAAGAATTTCTCAATTAGATTTAAATGAAATTATACATGAAATAGTAAGCTAGCAATATTAATTTAAGAATAATTAAGAACATATAATTGAAACTTAATGAAAGTCAATAATGAATTAAGTTAAAGTAAAATCACTACGAGATCTATCCCAAGGTTCATCTATTTCAAGTATCAATAAAGTTTAGTTCAAAATTATAGAAGATATAACATCAAAATTAAAGGAAAACCAAAAAATGAAAAAAAATGATGAAATCCCTTTTAGTCTTCATAAAATCTACTTTAGATTAAAGGTAATCCACTCCAAATACATTTTCTTATTTGTCATCTTAGGATATCAATACATATTTTTCGAGCCTCCTTTTAGCCTCCTACAAACCACTTTGGACCTTCTCCCTTATTCTTTTTACTTTTCCCTTTTATAATTCCACAACCACCCACATAATCGTGTTCCTCAATCTCGCTTCAATTCTTCAAAAATTGCAAAGAAATATGGTCCCAAAAGGGTACACAATCATGAGCATGCCCTTGTCCTCCTCCACATGATTGTTTCCTTGAAGGATGGCTTCAATCTTTCAATTTTCTACCTTCATTTTGTCAGATTTAAGCTTCGTTTGACCCATGCAGCCAGTTTAGACCTAAAATCATAAAAAGAACGAATTAAGTACCAAAAGCAATAAATTCTCTCAAATAAAGAAACAAAATGCATTAAACATGAGATTAGAAATGTAGTCTATTTGACACTTATCACTTAGATATCAAACGTTTTTTAATATTTAATTTATTTTTTTCTTACAAGTGAAACAACATGATTTAGATAATCATAGGTAGGGCTTAATTATTGAAATTAATGTGCTTAATATTTTGACTATATACCATGTAAATTTATATATTTATATATTTTTTATTATTCTTATCATTAGTAAAAATTGAGTACAATTAATTCATCAATTAATTAGAAGAAATATTCAAATTTCAGTTAGGAGATTTTAAAGTGAAATTAATATTTATCTTTTTTATAAATATGAAGTAGGTGTTGTAGGTATTGAGTGGTTAGTTCAACTATTTAATGTGATCCTCGAATAAGCCAAGATGTCGGATGAATGAAGATTGAATTATTAATTCCCTTGTACAAGGCCAAAAGAAACTTACAACAATGTCAAAACTATCGAGGTATCAAACTACTGAGTCATACCATGAAGCTGTGGGAGAAGGTAATTGAAAAGAGAATCTAGAAAGTTGCTTCGATATTGGACAACCAATTCGGGTTTATGTCTGATAGGTCTACGACAGAGACAATTCATCTGCTTCGGCGACTAATGGAATGTTACAGGGAACGACAACGGGATTTGTATATAGTTTTTGTAGATTTGGAGAAGGCGTATGATAGGGCTCCTAGAGAACTCATATGGTAGTGTTTGGAGGCAAAGGGCATTCCTACGACGTATATCAGAGTGATTAGGGATATGTATGAAGGAATACGGACTAGTGTCAGGATGGTAGGAGGAGATACAGAAGCATTCTCTATTGATGTTGACCTACAGCAAGGCTTGGCTCTAAGTCCTTTTTTTTTTCACTTTAGTGTTAGATGAACTTACCAAACATATTTAAGGGGAGGTACCTTGGTGTATGTTATTTGCTGACGATATTATCCTAGTGGATGAGACCAAGGAGGGGGTCAATACCAAGTTAGAATGTTGAAGAGAAGCATTAGAGTCGAAATATTTTAAAATAAACAGGTCCAAGACGGAGTATTGAGAATGAAATTTCTTAGGTGGCTAGATGGTACAATAGATGGAGATAGCAATTGGCACTGACGTCATATTACAGAAATCAGATTTCAAATACCTAAGATCCATCATTCAGAAAGATGAAAATATCGATAGCGATATATTACATCGTATTAGATTTGAGTGGAGCAAATGGTGGAATACATCAGGTATTTTATGTGATAAAAAGGTCCCCGTAAAACTCAAAGGGAGATTCTATAAAATGGCGATTCGACCTACCTTGCTATATGGGGCAGAATGTTAGCCGACTAAACGTAGACACACGAGACAGTTGGTGGTAGTAAAAATGCATATGCTTAGGTGGATGTATAGTATTACCATAAGAGAGGGTACGGAATCGGGTAGTGAGAGAGAGACTACAGGTGACAAGTATTGCAGAAGTTGAGAGAGACAAGGCTTAGGTGGTTTGGACATGTATGCAGGATGTCCTCTAATACTCTGGTACGACGCAGTGAGACAATAGACTTGAGTGGCTACAAGAAAAAAAGGGAAAGGCCTTACAAGATCTGGAAGGAAGTGATCAAGAAAGATATATAAGAGTTGACCCTCACTGAGGCAGTTGCTAGAAGTAAGAAAGTATGACGTGATAGGATAAGGTTAAACGATACACGTATCATGTAGGAAGTTTAACCGAATGCTGAGGAAAGATTCCCGCGATAGACGCCTAAACAGTAGGATAGTTACATCCTCAAGGTCGCTCAGTGCAGACTCCTAGTGCCCCTAGCGACGAAAAGAGCCGGTCTTTTACAAGGTATAAGGTACTGACAAATTGAGTTATATATTAGGTATGTCTTCGTCTTTTATTGGAATTCTATATACTTAATTATTTGACGTGCTAGTTTTTACTTATTTATTTTTCTTTTATGTCCTGTATTATTATTTTACATGTCACATTTATATATGGGTCTATTAAAAATAGCTTCTTTATTATATAGAAGTAAGACTGTGTATTATTAGATTTTTTTAGACTTTACTAAAAAATTTGAGACTAGATGTAACGACGACAATCACAATGACGACCACAATAATAACGACGTCGACGACGATAATGTAACGTACGTACCAAAAAATTGGGAAAACAAAAGAGGATCCCCTATTTTGATTTCCGTATCTTTCGTTTACATTCAACTTTCAATTCCATTCCATTGCTTCTTTTATCAACTCGTATCAAGCTGGGCGTGAAGAGTCTGTCAGGTAAAAGGAAACTACTCTAAACTGGAAAAATGAAATAGAAGGCGGAAACAGAACTGTATTTGGCGGTAGTTTAGGAGTGAGGAGTGTGAAGTTATGTTAGTGTTAGAAATAGAAGGTGGAAAAAGAACCGTATTTAGCGGTAGTTTAGGATTGCGGAGTGTGAATTTGTGTTAGTGTTTCTGTCAACTTTTAGCATAAAATAGACGAGGTTTGCCAATGTTACGGCAACAATCCTTAAAAAATGAATGCTTTTCAAGCATTGCACTCAACTCGCTACACTTTCCTTAATCTCTGCACGGCCTCCAGGTTCATCAAACTTGTATTCGATCGTCAAGAAATTTTTAACATAAATGTATTATCTCAATTTGGACGAGAAATTCATGATTTCATTTTTGTTGCTGTTGTTCCTGTTGTTGTAGAGTTGCAGTGACGCAGGAGAAACTGAGGGTTTCGGTTTTAGTTTCATTGAGAATGAGGTCAATGGTCTCAAAGCGACCACTTTCAAGTTCCGAACCGCCGGTTGTTGAAAGCAATAAATATAAGAAATTTAAAACAAACCCTGATTTCAACCAAGTCGTCGTCAAGGTTTGTCTTTTATTTGCTCTAGTTTTGCTTTTCAGTGTTATGGAGCCACCCATTGCTTAGTTTTTTTTCTTAATTAATCAAAATAGGAAACTTGTTGGAAAACACAATCAACTGAAATTCAAAGCTTCAGGGATGATCCGAGGAAAATTGACACATTGACATGTCAAGAACTAAGAACAACGCTGAGGTGAAATAATTGTGCATTCCTAATGCTGTGGTTCTTACTTTAGTCACCTCTCCATTGATTTTTCTGAATACTTTTTCTAATATTTAGTTGATTACTCTAGTTAGCTTCTTTAGTTGAGGAAGGAATTTCTAGGACTTATGTAACTAAACTTTAATCAATGTATGTTCGCCTTTGGTGACTAGATGAGCTTATATTACCTATTGTAGTACTTCCAATTTGTGGCACTGTAATGGTATGAGTTTTCAAGTTTTCAGGAATGTTGGAATCCCTGCTAAAGGCCGCAAGTCAGACCTCATATCAGCACTAAAATGTTTCATGGATAAGCAATTAGATGGTAACATACATTACCCTTGAAAAAGGTGTTATATTTCTTTTATGATGTTTAGGTGTTCCAAATTTTTGTTATGTGGAAAATTACTGTGAACATCCTTTGGTTAAAAGACATATTTCTTTCCTTTTTATGATTTGATGTTATGTAGGTGGAAGTTCTCAGAAAGCAGAAGCACAAGGCACTTTTGTCCCTGGAGAGCAAGTTTTGTTGCAAAAGAATAGTGGGAATGCATCTATTGAAAGCTTTGATTTCAAAATTGGCACATTTGAGGGTAGTAGAAATGTGGAACAATCCCTTTTTGAGGATAAGCCTATCAAACAAGATATTGACACTATCACTAGAAGAGGTAAATTTTAAGTTAAAACTTATATTATTTCAGGTTTGATTACAATCACTTTTATTCTCTCTAGATCTTTACTTTCACTTGCCATAATATATCAGTTTATTACACTAGACCCCTTGTAGTTTGACCTTTGTTTCATTTCATTCATACCTTAAAAGTATCACTTATCCTCTTGTGGTATTGTCACACAACTTCCTCCATGATACTTCATTAGTTTTCCTTCTATTCATTAACTCCAAATGACTTTGTATTAAGAATTTTAATACTATGTTGTTTTGTATTAAAAAGGATGAAAAACTAATGAACTATGATGGAAGTGGTTGTGTGACATCTAAAGAATACCATAGGAGAGTAAGTGATAGTATTCAAAACAGAAGGATTGAAATAAAAAAAGGTCAAACCACAAGGAGTCTCAGTTTATTGAACCTTAAATCTTTTGCTTTCTCTTCTTTCATGTTTGTGACTTTTGCAATTCTTGAGTTAGTATCCATTACACCAGATAACCTACTTTTTATTTTGTTGCTAGTTGGGAGCAGTTCTCAAGCACAGCGAAGAGTATCTTCCAATGTTGATAGTCTAGATGCTAAAGCTAATGACATTGTAATGAAGGCTGAAGCTGAGCCTTGGACAGTTCTAGCTCACAAGAAGCCTGAAAAAATCTGGGTTCCATATAACCCTCAAATCATGAGGCGTCCACCTCTTGCTGGGGACAAGAAGTTTGTTAAATTGTTATCTTGGAATGTCAATGGCTTACGAGCACTACAGAAGTCCAAAGGATTTTTTGCCCTTGAGTTGGCCCAAAAGGAGAACTTTGATGTGCTCTGCTTGCAAGAGACCAAACTACAGGCAAGATCTGCTAGTTAAAGGCTTTCTAATCTTGTTTTAAAATTTCCTCACCCTTCATCATACTTTTTCTTTGTTGACCTTCATTGAATTTGCTAGTGAACTAGTATTTATGTTATGACTCTAATTTAATAGAATAGATAGTGAGTTAATTGCCTTTTCTAACTTTTTTAAAACAGGAGAAGGATGTAAACTCCATTAAATGCCTGATTGATGGTTATGAGAATAATTTTTGGACATGTAGCCTTTCCAAACTTGGGTATTCTGGTACTGCAATTGTGTCTCGGGTATGCCTCTTCTTTCTTTAAAAGGTTAAGGTTACTATCTTTTTGTATCTTGGTTGGAGTTGCTTCATCGTTTTCTAGATAAAATATCTGGGAGAGAGAGAGAGAAATTTGGAGGGTTGTGGATGGTATGAAGTTGTGCCTTGTTTGACCCAAAATGGTCATATTTGTTGTCATGTGATTCATTAAGTTATGCAACTAGGCATTCGTAAGTTCTTGAGTATCAACTTTGTCATTTATGATATCAACATTCTCTTGTTACATGTCCTTAGGTCTTTTTATATTGAAAATTCAAACTGTGATAGAATTATGGTTTTAGTATTTTCAATGGGGCTGAATTTTGAAGATTTGATCATTTATCTGACCTTTTATGTAATTCATTAAAGTTTGCAATTGTGTATTTGACAGATAAAGCCACTTTCAGTTAGATATGGTCTTGGAATTCCCGATCATGATAATGAAGGACGAATTGTGACAGTAGAGTTCGAATCCTTTTACCTTTTAAATGCCTACGTTCCTAATTCTGGAGATGGCTTAAAAAGACTGGTAAATTATCTTGTTAATACTATAAACATTCAATGTTTCAATGTCAACATAATATGTTAGCTTTAAGGGGGATTTCCAGTGCACTGACTTCTATAATGGTAATTATAGTCATACAGGATTACACAGTGGGACCCATCTCTTAGCAATTACATGAAAGTAAGTTTGTTTCTTTTTCCTTTCAAATGTATGTTTAATTTTGAATCATCTCCAATCGCTTATCTATTAAATTTGTTACATAACTTATGCATTATGTTTTTGGGGTGGGGTTGTCTTGGTGCCATGATTATTTGATTTAAGAAAGATAGAGGTCAACCTCTATGCTACTTGAGAACTGAAACAAGGATACTATCGTATGCTATAAAGAAGTGAGAAGTAGGCAAAATATATAATAATAGATATGAATGTTTCTTTATGAGTCTTAATGGCAAAGAAAACATAATGATGTAGGACCAATATATGGCTGAAAATTTTAGGTTTTTGGTTGCTTGAAATTCAGGTTAGAAGTGTTGGAATGTTAGTGAGGGCTCAATATTTGAGGACATTGTATCCAAGCTGGGAATGGAAAATTCCTGTTCACCAGCTTGAGGGGGAGTGTGAGAATCCATACTAACAGGTATAGATAATGTATTAGGTAAATATCAGATATAGGATATGTATTATTAGGATCTCTAAAGATGAGGGATCCTCAGATAAGGTTAGCTTCCTAGTTTAGTGGGATTAGGAGATTAATTTCCTAATCTATGTTGCACTCTTTGTGTATATATATGCTATTAAGTATCAATAAAGTAATGTCTAAAAACCCTAAATTCTGATACTAATTAAATAAGGAATCTAACTCAAAATACTAAATAGATATTAAATCTTACTCTAATAAGGATACTTATTATTCTTTAATAGACCAAGTCCTAAACCAATAAGGAAAAATCAAGATAAGTAAGGAACACTAATTCTATGTTTTTTATTTTTCGTCATGCTCCTCCACTGGAGTTGACCTTGACAACTGAAAGTTATTATCCATGCTCTCTAGCATGACAAATTGATTTCCTTGCCCTCCAACTTTTCTTATTTTATTTTCCTTCATTAACTTCAGCCATGTTGTTAGAATCATTCCCATCTTCACTAGTTCAGTGTTCTGGCCAATTAGATTACTTATAGCGT
Source organism: Erythroxylum plowmanianum (assembly GCA_025531925.1). NCBI lineage: Eukaryota > Viridiplantae > Streptophyta > Magnoliopsida > Malpighiales > Erythroxylaceae > Erythroxylum > Erythroxylum plowmanianum. Next base: position 25,377,619 of record JANVCQ010000004.1, read on the forward strand.
TTGTGCTACCTTGAAAATGAGTATGAAGGCTATCCAGTATTTGTAAAATCAGTCCATCTTACTCTTGGTCGTTGAGCAGTCCTTTATATGTCCTTCTGCCACATGCTGCCATTGCTCAATTCCAGCTCTACTGCCAAGTTGATGTAGGATGAGTAGAAAACAGCTTCCACGCTACTTGAGAATTGAAATAAGAAGACTGTTTGCAAAAAGAGGTAAAATATAAGTGTTATGAATGTTTCTTTATTAAAATTGATGAAAAAGAAAATTTTAAATATTGGTTGCATAAAGATTTACTAACTTTATACCAATAACCCTAAAAATTACTTATAGGGTGTATAAACAATTAAGCATTATGTTTAAATTCACCTTTGGAATCTAAGAATCACTCTTAGATAAGAAAGCATTATACTTCTACAAATTTTTAGCCTAAAAAATCTCTCCTCTTCCTCTCAAAATTGAATCATTTTGTCCTCTTGATCCTAATTGTACTTAAATTGTGACTAATTCAAAATACCCAAATAGAAGTTGAATCCTACTCAGATAGGATTTTTATTATTCTATAATAGATTTAAATCTTAAACAAATAAAGACAAACCAAAAAAAATACTTCCCTTTCTAATAAGGAAAACTTTTTTTTTTTTGCGTGATTGTCCTTCAACTTTCTATTCGTTACACGTGTTGATTGATTGATTTTAATATGATGGACTGGAGTTTTGAAATATTTTATCATAATCAATATAGTTTTAAGATTAACAAAATCTTGATTGTTGGTGTACTTGTAGAGAACATGAAAAATTCAAACAAGTAAAAAATATTCTCTTGAAAAGTTATACTTTCATGTTTGGAGAATAATGATATAAAAAATATTTATTTTAGGAAGTTTGGGAAGTACTACGACAATATTGTCCTTACATCTAAATTTCATTTCATTTTCATATCTTATAAAAATCATAGAAATTAATTTTGTTGTTATATTATTTTACTATTAACTAAATATATACTATTTATCTATTTAATATTAATTACTATAATAATTATGAGTAATATAATTTATATATTTAATTTAATTTAATCTTAAAATTAATTTAAAATTTAAGACAAAAAATATTTTAAAATTCTTTTCGAATTTGATAATTATTTAATACATATATTTAAATTTAAAATATCTTAAAATACTTGTAAATATATTTATTTATGAAAAATTTAAATATCAAGCATTTAATTCTAAATAATAACAATTTAAGTAAAATTTTACTTATTTATTTATTTTTAATAAAATATAAATATAAGAGATTAAAATAATAAATATTATATTAATAAAATCAATTTATCCCTAATTTTTATTTAATGTTTAATTGTTATCATTAATAAAAGTATGGTTACATTGATTTCTTTTTGTTAAATAAAATAAAATAGGGAGAACGAAAAAAGAATCACAATAAAAAAGTAGAAGTGCTACTGAATAGCCTCTTCACGAATTTTTATTATAGTCTACTACAACAAAAGTTCTATAGCTCCTTTATATCCCCTTTTCCCCTTTAATATAGAAACATTCATTTCGACTTATTTGTAGTGTTTATATTATATGTGCCAGATATTATTTGTTAATTAGATATGACAGTGATGCACCATGTCTGGTAGTAACTTACTCCATTTTGCACTTCGTGTGGACTATGCAGGAGTTGGAAAAGACAAAGCCTGTCATTTTGAGTGGTGATCTGAATTGTGCTCATCAGGAGATAGATATTTACAATCCTGCAGTAAGCCATTTTCAGTTTAGTGTTGTGCATGATTGAAATAACTGATATTCTGACATGCCATAATACCATCAAGAGTTCATATAGTGCTTTGCTATGTTGAATACAGGAGCAAAATAAGTAGTTAGGGATAATAGGATCTTTTTGTGTTCCATTAAGCGGTAACATCTGGGGATGTCTACAAATACTTTCAGTGCAGCAAACAAATCTGAATTGTGTATTTTATTTTTTAATTTTTGCATTAAATTCTAGGGAAACAGAAGAAGTGCTGGGTTTACAGATGAAGAAAGACAATCATTTGGTGCAAACTTCTTGTCAAGGGGATTTGTGGATACATTCAGAAGACAACACCCCAATGTTGTTGGTTATACATATTGGTCCTACCGGCACGGACTACGCAAAACTAACAAAGGTATCTATTCCAATACATTCCTTAACGTAATTTATTTTATAATATGCATCCTCAGATTTTTGAACCACCTAATTAAAAGATAATTGAAAAGTAACATCACAAGAATACTGCAGTCTAGTATGAAATATTTTGAGAATGCATTTTATTGCAGGATCCTTAATTCCCAAGAAAGTGTAGGATGCCTTAGAAGTTAAATACATTGTTTACCTAATGTCAACTATAAACGTCGATTCTTAATATTTTACTGTACCTGGAGTTTTAGAATCATTTTCAATCTTATTTAATTCAAAATTTTTAAACATTTACCGTACCTGAAGTTTGAGAATCATTTTCAGTCTTAATTCATTTCAAAAAATTTTAACAGGCTGGCGACTTGATTACTTTCTTGCATCCGAATCCATAGCAGACTATGTTCATGACTCGTACATTCTTCCTGACATTCTTGGTAGTGATCACTGTCCTATCGGCCTTGTGCTCGAGCTTTAGTTTGGCTGCAGATGTAGTGCAAGAAGTGGGAGACCAGGATTGACATGACACTGTCATTTAAATAAGTGCATCAGCCGGGAATTCCATTAAACCTAAAACTATATAATCTTCTGTTTTTGTTTTGGGGTTTTTTTTTGGTGGTGATATGCCTAAAACTGATTTTAATGAGCATAAATCATGTAAACTTAGGCCAAGGAAGCTAAAAGTTGACAAAGTAGATGGTTCTCTATTAATGATGGGTATTTTAGGAACTAAAAAGTATTTCCAATTTATTAGCGAATGATGTATGACCTAACATACTATAACTCTGGTGCAATCTTGTGTAGTTATTTATTTGGATATTACAGCTTTAATTTTCTAGCAAGTAATAAGCTTTATTATAACCAGAAAAGAAAAGAAGAAGAGGAGAAAGTGCATCACAAACAAGAACATGCTTGAAAGATACAGCTCAAGCAGGGAAGGGACTTATGGTAAGTCCCTGCTTATCTGGAGTCCCAAGGGAAGACCAGTGAGCAAGAAACAGGAGCTCCCTCCTTAGCACTACCTAAAGCTTAATAAAGGAAATGGACAAAAGGCGACCAGATGTGAGGTGAATTGATTGGGGGTTGCTTAAGGATCAAGGCAACTCTTAATTCCCTTGGCCATCCAAGCTTCTCCCATCCATTTGACAATCTAGTTTAGCAATGCCGGAGCATTTTTATGCTTTAACTTGAAGGCCCTGTTGCTCTCCTCCTGCCTAATACCGTGCACAATTTGGGAAACTTTTAGATGTAAACTGTAGGCTAAGGTTTGATGGTCAATGAGGCCTAGTATTACAAAGGTTATCTTTGAGACTCAAACTTTCACTCAAGCTAATTATCAGCACTCTTTGTACGGTAGTCTCACTTAGATCAGTTAAAGTAAGACTCAGTCTTTTCTAATCCTCGAAGTGTTTATCTCGCACACACTCGAAGAAACAATGCAGAAGCAACAAAGATAACTAGAAAGTACAGAGATACGGTCAAAAGATCAACTTTATATACTACAGAGATACGGTCAAAAGACCAATTTTATATACTTTTCTTCAAAAGAATACAAAGAATGCTCTCTTTGAATGAATCTCCGTCTGAGAAGAGCAAAACTCAAATGAGCTATATATAGGCATTCTAACTTAAAGTCACATATTCCCACTAAATCTGAACTACCCAAGATCACGTCTATCTCTATCAGTTAAGATTACATGAACCAATTTGATGACATCTCTATCCAAATAAGACTCTAACTGAAAAGATAGAATCTAACAAGATAACATAAAGATAGAGTTTACATTTATCTAGAACACTAACATCCTTATCTGCAAAGATCTCCACTATCTTCAGATGTTGAGTTTCATTGCAACTCTAACTTCTAGTCATCACTACATCATCCAAGATCCCCTCGTGATCTCTATCCACTGATGATGCAATGTGATATGGCCAAAGCTCACTAGCACACTGGCCTGATCCAATACTTCCTACAACAAATTTGTTAGTCGTAGTTCATCCATCCGAGTATGGCCTAAGTTCTTAGTCCATCAAGTCCTTAGCCTAGGTCGAGTCAATCTCCATAAGGTTTGATGCTCTACCAAAATTCGCACCAAGTCTGATTCTACTCACCCACATTTGCCTTAGTATTTTCACCACGGTCTATGCGCACATAAGTCCATCAATGTACGTCCAAGGATAAATTCGCCTACCATGATCATGCTCATTCATGGTGCAGTCTCATCGTTCCATGACTAAGTCACAAGTTACAATCCGAATTAGTATAAAAACCTCGCGCATTTTACATACCTTCGACCTGCCTTGCCGAAGTTAAGTGTTTATGCACCTCGTCGGACTCGCATGCCTTCACGCATCCTGCGGGGTCTCATACATCTTTGTGCCTTCTCGCGCACCCTCGGGTCTCGCATGATTTAGTTTTTCAATTTCGCGTGGCCTCGCATCCGAATCTTACGTCTTATTGAAGATTTATGTCAATGCATGCTTGCACGTCGAATCACACCTACTCTCGAGATCTTCGTCGATACTTTCCACATCCCTTGCCTACTTTGCAAGTTCCTCAGGTTTTGCTCACCAACTCGTAAGACGTTGCCTTGTTCTCTCATCAATACTCCTTCCTCGTGTTGACTTACGTGCCAAGCATTGGCCAAGGCTTGCCAACACTCGCACGATCCCGCAATCTGAACTTAGGGGTCTAACACCTAGGCTATAGTGGATTACCATTTGACATTATAAAGGTGCATTAAATTTTCAAGATAGGAGGCGTAGTTACACTAAAATTGCAAGTGATCATGAGTTATATCGGAGTCTTGATATAATAAACATATTGCAGAAGATTTTCCTTTTAAAGAGATTCCAAATTGTGCCAATTGAATGAAGGTGTTCTATCCATTTCCTGTTTTCTAATATTTGTTGAAGCTCAAGCTATCTCTGATTTTCAACATCTTTATCTATGATCAAGAGATCTTGGAATTAGGTTTTAAATGTCCGTAGCTTTTTAGAATGTATTCACTTGAGCCAAAATGTTTGGGTATCTTCTCTTTTTTAGAAACAATTTATTTGCCAACTTGATATGGATTATCCCTAGTCTTCCCTCTCTCTTAAGTTTGCTGAAGTCCTTTCATTTAGCCTTTGCTTTAGCTACAATTTTAGTAGCTGATGTTCATATAAAGTATTCCAATACATTCTCTATATGTTTAACAGCTAATTGATGACAATAAAAGATAAGATGACTGGAAAATGTGACAGCCGTCTTGCATGAGATGAAAATTTAACTATCCATAAATTTATCGTTTTCTCTACTTGGTGAATAAAAATCATATAATCTGAGCCTTGAAGTCATCAATGACAATCCTAAATACCTTATTGGTAGAGATACATACTAAAACCATCACAATTTTAGGCTAGGGCTACGGACAGATAAATATATTGAAGATTTGTTTGCAATTATAGAAAAAAAAACCAGAGAATGAATTGAATTCGTTGAGAGTGTTAGAGAGAGTTCAAATTGAAATAGCATTAGCATAAACAAATAATAAAAGGTCGTCACATACATTATTTTAGTATTATTTTTATAGTATATTGCATGTGTTTTAAACTACTTTAGAGGATATGGTACTTAAAATGAGAAGATTTTTCATTTTAGATCATATTTCCACCTCTCCAAGAAAAGAAACGAATTTGGAGAAGAATTGAGTCAAATTGGAGTAGACTTGGAAGAATTGAAGAAGGATTCAATAATATAACACCTACATACCGTTATATTAAGGTAGTGTTCCAATGTGGCAGCTTTTGCTTCTCCTTCGCAGCTATACACATCCCTGTGTTGATACATGACATGCAACACGTACCCATATTATGGTCGTGTGTTAAAGTCGGGTAGCTCATTAAATATTATGGCTTCAAAATTAAAGAAAGGGATAAGAAAAGAAAAGGGAGCTTTTTGGGTAAGAGTCGGAAACATTGGAAAGCCAATTGGAAGCCATTCTACGATGGTTATTGATCAAGAACAAGATAATATGAACAGAAATACGAGATTTCAACAAACATCCTTTAAAGATTCAAGATTCAAAACTCATGACAATAATCTCTTACTCTTGTTTTATTTCCTACGTTATAGTTGTAATTATTTGTCTGATTATGAACTAAATAGGTTATAGTTTTAAGTATGATGAAGCCTAGGATGTAATATATTTTATAATTCTTTCGGTTTAATGAATATCTAATTTCTTATGATTTATCCATTTTTTAATGATTGATTGAATTAAAGTAGTGAAAGTGGAAAATTCAAATATTTGATTCATCCATCGAGATTCAAGAGATGAGATGTATGGTAGATTATAATGTAGGTAAAGAGAGTTAAGTGTGAGCTATTCGAGAGAAAATCGCAAGATCTTCCTAAGTAAGGATAAAATCTATTAAGAGAGTTTACATATTGAGTTAATACATTTTTATGCTATCTTGATTTGAAAGAGATTTTAGTTAACTAACACAAGGATAAGGGTTATATGTCTAAGAGGGAATATAATTGTAACTTAAGAACTCTTACTGGTCTAAGAAACTAAAGTCATTCGTTAAATCATGATGAAGTCGAATATAATTCTAAGAAAATACCTTACCTAAATCTAATTTATCTATATATTGCCTTTATTATTAATTTTTACTTTATGTTTAGTATTATGAGTGATTTTTTTCCTTTTTAGTTAATCGTAATAGATAGCTAGATAGTTATGTTTGTGATAATCAGTAGTAACCCTATTCTTTATTGAATCAACCTATACTCACTTGTGCTAGTTGTAACTACGTCGTGCACTTAGAGTAAAACAACATAATCAAGTTTTTGACACCATTGGGAAATAGATTAGTTAATATTAATTTATTTGTAAGCTGATGAAACTAGCAATTTTTGTTTTGTTTTATTCTTTTTATCATTTGTTTATTAACTTTTGTTTATTTTATCTCTTTTGAAGTTGATTTCTTGTATATGCAAGTCAAACGATTTTAGGGAATATTGTCAAACTAGATCCTAAGATTAAAAGAACCTTATATGTAAGAAGAAGATTTTTTGAGGTAAATAGAAACTAAAGAAGAAAAGATTAATATAGAGAACATAAGGTCTTTGAAGAACTTTACCACACTAATTTCTTAGGTAATTAGTTCAAGCATCACTAAACCCAACATTGAAGATAACAACTTTGAGCTTAAGCTTTCTTTTCCTCCATGGTGCATCAAAATCATTTTGGAAGATTATTGTTTGAAGACTCAATCTTGCATCTATCGATGTTTTTGGAGTATTGTGATGCACTGAAGCTTAATGGTGCCAAAACGTCATTAAGCTTAGGTTGTTCCCTTTCTCTTCAAGGAAAAAAACAAAAACGTGGTTGTAAACACTGCTAAAAGGATCTACCACCATATAGGATCAACTTTCGCAGACAATCTTAACTAAGATGGATCACTATATAAGGCTTGGAAGAGATATAAGGAGCTATTAAGGGTGTGTTCCCATCATGTATTGGAGAAGTAACCAATAGACCAGACTTTTTTTAATGTGACATACAATACGATGATCTATATCGATGCAACTACTAGTAGAGCTCTTATGAACAAATCTATAGATGAAGCACATACTATGACAGAGGATATAGCTAAAACCATTACCAATGTTCTAGTGAGATAGTTATTCTGAAAAAGATTTTAGGTAAGTATGACCTTGATTCCTTGAATCTTTTAGCTACAAAGTTAAACATTTTATCTTAAAATTTTGACCATATGACTATCAACTTTGTTGGTGCTTCTAATGTGTTTTATGACATTTATGGATCCCTAGGGCATTTAACTACATATTTTCATTTGGGAAACTCATGTTTGTATGATTCTACTATTGATTAGGTTAACTTCGTCAATAACCCTAACCAAAAGAACACCATTTTTTTTACTACCTATCTTGGTTACTGGAACCATCCTAACTTCACCTATGGAAATAGGATTAACCTTGCCCTTCAAAATATTAGGTAACCACCTAGTTGTCAACCTATGCCCTACAACCCCTCCTTAAAAACCTAACTTAGAGTCTCTTATGGAGAACTTTTTGACCACCTAAGCTAAATAGAATGAAGAGTTTAAGAAAAAAATTAGGAAGCTCAAAGAGTTTAAGAAAGAGATTAGGAAGCTCAACTATGAGATAGATTTTATAGCTACCCATAGCAAGAGGTTTGAGGCCCAAATTTCCCAATAGGCCAATGCCCTTGTTAGACTAACTGGTTGATTGCCTAGTATACCTAAGAACACTAGAGAGCATTTTAACACTTTGATATTAAGGAGTGATAAGTTATCAGGGAAACCTAGGCCAAAGAAGCTTAAGAGTAAAGGAAGGGAGGTAGGACATATATTAAGGAGAAGGAAACCAAAGGAGAGAAAGGAGAAGAAGAAGAAGAGCCTAAATATATGCCCCCTACACCATATAGGCCTCTTTTACCATTTGCCCAAAAATTGGTTTATTAGAAATTAGCTAAGGAATTTAGGAAGATCTTAGAATTTTTTCAAAAAAAATATGTTAATATATCCTCTACTAATTCTTAAAACATTTTCCTTCTTATACCCAAGTTTTTTTAGAAATTTTTTTCCAACAAGAGAAGGCATAAGGGTTATGAAGCTATAATTTTAACTAAGGAGTGTAAAGGCACAACCTAAAGTAGGCTACCTCTAAAAGTTAGAGATCTTGGTAATTTTTTACATCCTTTAATCTATTAGACATATAATTTTTAACCAAATTTTATGTGATTTAAGGGTAAGTGTTAATGGTACTTTATATTTTATGACAATCACATAATATAATTATAGCTAGCACAGGTAACTACAAGTTGATCCCACAAGGACTATCCATTACTTACCAACTATTTATAAACTTAATATGTTAGACTAATGACTATGATCGAAGAAATATGAAACTAAAGCAAATAATAAATATAAACACCAAAACAAGGCAATCGTAAAAAAAATCAATTTATGAATAAACTAAATTTAGTTAACGTTTCCCTAAAACTTACATTATATTCAACTCCACCCTAATTTAATAAATGATTTTAGTTTCTTGGAATAGTAAGAATTTCTAACTTAGACTGTATTCTCTCTTGATTAGTTAAAATTGAAATCCCTTTTAAGTCAAAATAACTTAAGAATGCATTTTTTTATTTTATGAATTCTTTTGATAAGTTTTACCTTAACCTAGGAAAATTTTGTGCATTTCTCTCAAATGGCTCATGTTTAACCCTCTTTATCTATGTTGTGATCTAACTATGCATCTCATCTCTTGAGTCTTGATGTATGTATCAAATAATTGAATCTTTCACTTTCATTACTTCATTTAAATTTGTTATAAAAAATGGATAAATTTAAGAAAAATAGAATTTCATAAAACCAAAGATTAATTCAATACTTAAATTCTAAGTTCCATCGCACCTAAATTTATAACATAATTAGTTTATGACTGAACAAAGAATAAGAACTAAAAAACAAAAGTAAGAGATTGTTATCAAGAGTTATGGATCTTGAAATCTTTAATGGATCCTTCTTAAAATTTGTCTTCATTCCAATGCTGAATTAATCTTGGTAAAATGGTAATTAATCTTAATAAAAAGCCATTGTATAATGGTTTCTAAATAACTTCCCAATTCTTTCCAATCGTTTCTTAGATAATAAGCTCTGTTTCTTTTTCTTCCTTTTTCCTTTTTATCCAAAACTTCAAATCTTTAATAAATTACAAGACCTTGATATGGGTCTATATACTAGGTTATGTTGTTTTTGACCTATTCTATAACTTTTTTTTGAAAATCTTCACTGTAAGAAGGCACTGACATAGGGACACATAAATGTAGTGTTTCTTAAACTAGGTGGTAACACAAGGGTGTGTAGGACTATAAAGGAGAAACAAAAAAGACCATTTTGGAATATGGGCCTAACACAGTGACATGTAGGTGAAATGTTTAAAAGTCCTCCTTCAATTCTTCAAAAATTTTCTTTCAAATTCACTCTTTTTCCTTAAAGAGTGGAAATAAAACCTAAAATAAAAATAAATCTTATTTTAAGTACCAAATCCTTCAAATTCAAAATACAACCAATATGCTTTAAAAATAATACTACAAGTAATGTATATCTAGTATATATCAAACCGCCCAACATATAAACAATTTCTTGTCCTATGCAAACTAATTCCATTATTAAACCTCAAATAAGAAAAAAATTCTTAAAAAATGTCAAAAAAGCAAACATACGATTATAGACTTTTATTACTCATTCAACCATAATGATCATCAAAATTTTAAGTAATTAAGTGCTTATATCAATTCATAAGTTGGTTTAGTTTGCTTCACAATCTTTCAAACTTCAACTTGAATCACAAAAATCAATTCCATGCACAAAATGAACATACACAAGATAATATGCTCAACTTTTGAGCATATTTACATCCCTTATTAATAAGAAATAAAATTGAACAAAAATAAAATCATTCAGATATTATTTAAAAATTCACCTAGTCTTTTTACGTGAGAGTAAATATCATTTCATGAATATCTAAGATTATTCAAATGGGTCACTATCTCAAATGGCTACTAACTTTACTTCGTAACTTCAACCTTTATTGTTTTAATGCCAATAGGTCAATCTTATAGAGGAGATGGAGATATTTGTGGTGGCACGTAGGACACTATCTTTCACTAGTCTACTAGGTCATCAAAAGATATCATTTCCATTAAGCTCCTAATAAATGACTCAGTAGGTATTGTTTTCATACCGTCTTGGTTGTCCATCTCTCTATTTTTTGTTGGAATAGTGGTCTTTTTTCCTAATGGCTTAGTAGTATCCTTTGCCTCTTTATACTCTACATCTTTAACATCCTTACCTCCAATAAACTCCACCAAATCTCCGACCTCCTTTAATATTGTTTTATCATCCAGTAGCTTTACATCATTTGCCTCATACTTATCATGATGGTGTTCCATCTCCTAATGGTCTATAGGTTGCATTAGTGGAGGTGGGATCTCTACATTAAGATGCTACATGAACCTCACTATGGTATCACCCAGTTAGTGCATGTATTGCTTCACATACGTAAGTATGGCTGGCTGGGCTACTAACATAGAAATCAATTATGGAAGTGGACTTATTTTATGCTTCACTTTCATAATTTGGTCCTCTTGTGTAGAAGCCTCATTTATAACTTGTGGCAGCGCATTAATAAGTATGAAATGTTATCCTTGAGTGTCAGTTCAAAGCTCCACCATATGTATTGCTTATAAGATATCCATAATTTTAGGTAAGAGAGTGGCCACTATTGTAAGATCAAGGTCATCCATTGGCACCTCCAATACTTTCACTAGTCTTGTGATGTCTGAACCTCTACCAATTCTTATGTATAATTCTCAAGGATGATTTAATTCTCAAGTTCAAGCATTCTAAAACTCTATTTTTGTAACCCTAGCTATAAATTCTCTTATAAGGTTTAACCTAAGACACTTTTGGAAGGTTTTGGGAGACACCATGCATTGTTATCAAAAAAAATTTCCTTATTAACATTAAAGGAAGATTCGGAGAAAGATTAAAGGAAACCATAATTACATTTCTATTTTTTCGTCTATTATTTCACTTATGTTGATATTTATTTATTTGTGTTTCGTTTTCATTATGTTTAGTTGCCAGAAAACCTTATTTAGGGTTATAGATGTAGCTTATAAAGGATTTTTCAAATTATCAATGCACAATTTTTTTTGTTGACCTTTATTACTATAAAAATGTCAATTATATATTGCCTAAGAGGGAAATAAAAAAAGTGATCCTTTCTCCAATTTGTGTCATTTAGGATGGAATAACCACCCAAATATCTTCTAGGAGGAGCAAGGAACTAGAATAGGTAGACTTATAAGACCAACTAAGTTCTAACTATAAATTTAATTACAATAACCACCATTATAGGCAATGAGATGGAAGAGATGATCCTATAATCTATAATTTCTCTTGATGATATATTTGATAGATTAGATAGATTGAGGGGAATTTGAATCTCAAATGGACTTAGTTGAATAGGTGATACAATCTAATTATGCATTCATTCACAATTTAGAGATTCAAGTAAAAAAAATAACCAACATGGATGGTGAAAGAGGTCAAAGTGAACTTTACGATGATATAGAGGTTAACCCAATAGATCAAGTGTTATCCATACCACTTAAGAATGATAAGACACTTGATGTTGATGATTTTAAAGAGGAGGATATGAAAAGTCATACAAGCATGAGGAACTGGTAGAGAAAGTGATGAATCAAAATTAAATCAGCTTTGATCTCTTCCATAACTAGCACCAATCATAATCTAGAGTAGTAGATGTTAGAGAAGTGCTCTAAAGGCAATCACCTTTAACACTTATTATACAAATTATTTTATGATTAATAAAGACATTTTTTATTATTTCGATATTTATACATTTATGAATTTGATGTTGATCTTAAATTGATTTAGTGAAGTCCTTGATACAAAATATAGCATGGAGGAAATCATGATGAGATCATGATAATGAGATTCCTACCATGTGTAATTATGTTAGTATCTAAACATTTCCTAGTCATAGGATTAATGAGATAGGATATCATTAATCCGGATAGACTAGCACATGTTATACTCCTTGATTGGATCAAGCAGTAGATCTCATCAGTTGTAAACATGAGTTGTTTAAAGCTAACACGTGGATGCTTACTAAGGGTAGTAAGTACATTGGATCGATCTAGTATGAGACAATCATATGGATATTTTATTCTAGTGTCAATGATAGTCTCATCATAGCAATGGTGCAAGTATTTTTTAATTTGAGGTGCTCAAAGATATCTCAGATACTGATCATGTGCTTTGACTCCGTTTATCGGTGTCTTTTAGGGGTTACTCATAGGGTAGTGATAGGGTACAACTTGAGGTATTCGGAGGTAATTGAGTAACCAATAAAGGATTCACCACTCCTGATCGAAGGAGATGATACCCATGGCCTCTTGTCAGGGCATTACTTGGGAGTCTCTGACCAGAGCAGATATGTGTCATGAAGAGAGTCTTCACTGATACATAGAGTAATAAGAAACTCAAGACAAGATCTAATATCACTTGGACTAGATGTGACATAGTCAATCTAGTGGGAGTTGACACTTTGACCATACTCTAAACCAAGTGGTATATAGATGGTGAAAGGATGAATTGCATGGCAACATTATGTATAGAAGGGTTCGTAGTCAAACCAATGACTTTCCTTTCAATTGGGGGTCATAACGTGTTGCTAGATACCGCTCTTCACGTACTTGAATTAAGTGTTAATTCAAGTGGCTAACATAACCAGGAACCTAATGGGTCACACACGTAGAAGATCTAAAGGATGAGTAAAATGGTCTTGAAGGGTGATTCAAAATATGAGACAATGTTTTGCGATTGTATCGTGAAGTGATCGTGCTAGAAAACATTGCATGAAATGGATTAGAAACAGGTGTTATTGGCTGCCAATTTGTCATTAACTTCCCAAAACTTTCATTAATGCATGTTGTTCATGGTCATTAACTTCCCATAACTTCCATTAATGCATGCTCTTCATGACCATTAACTTCCCATAACTCTCCATTAGTAATGGGGGTTATGGAAGGCCAAATGGTGCAAAAAAACAGAGATAATTTTTGTGCATCTTATGTAAGACACAAGTTAGAAAGAAAGTTTCTTTCTCACAAACACACACTTTTTTTCTCAAAGGTTCTTTCTTACACATACTCACTTTTTTCTCTGTAACTCTCACAAGAGTTCTTGTCTTTGCTAGCACAAAGAAAGAATTCTAGTCATCTCCTAGTAGGGTTTCATCCTTTTATCTTTATGTGGACTTTCATTAGAGATGGTCTACATCGATCGTTGTGGTTTACGACAACCCAACACGAAGAAGATTACAAAACGAAGGAGATCGTTGGAAAGGTATGTAAAAATATTACATCTCATGTTTTTGTTTTCTATATCTATATGCATGAGTAGATCTAGTTTTTGAGGTTCCATTTTATTTTCTGTTGTATATATTTGATATATATTATGTATGAGATGCATTATTGGAACCTTACAGTAGTATTAGAGCCATCTTATGCCTTGTTAGATGTAGAATACATGACATGTTAAAATTGTTTTCATGGTTGTAACAACTTAGAGTCCTGCAATATTTTATTCAAAATTAATTATAGAAAAATGATTTTCAAGATTTTCTTTCACCAATCTATTCATAAGCTGTATGTGAATGATTCAGTGTGATTGAAAATATTTTTAATATGATTAAATATTTAATTTCTATTTACAAGAACATGCATGAAATATGTCTTTCTGTTGGCCATTTGATGTCTAATGGCTAAACTGATGAAGTTACACATGATTTTTGTGGAATTTGATTCTGGAAAAATTATGTGAACATATTTGGGATGTGTTATGCGTCTTTCATTTTTGTAGAAACCGAAATAAAAATATAAAAAAGCATCAAACAAAACAAATCCTACAATTTCTAAAAAAATGTCCAAATTTGGAAAATCGTTTGATAAAATTATTAAAATGTTTTAATAATTTTATCAAAAAATTATTTCATAATTAGATTAATATTAATTCCAAATGAAATAACATATAATAGTAATTTTAGCCAAGTTATTAAAAGGAAGATAGTAAATCTAAGGGTTGGATTGGGCTTAGATCCAAGTGTTAGATTAGGCCTTTCATATTAGGATCCATAAGATGTCGTAACCAAAATGATATGTTTACATATATGCATTAGAGAATGCATGTTTAGAGAATGCATGGTTAGATGAGACCTTAGTGAAACCCCTCACTTAGAATATTAAAACTAATGCCTTCCTTTAATATGGCGAGAACCAGAGTCCTTTAAAGTTAGGGTTGTTAGGTAAACCCAAGCTTGCTTTACACCGACATGATTGAACCATGGACATAGGATTTTTGAATTAATGGGTCGGTTTTAACTAGAAGCATTGGTTTGTTAGGGCCCAAGATCAACTTGGACAGAGGCGAAGTCGGTTAGTGTACATTAGATGTACATGTGGCAAAAGTTGACAGCCCAATGAGTGTGCACACATCAATAGTTGATAGCACTAGATTCAATAGTTGCATTAGAGATGCAATTGGTATGAT
>JANVCQ010000004.1:25398452-25414548 GCA_025531925.1 Erythroxylum plowmanianum
TCGATGATGGTTCCTCACTGAGTTCGCAAACTCACCCAAAATTGCAAATTATTTTTCAGGACCGAGAGAGTAGATTTATAGCTCCAGAGGGACTTTTCCTGCCGTGTAGAGTGAGTTGGCAAGAGAGGTCATGGCACACAGGTCGGTCAGCTGGCACTTTCTGAGGGATGACCTAGCTAGCCTTATGTTTGATTTTCTTTTGGAGTAATGTACAAAAAATACCAGTTATGTAATTTACTGTTTTGAGGCTATGAAATGAGAACTTTATGGTTTAAAAGAAATTTAGTGATTTCATATGAATGCTTTATGATTTTTGATGCCATGTGGAGTGTTAGTGATTGTTCGTAGCGCACCCTTTTCGTAGGATGTGTATCAGAATGACCTATGGGCATCCCGGTACATATCCTATGGTAAGGGGACGCTACACATATAGGAAGCATCTTGATGATAGCGAGATGGTTAGTTGTATTATGCTAGCCACTATGTCACCAGAGCTGCAAAAGCAGCATGAGGCTTTGTATGCTCATACCATAGTCTATCATTTTAGGGAGCTCTTTGATGAGCAAGCAAGGTCTAAAAGGTTCAAGACTTTACGTTTGCTTTTCTGCTCCACGATTATTAAGGGGACATCTCCAATGTAGTACGCACTGGATATGAATGGCTACATCGAGCGGTTGGCCTCCTTAGGATTTCTTTTAGATCATGAATTAAGTATTGACTTAATTCTGATAGGTTTAACCAATAGTTACTCATAATTTGAGCTTAACTATCGAATGAACAATATATCTATCACAATTCCCATGCTAGACAACATGCTCAAGGAATTTGAGCCATCTATCCATAAGGACAAGGTTGTGATGCTGGTGAACTCTTCTGGTTAAAAGAAAAACATCCAAAAGAAGAAGAAGTCCGCATGGCCTAATGGAGGTGTCAAGAAAGAAAAGAAAACTGCCTCGAAGGAAACTTGCTTCTACTATGTCAAGGATGGCCACTAACTGTAAGGCCTATTTAGAGTCCTTGAAGTAGAAGAAAGCATTTGATGACTTTTAGACCTAATACATACTAATGTATGTGGCCTGATGTCCCTACATGCCAAAAGTGGTTTTGTATACTTCATTACCTTTATTGATGATCATTCTCGATATAGGTATGTCTATCTTAAGAGATACAAGTCTAAAGCCTTTGAAAGGTTCAAAGAATTCAAAAATGAAGTTGAGAAACAACTTGGGAGAAGTATTAAATCACTTCGATCGGATTGAGATGGTGAATACTTAAGCCAAAAGTTTTTGGATTATCTCAGGGATAATGGAATATTTTCCCAATGGACTCCACCTTACATGCCATAACACAATGGTGTGGCTAAGAGGAGAATCCAAACCTTGTTAAACATTGTGAGGTTTGTGATGGGTTTAACGGATTTACCAAAATCCTTTTAGGGGTATGCACTTGAAACTTCTATTTAAGTATTAAATAGAGTTTCGTTCAAGTCAGTTGATGTTGCTGCATATGAGATATGGATTAAGAAGAATCCATATCTTTCTCATATGAAAGTTTGTCATTGTCCTACTTACGTGAAGCAGATTAAGTCAGATAAGCTTGAAGCTAAATCTATCAAGTGTCTTTTTATAGGATATCTTAAGGAACCTATAGGATATCAGTTCTACATGTTTCGTAACAAAAGGTGTTTGTTTCAAAACATGTTGTCTTTTTAGAGAAAAAGTTACTTCTAAGAAAAGAAAGTGGGAGCAAAATTGAACTTGTGAAAGTTTAAGATGCTCAAACAGATGCAGATCAACTGCCTGGACCCAAGACTATTATTCATGAAGATGAAACAATAGTTCAACCTTCTGACACACAAGAAGTTCGTAGGTCAGGCAGGATGCGTCATGTTCCTAAGAGATACGGATTTCTCATAAGTGAACTAGATGACATATTGCTCATAGAAGATGATGAGCCCACTACCTATGAAAAGGTTTTGAAGAGTTCAGAATCTGACAAATGGATTCAAGCTATGAAATCTGAAATGGACTCCATGTATGAAAACCAGCTATGCAATTTGGTTTACCCACCCAAAGAGATAAAACCCATAGGGTGCAAATGGGTTTTCAAGAAGAAAACTGACATGGAGGGTAATGTAGTTACCCATAAAGCTAGGCTTATAATTAAAAGTTATCATCAAAGGCAAGGTATTGACTATGATGAAACATTTAGACTAATAGCTATGCTTAAACCCATTGGGATACTTCTAGTCATTACTGCTCATTATGGTTATGAGATATAGCAAATGGATGTGAAAATGACTTTCCTTAATGGAATCCTAACCAAGGATGTGTATATGACACAACCTGATGGTTTCATATCTATGAATGGAGAAAAGGTGTGCAAGCTTCATAAATCTATTTATGGATTAAAGCAAGCATCTAGGAGTTAGAATATCTGATTTGATGAGACAACCAAAGAGTTTGGTTTCTTATAAAATCTAGATGAGTCGTGTGTGTATGAGAAGGTTAGTGGGAGTGCAATCATATTCCTTGTGTTGTATGTAGATAACATATTGCTAATAGAAAATAATGTCTCTGCTTTGCTATCATTCAAATTTTGGTTAGCTAAGAACTTCTCCATGAAAGATCTTGGAGAAGTAACTTATATTTTAGGGATAAGGATCTATAGAGATAGATCTAAGGGGTCGCTTGGTCTTTCTTAGTCTACATACATAGAAAAGATGTTAAAGAGGTTTAGCATGGAGTAGTCCATGAGAGGTTATCTTCCTATGGTACATTAGATTACACTCTCTAAATCTATGTGTCTAAAGACACAAGATGAGAGGATACACATGAGTTTGATTCCTTATTCTTCGAATATAAGATTAATCATGTACGCTATGCTATGTACTAGAATTGATGTATTGTATGCTCTAAGTGTTACAAGCAAATACCAGTCGGACCCTGGTGAGGGTCATTGGGTGGCTATTAGGAATATCCTTAAGTACTTAAGAAGAACTAAGGATGTATTCTTGGTATATGGAAAAGGTGATCTTGTGGTAAGCGGGTATACTATACTAATGCAAGTTTCCAATCCGATAGGGATGACTCCAAATCCCAGTTTGGAAATGTATTCACACTGAACTGTGGTCTAGTCAGTTTGAAAAGTTCCAAATAAGAGATGAATGTAGATTTGACGATAGAGGTGGAGTACATTACAACTTCAAAAGCAGCAAAGGAAGCGGTTTGAATCAAGAAGTTCATCATGGAACTTGGTGTGGTTCCAAGCATCGTTGAACCAGTGCAGTTGTATTGTGACAACAACGGGGCTATAGCCCAAGAAAAGGAACCAAGGTCTCATCAGAAGTCCAAACATGTACTCATATACTACCATTTGATTAGAGAGTTCATTGGTAGAAATGATGTCAAGATAGAGAGAGTTCTCACCAATCATAATATAGTTGATCCGTTGATTAAATCTATTTTCCAAAAGAGTTTTGTGTCACATGTACACACCTATGGTATTAGATATCAAGGCGATTGACTTTAGTGCAAGTGGGAGTTTATTAGAGAAGTGCTCTAAAAGCAGTCACCTTTAGCACTTATTATACAAATCATTTTATGATTAATAAAGGCATTCGTTTATGGATTTGATGTTGATCTTAAATTGATTTAATGAAGTCCTTAATACAAATATAGCATGGAGGAAATCATGATGAGATTATGATAATCAGATTCCTATCATATGTAATTATGTTAGTATCTAAAATTTCCCTAATCATAGGATTAATGAGATAGGATATCGTTAATCCGAATACACTAGCATATGTTATACTCCTTAATTAGATCAAGTAGTAGATCTCATAAGCAGTAGACATGAGTTGTTTAGAGTTAACATGTGGATGCTTACTAAGGGCAGTAAGTACATTGGATTGACCTACTATGAGACAATCATATAGATATTCTATTCCAATGTCAATGATAGTCTCATCATAGCAATAGTGCAAGTATCTTTTGACTTGAGGTGCTTAAGAATATCTTGAATACTGATCCTGTGCTTTGACTCCATTCATCGGTGCCTTTCAAGGGTTACTCATAGGTGGTAATTGGGTATAGTTTGAGGTATTCGGAGATAATTAAGTAGCCAATAAAGGATTCACCACTCTTGATAGAAGGAGATGATACTCAGGACCTCTTATCAGGGTCATTATTCGAGAGTCTCTAGCCAAAGTATATATGTGTTATGAAGAGATTCTTCAATGATAAATAGAGTAATAAGATCCTCAGGATGAGATCTAATATCTCTTAGGCTAGATGTGATGTAGTCAGTCTAATGGGAGATGACAGTTTGACCATACTCTGAACCAATGGTGAAAGGACGAATTGCATGGCAACATTCCATATGGAAGGGCTCGTAGTCAAACCAATGACTTTCTAGTCAATTGGGGGTCATGATGTGTTGCTAGATACCACTCTTGACTTACTTGAATTAAGTGTTAATTCAAGTGGCCAACATAACCGAGAGCCTAATGGGTCACACACATAGGAGATTTGAAGGATGAGTAAAATGGTCTTGAATGGTGATTCAAGATATGAGAGAGTGTTTGGGATTGTATTGCAATGTGATTGTGGTAGAAAACATTGCATAGAATAGATTAGAAACAAGTGTTGTTGGCTGCCAATTTGGTCATTAACTTTTCAAAACTTCCATTAATGTGTGATATTCATGGTCATTAACTTCTCATAACTTCCATTAATGCATGTTATTTATGACCATTAACTTCCCATAACTCTCCATTAGTGATAGGGGTTATGGAAGGCCAAATAGTGCAAAAAATATAGATGATTTTTGTGCATCTTATGTAGGACACAAGTTAGAAAGAAAGGTTCTTTCTTACATATACACACACTCTTTTTCTCTCTAACTCTCACAAGAGTTCTTGTCTTTGCTAGCACAAAGAAAAAATTCTAGCTTTCTCCTAGTGAGGTTTCATCCTTCTATCTTCGCGTGAACTTTCATTAAAGACAGTCTGCATTGATCGTTGTAATTTATGACAACCCAACACGGAGAAGATTAAAGAACAAAGGAGATCATCGAAAAGGTATGTAAACATATTACATTTCATGTGTTTGTTTTCTATATCTATATGCATGAGTAGATCTGGTTTTTGAGGTTCTGTTTTATTTTTCACTGCATATATTTAATATATATTATGTATGAGATGCATGATCACAGCCTTACAGTAGATACCTTAACCTATTATGACACTAATGCATAACCAGGTAGCCTTAAAATAGATAAAAAAAAGAAGGTAAATTTACTATTTCATATATCCTAAAAATTTTTGAATGTTCAGAGGATTCTCCTATCCAATAAGAAGAAGTTCAAGGGATCACAGGTGGGTATGTTTACTGAAGAGGGATTTTATATCCTATAGTAAAAGAAGGGAATGGGGCAGTCCAATCCTAACAAAACATGAGATAACTAATAAGCGTTAGATGTTGACGAAGAGTGGAAGCAAGCTTTTACTTATAGATCTATGATGAAATACTTGAGTAAGAATTTTAATTAAAATACTTCTAAAGAAGCAATTGTTGGAAGGCAACTTAATGTTCTAACCCGAGTTTCTTTTATTTTCTTTGTTTTTTATTGTTATTATTGTTTGGTTTAATTTCTTTTGTAGGTAGTTGTAAGATAGACATTCAAGAATCTCACCTAAACAATTGGGATTTTTCTCTACCTATTTCTTTTCATGCTTGCCTTTGTTATTTTACTTGTCCAAAATTAAGGACAATATGTTGTTTATTCCAAAAGGAGAAGAGGTAAAAATTGCATTCTAAAAATTGATCTAAAGAAAGCATATGATAATGTTGATTGCATTTTCTTACATAGCATCATGAAGGCTCTTAATTTCCCTGATTGTTTCA
This sequence comes from Erythroxylum plowmanianum, assembly GCA_025531925.1. Classification (NCBI taxonomy): domain Eukaryota; kingdom Viridiplantae; phylum Streptophyta; class Magnoliopsida; order Malpighiales; family Erythroxylaceae; genus Erythroxylum; species Erythroxylum plowmanianum. Next base: position 25,404,362 of record JANVCQ010000004.1, read on the forward strand.
CTGAATAGATATCATTATACTTCACTACACTGACCTTTAGTGTTCTAATCAATGGAGAACCAACCAAATTCTTTAAGAGCTCCAAAGGCGTTACGCATAGAGACCCTTCTTCACCATACTTGTTTGCCATTGCCTTGGAGGTTTTCAATAGAATTTTATGTAGAATTGTTTAAAAGACCAACCACTTTAAATATCATTCTAAGTGTTAAAAATTAGGACTTACCAAACTCATTTTTGTTGATGATTTGATTATCTTAATTAGGTGGACAAACTTCACATACAACAAAAATAAAGGCTATCAGTATATTCACCAAGCTACCTGGACTTCATATTAATACTAATAAGTCCTCTTTTTACATGTCTAGATGTGTTGAGGATCAGAGAACTATGGATGAACATGTCACTAGTTTTAAACAAATGTCGTTGCCTTTCACCTATCTTGGAATTCCAATAACTTCTTCCATATTGTATTGTGGAAGTTTCAAACCTTTAGTGGATAAAATGCATGTTAAAATCACATATTAGAGAATAAAATCTTTATCTTTAGCTGGGAGAGCTCAACTGATTATTGTTTCACTATGTTCAATCAATATTCATTGTTCAATACATCTTATTATTCCTAGTGCTGTGAATAAAACATTTAATAAAATTCTTAGAAAATTTGTCTAGTTTGGTTTTAGTGATGGAGGTTATAAAAATGAAATTAAATGGTTTAAAGTTTGCAGCTCTAAAAAGCATGAAGTTTTAAACATCATTCCTTTAAAACTCTTGAATAATTGTATAATGATTAAAAGATTATAGAGGCTAACTAATAATCACAAGTCTTTATAGTATAAGTGGGTATATACATTCTATATCAAAGATAAGAACATTTTGTAAATCAATCTATCATCAAGAAAACATCTGCTAATCTAAAGAGAGATACTTAATTGAGAAACTTCATTAGAATCCACATTAAGAAAGTAGTAGGAAATGGGATGGGACACACATGTTTTGGCATGATAGATGGTTATTTGATGGTCCTCTTATTCACAAAGTTGAGCTAAAATTATTAATAAACTTCATTCCAGACAATCAAAAACTATCATATGCAATGTTGGTGAAAAATGAGATCCTATTCAGAATAAATGATAATAATTTGTAGATGCAATTTAATAATGTGGAGTTAAAGGACAATGTTGAGGACAAGAATTGGTGGTGTCATAGTGTTAATGGGAAATTCGACTAACACATCATGCAAGAAGCCTTTTTAGCTAAATTTCAGGAATTTCTATTGTATAAAGTAGTATGGTGTAAATGCATCCTTCGTACAACTACAACAACCTTATAGAGAGTTATAAAGGAAAATTTACCCTCTTTTGATAAAATAAACATGTTTAAGTGCAGTGCTCGTAAAAGTCAATTGGAGAGCTTTTCATACCTGTTTTCCAATGTAAATTCACATGTAGAGCTTGGAAAACAATATTTCATAAATATGCAATAAGTGACCTATGAGTGGAGTGGCAATGGATCATAACATGGATTGTTAACTTGCAACATGTTAAGAAGAAGCATAAATGGTGTTATTACATATCGTTATCCTATTTGGCTCTACACATATGGGATGGAAGGAATAGACGTATTTACCACAACACAAAAAGAAGCTATGAACTTTTCATAATTGAACTAGTTAATGCCATTAGATTTTATAATATCTAGCCTTTGTAAAAAAATTAAATTAGATTTTAATTACATTAGCAGTTGGTGTTGGTGATGTAGTTGATTTCTAAGTTCTAACTTTGTAAATATCACTACGCTTTATAGCTTGTTACTTTATCTAGTTGAACATTCTCTTATTAAGAATTTGTTGTAAGACATTTTGATTTTCCAGCCTTTCATGGCTTAATTCAATTTTCAATTTTCATGAAAAAATGTCTTGTTTAAGTATGGGGGTTAAATAAATGAAATTTTTTCTTACTTTTATTTTATTTAGGTTTTATCTTAATTTATTTTCTTTTCTTTAGGTTTTATATTTTAATTACAAAAATAATTTTTTATGTGTTTTAAGGTTAGATTTCTATCTTTCCTTTTATTTTTGTGTTATTTTTAAGAACTCATTAATTACTTAAAGTTGATGTCATTATTTTATAAATAATTCTATATTGATATTTATTGTTAAAAGTTATGTGCATAATATGATTAATTGGTTTCTATGAAAAAGTTTGACTTTGTGAATGATATGAAACCAAATTTATTAAGAGATATTATTTTGATTTGATTTGAGTGATCTTATGAAAAATTAGGCCTTCACGCTAATTTTTTCTTTCTTGTGTTACTTTCTTTGATTTTGAATCTCTATAACTTGATTTTTATTGATATGTGCTTAATTTATTATATTGATATGTGCTTAACTGATTATACATTTAATCCATAATACTTAGTGATTAATGATATAAAAATGCTTAAGAAACTCACTTTAGTTCATATTTAGTTTTAGTTACAATTCGGAAGCGAAGGAGCTAGAGTGAGTCGAAGGCACTATATCTGAGCCGTTTTCTAAAGATTGACACTCACTTGTCTTCGTGGAACAAAAAGAAGAAGAATTAGAGCAAGAGGAGACAAGAAAATGCATAAAATGAAGAGCATGAAAAGTATTGAACTAGTTTATGGCAATGTATGATTTGTCATGGAAAGGTGTCATAAGTGTGACACATTTGTCACGCCCAAGAATCATTTTGCATGGGTGTGACACCCATGTCAAGCCCATGCACATGAGGTGGGACATTATCTTGCACACCCATGAGAAATGTCTAGTTGTCCCAAACCTTAATTTTTAGTATAAATACATCATTTGACGGTAGAGAAGATGTTTTATCTAGGAAAAGAGTGGAGTTTTTGGGAGAATAAAGAGGGCGACAAAACTCTCACATATGGAGAGACCCATGAGGGCTAGCTTCCTAACGTTGATTCGGAGGTCACATCGATGTTAAAGAACCCAGTTAAGCATACCCTTTATTGTATTTGTTGAAATTGATGATTATTAGAAATGAAATTGTTGGAAATTTGGAAATGGAAATTGTTTATGTATCCTTTGTGATGTTTGAAACATTGAATTGAAATTGTTTAAAATTGATGGAAATTGAATTGTTGGAAATTATTGGAAATGGAAAATGTTGGAAGTGGAAATTATTTATGTATGTTTTGTAATTGGTTGAATTGAAATTGTTGGAAAATATTAGAAATCAAATTGTTGGAAATTCTTGGAATTTGAAAATGAAAATTGTTTATGTATGTTTTATGATGTTTCAAACTTTGAATTGAAATTGAAGAAAGTTGTAAACATAAACTACCATTTCTTTCTATTTAATCAATGTATAAAATATATTGAATTATTTGGTAATATCTATGTGTGGGCTATTATAAATATTTATAATAGATAATGTGTGAAAGTATCATTATATGTGTCCAAAAGGAATTTTTTTCTAGATTATGAACATGTTGTAGGCTAAACTCTAACCACTTATACTAAGACCTATTAATGTCTACTAAAAATCATATAAACAACTTATATATTTAAGAACCAAATATAGAATGGTGGATATAATATTATGGTTTGTTAGAAATGAAAAGAAGATTCGAAGCTTTAAATAAGAAAAAAGCATTTCCAAAGAAGTCATTTCCTTCAACTTGATCCTCATGTTATGAATAGATGTGTATGAACAATTGTATAAGATATGTCATTCATTATTCAATGATTATGTAAATCATACCTTTCAACTTGATCCTCATCTTTGAAACTTTAAATTGAATTTGTTTGAAATTGTTGGAAATGGAATTGTCGGAAATAGAAATTGTTTATGTATATTTTGTGATTGTTAGAAATGGAAATTATTTATGTATGTTTTGCGCTTGTTAGAAATAGAAATTGTTTATGTATGTTTTATGTAATTATATTTGTTGAATAATTGAATTGTTAGTTTTTGACATAGTGAATTGTGTTTGATGAAATTGAATTGTGTATGATGTATGAGTTATATTATAAAAGATGGACATGCATCTTGTGTAATGAAATTATGTGTTCTTTATTTTGATATATGCATTTATTTATTTTTACAAACAAATTGAAGGAAATTTAAGTACTCCTGATCAAACCACTTTATGAAGATATAATGATCTAGTTTGGGCTCATGCTACATTAGCTCTTAGTATGAGGAACCATATTATTTTCTTGTTTTATAACAAACATTTGAAAGGTGGAGGAATAACCCAATTAAAGAAGCATTTAGCTAGGGTTAAAGGAGATGTGGAACTCTGTAAAAAAGTAAGCCATAATCTGAAGTGGCAGATAAAAACTTTGCTTGAAGATTATCAGCATGAGAAAGATAGAAAGGAAAGGTTGAATTTTGAAATTGGTAATGGAAGTTCATTTGCTGGTTTTCGTGATGATTGTGGAAATATTAAAGGTGGTAGTGCTAGTGTTAGTGCTAGTGTTCGATCCCAGGCCCAGTAAGAAGTGAATGTTATACCTGCACCTCATGCTGAGAAAAGAAGAAAGCAAGTGACTATTGTTTTTACCCCACGAACAACTCCTAGAGTCCAACCTTCAATTTGTAGTGCAATGCAATCAAAAGATGTGACTCATAGTGTTGATATAACAGTAGCTAGATGGAGGTTCATCATTCAATACTTCCCAGTCTTACTATTATTAGTCTATGGTGGATGCAATGGCCTCTTACGGTCTGGGATACAAATCTCCTTCAATTGTTGACTTAAGAGGTAAAATTTTGAGTTACTCAGTTTCTGAAATTAAAAGTTATTTGGCTTAAAGAAGAGTGAATTGCGGGTGTTCAATCATGTGTGATAGTTAGACAAATAGGAGACAAGATCCTATTCTTAATTTTTTGGTTTATTCTGCAAATGGATCAATATTTTTGAAGTCTATTAATGCATCTATCCTTATTAGAAATACTAATACTTTATTTGAGATATTTGATGAAGTTATGCATGAAGTGGGGCTAGAAAACATTGTTTAGTTAAGCGGTAAGAAGAAGGTTACATAATAAGTATAATTCTTTTTTTAAAACTCCTTATCATGCACATTGCATTAACCTAATGCTGGCGAATATAGCGAATCCTAAGTATTTTCCTATTATTGATGAGACTATGCAGAAAGCTAAAAAGGTGACCAAATTCATCTATAAACGTGCATGGGTTTTGAATTTAATGAAAAAGGAATTTATCAATGGTAGGAATTTGTGTCATCCTGGTGTGACAAGATTTGGAACAAATTTCTTATTATTTCAGTCTTTTATTTCGATGAAGAAAGAGTTAAAATAAATGTTTACAAATAATAAGTGGGTTGCATCTCAACATGTTAAGTCTAATGTTAGATTGAACGTTTCCAACATTATATTAGAAGATAGAAATTTTTTGTCTCAATGTTAATTTATTATTTGAGTTTGGGGCCTTTGGTGAGGATGCTTCGCTTGGCTAATTGTGAAGAAAAACCAACAATGAATTATTTTTTTGATGTTATGGAAAGAACGAAGGAAGCAATCAAGGCTAATATGAAACATAGGCCTTGTTTTACACACCGTATCTTGCAATTATCAATGAGAAATGAGAAAGACACATTTCTTCTCCTTTGTTTGCAGCTGGGGCATTTTTTTAATCCTAGTATATATTTCAAACTATTTTTTACAAAGAAAGTTGAAGTTAGTAGAGGAATGTTATTCACTATACAACAATTGTTGGCATTGAAATGATGCAAGATCTTTTAAACTCACAAATATAACTTTATAAACTATATTCTGGAGATTTTGGATTGTCAATTGCTATTCGACAAAGAGCAAAACTTTCTCTAGGTATTAACTATTTCCTTTTTCTTATTTGTTGAAAATAATTATCACTTTATTTTGTTTGTATCGTTACTTTTGTTATCTTACGACTTAGTTTCTTGGTGGGATCAATTCGGAAGTAGTGTTCTAAAATTACAAAGATTTGTAATTCATATTTTAAGTCAATATGTGAATACAACAGGCTGTGAATGGAACTGAAGCACATTTGAATTCATCTATTATAAGAAAATGAATAGATTGAGGCACAAGAGATTGAATGACTTGGTATTCATTTGTTACAATTTAAAACTTCAGGAAAGGTATACTATTATTATTATTATTAATTTCAATATAATTTTTTATAATTTTCTAATAATTAAATTTTTTGTTTACTAGGAGTCTTAATAACACAAATAGTTCAACATATCCAATTTCAATTGATAATATCGATCTTTTGGTAGATTGGGGTTTTGAGGAATCGGATTTAATAGATGTGAATGATTTGGAAGATAATCTTAGTTGGGAAAGTATTAAAATGTCATTTGATGCATTAAATTTTAATGATGATAATGATGAGGATCCTCTCATTGATGAGAATTTTGTAAAAAATGATAACTACGGTTAGTGTAGTTATAGCGGGTATCTTCCCGTAGACGATTGAATAAAGTTCTAGGTTTTTGTTTTTTCTCTTCTTTTAATGTTACTTATATTTTATGTATATGTTAAATTCTATATATGTAATGTAATTGTAAATGTTTTTGTTACATGTTTCTCTTCTAGTTAGTTGGTTTCTCATTAAGAACTCTTGTGGTAAATTGTAATACTTTGAGAGTTAAGGATGTTTATTATTCTTTTTATTGGATGTTTTGAACCTTTGTATAACTATTATTTATTATATGATGAAATGGTAATATTTTAAATACTTTATATTATTCTTAATTTTTTATTTGTACAATGATAATTGTCTTTTTTATATTAATTGTAGTTATTATTTACATGTAAAATATCTGAAAATTATTATTATTTTATATTAATTGTGGTTATTATTTATTATTATGATTTTTAGAAACAAGATTAACATAAACTTATAAAGTATACATTACAACTATACAATATGACAATTAACTATTTTATAATTTTTTTAAAAATTCAAAATTTATTTTATAAATTTGAAAATTTTTCCAAAACAATATCCGATATTAATGTACCAGTACAATACTATATTAGAACCCAATTGATACCAACCTCAGTACAATATTTACAACATTGCTTAAAACATTATAATTACTTGTCTATCGGTAGGAGATGTAAAACGGTAAGAGATGTAAAACAATACAATGACATGGCTTATCTGACAATTTACGTAACCTGTTCGTTCCTGTGTAACTAAAAAAGACATACTTCTTAGATGAAGATGAAACAAGTAGAAACGTGAGGCTTTGATTTAGGCCATGTTCCAGTCGAATTATACTCCCAAATTCAATATCCCAGGGACTTGGAGAATTCTACTCTGGGGTGGCCTGGTGCACCCCTATCGTGACAAAGTTTCATGCCTTGTAATGACAGGAATCGACCCAAATTGTACAAACATTTTGAACATTGCGAAGTCTCAATTGGCTCATCAATGCTCTCTAGTAGTCGAGGAAATTAGCAGTAGTTCAGAATCATCTAATCTTTCATGCTTCACTCTGCCTCTAATTGGTATCTTTTCTCATTGGCATCCCATGATTTGATAATGTCATCATCAATGGTTGTACAAACACCGCATAATTTCAGTGATAAGCTGCAAAAAGGTGAAATGTTCATCGCAAAGCAGGATCTTCTGATTATATAGATAGAACTAGTGAAATGATAAACCTCTTTCAATCTTGTCCTCTTATATCAGTCTTACAAATGCCAGAAAAGTTGACCCAGCATAGACATCACGCTTTACTGAGCCATCATTTCGCGTGACTAGTAATGTCAAAAGTCAAAATTGCCATTCATACAAACCTATAAAGAACCGTTGAAGACGAAACAATTATAAGAACAAAGCAATACAACCTAATTTCTGTTACCTTTATTTCGTCTAGACGAAACAACCATCCATCCCTCATCAGATTGAGCTTCCTTAGCCTGACCCCATCAACTGGCAAATTCATTGGAGTTCTTGACTGTTGTTCAGGTGCATCCACCATCATATTTGATCCATCATCTCTAGCACTGACATTTTCTTTGTCATCAGGTTCCTCCTCCTCCTCATTCCGGAATCGACTCAGCAAGAGGATGCGTCGTCGACGATTCCTTGCGCATGATGCTATCGAGCGATGCTCGAGAATGGGGTTCAGCCACCTGAATATATATCCCACAATCCGAAAATCCCACAATCTGAGTATCACCTAGCATCACACCGTACTTAGGTTGTCAAAATGTCGTCCCGCCTTCGGACCAGCTAAACAATCGAACACCTCTCCGTTGACCAGTTCAGCGACCGAATGCCTCACCTATCCTTATCAACAAGACAACCCTTCGGTTTTTCCAGATACGTCCTGGTGCACGACACGGGGAGATGACACCCACGATCGGATCTGCCAAATAGCACCTGTCGATGAAGATAAACCAGGATCAAGTAGAAGATCTCCAACACCACCTAGATCACCAATTAGATCTCCCTCTAGAGAACAAAGTAGTGGAGAAAAAAAGGAAACAACCTCATCAAACTACTTATCATTGGACATCTGATTCAATAGATTTCTTAGCTAAACAAGGTTATTATCGAAAAGGATCAAAAATTCGAAAATATTCATCAGAATGTACTCCCAAACATATAAACATTGGACAAGAAGGAATATTAAATATCGATTGTGTAATAAATGATGAAGAAATTATTTTAGAATGGTCAAATAAACTACAATTACTATTATTTATTGATAGACCTTTTGGAACTAATATCAATAAAGATCAATTATGGAATTTTATTTCCTATAAAACAAGTGGTATTGTACAAAAAATTTTACTTAAAAATGAACAACAATTAAAAAATAGCCTTCCTTATGTAAATGCAATAAATGAAATTGAAGTAGTAAGAGTAATTTCTGGAGAAATTTATAAAGAATTTATAGGAAAAGATTCCCTTTATCATGATAAAGAAACACAGGCACAAGAAAGATAAGAAGCATTATGGCATTTAAATAATATGAGAGTATGTAATTTATGTTATTTAAAACATGTTATATGTGAATTTCAAAATTATTATTATAAATTAGAACGTTCTGAACAAGAAATGTATATCCATATTTTTATTCAAAAATTACCTTACCCATTTAACCAAAAAATAGAAGCTCAATTTCAATAAATGACATCCAAAAATCAAGTAGCTTATAATTTAGGTGGAGCAATCAAAATTACACAAGAATTGTTAGCAAAACAATGTTTAAAACAAAAATTAAGAAAAACCTTAAAACATAAACAAGTTCAATTATGTTGTGAACAAAGTTCAAAAGTACCTCAACAATATGGATGTGAACCCAACCGTAAGAATTATAAATCACGTAAATATTATAAATATAAGCCTTATAAACCCTACAAATGGAAATGATATTCAAATAAACATCAATATAAGACAAATATTTATTTTTATAAGAGCAAATTTAGACAAAGGAATTATCGAAAATATAAGCCATGACGATTTCAACCCAAACAAAAATGTTGTCCTCAAAAGAAAATATCTTGTAAATGTTGGATTTGTAAAGAAGAAGGTCATTATACAAATAATTGTCCTCAAAAACAAAATTCAAAATACCAAAAGAAAGTAAATATTTTATATTTAGCACTAGAACATAATCTCGAACCAATAGAGTCCGATTATCATACCCAGTCTACTATTTCCTCTATCTACTATTATGAATCCCAAAATGACTCCTTCGAATCAACAATTGAATCAGAATACTACCTTTATACAAATAGTGATACAGAATAAAAAAACTAAATGCTTATATAGATACAGGAGCAACTATATGTATAGCCTCCAAACAATTATTAAATACTTGGAAAAAATTAGAAAAACCATTACAAATATGTATAGCTGATGGAAGTTATAAATATATTTGGTATGCAAGTTTTTACAATAATATTACTATTGAAAAATATACTTTTCCAGTACCTTCTATTTATCAACAAGAATCTGGATTACCTTTTATTATTGGAAATAACTTTCTTAAACTATATCACCCATTTTGTCAGTATTTACATTATATTACATTAAAAACACCAGCAATAGCAACTATAAATCAAAAATCAATTATTCTCAAAATTTCAATATATCACACTTCTTATTTACAAAAATTACACCAGTTAACCACCAAACTTGATTATCTTCAGTTTTATTTACTT
>JANVCQ010000004.1:25414648-25448503 GCA_025531925.1 Erythroxylum plowmanianum
TAAGATGGCTCTAGATTATCGCACAATAAATTCTCTCAAGTAAGCTATGTAACTTCAGTAACATATGTGTCTAACTTTGCAATCTTCGACTTCGACTCATATTTATAGCCTTCGTCTTCAACTGCTTCTTGAATCTTGCTTCTTGAATATTGCTTCTTGAATCTTGAAAGAAGTGGTTATTCAGTTGAGTTCTGTAACTAACTCAAACTGATTCTTGATTCTGACGTAGTTTGCTTCCATCTGCTTTCCATCGTCTGCTTTTTCTTCGTCTGCTTTTCATCGTCTGTTTTTTCTTCGTTTGTTTTTCAACTTCTGTCTGCTTTTCATTTTTTCGTCTGTTTTGTTCAGCTTCCGTGTGCTTTTCATTCTTTCGTCTGTTTTTCAACTTCTGTCTGCTTTTCATTTTTCCGTCTGTTTTTCAGCTTCCGTCTGCTTTTCATTCTTTCGTCTGTTTTTCAGCTTCCGTCTGCTTTTCATCGTCTGCTTTTTCTTCGTCTGCTTTTTTCTTCTTCCGTCTGCTTTTCCATCATCTGTTTTTTCTTTCGTCTGCTTTTCATTCTTTCGTCTGTTTTTCAGCTTCCGTCTGTTTTTCATTCTTTTGTCTGTTTTTCAGCTTCCGTATGATATTATTTGTTCTTCATCAAAATCATTTATGTAAAGTCATTTTGACTTAACAGAAATATCTAAACCAACCACAACAACCATACCCTTGGTCACACCCCAGCAATTATCTGCACCATTATCTAAAAAAAAACAAGATAGTCAAGAATCTAAAGTCTATGTTATATATAATGGACCTATGGCAGGAATCTACGAAGAATGGCATAAAGTAGCAATACATATCACAGGAAAAAAGGGTATTGTACATAAGAGTTTTTCCAGCAAACAGGAAGCAGAAAGATCTCTTCAAGAATTCAGAAATCCACCTCTATGACCACAGTATAATCAGGTATTTCAAGCTCCTTGCCCCGTACTAGCAACCATGAAAAACTTAGGAAAAGCTATCGACCTTGAAAGAATCAACCTTCTCCTAGTAAAAAGTATTCAACAAGAAGCTCGTAGACTCACCTCAGGAATGTTCATTGAATGTTTCCAAGCACTCATCAATTGGAATGAAGAAATGAAAATTTTCCAATATTATCCATTGAACCGTGGACAATTTGGACCCAAAGCAATCACTTTTCCTGGAGCAGACCCATTAACTACCTATTTATTTTTCCAAAGTGGACTTATTGATACCATCTACACAACCCAGTTGGAGCTCTTATCAGAATTTCCAACAGGATTTATCCAAGCAGTTCGCACTTACAAGGATAGGTTTGCCAAAGAAAGAGAAATATTCATCAAGATGTATAGCACTTATCCCATTTTCAAGGAGACATCAGCCGAAGAATCAACTGTTGCAGAAATTAAAGTCACAAAGATTGCTTATCTACAGATTGGAATTAGCAACGACATTTATCCATCCATTGATTCACCCACTTAGTATGACTTCCATTGGGAAACAATCAATCAGTTTAATCATCATTGCATAGAAGACGTTTTTCATCAATGCAACAGGATCACCAACGAATCACTCATCAAAATCAATTATAAAGGACCCAATCTCATCATGGTATCCAATTATTAAAATCCTATTACAGTAGATGCAATCCAGATTATCCAACAATTTTCATTATCATTTGGAACTATGAAAGGAGATTTTGAAAAATTATCCGATGCCTAGAAGAAAGCCATATGTAATCAGCTTAAGAATTATGAAGAGCATCTCTGCCCAAACTACAAGACTATAGAAGAAAGTCAAGAAATCAAAGAAGAAGATGCAGGCTCAGACGAAGTTATCATTGAAGATTAATAGAGCCACCATGTAGATAAATCAACTACAGCACTATGGAGACAGTGTCGACATAAACCGACAAAAACCTCTTTTGTAAATAGTTTTTACCTTTGCTTTTACTTTACTTTTATTCTTTTCATCTTTTCTTTTAGTCACGTCACTTTTCTTTATGTCACTTTAGGAATCTTTCTTTTTCTTTATGTCTTTCAAACTTTTTATCCTGCCGGTCACCCTGTTTTGGTTGTTTCTTCTCTCCCCTTCTATAAATATGTAACTCTTCGTCAGTTATGAACATGAAATAAAATAAGAACTCTCTTTCTCTACACCCTTCTCTCTCTACAAAGCCTGGGTTTGACAATCTCCGAGATTACAGAAGCAAGTATGAGATTCAGACTATTATTTTGTTTCATCACCATATTAATCATATGAAACATTTATTAGACATCTTCGCATTATATATTCAGATTATCATTATTCATATTCTTTTTCATTATATGATACATCACATGACTACTTTAATTACAACTTTCTTTTTTATCTGTTTTATAACATTTGATTCATTTGAACTTCATACTTATTTACGAATACTCAACATAGGAACTATGTTAGACTAAGATTTTATCTATCAATACTTATTTGATTCTTTTTGTCGTAAATTTAACCTACCACATCTGTTTTTATTTTGATCAGAAATGGAAGGAAACACTACTTCTTATTTTGAACGAAAAAGACTTCTGAAAAAATGCATCCGCACTATAGAAAACATAAAGGAATGGATAGCAGAACGCAAAAGTCAGTATATTGCTGAAAACAAACATGCTCATAATAAACAAGATACAATAATGAAGAGGCAATAGCTTTTCCTAAGTTTTTCATGGTTGCTAGTATCGGGGAAGGAGCTTGAAGTACCTGATTATACTGTGGTCTAAGAGGTGGATTTCTGAATTCTTGAAGAGAAGATACAACAATGAAGAAGCATTCAGCTGTGAGCATTCAACTTCTAGAAGCATATCAAGAAGACCTTACTCACCAAAAATGATTTTTCTTAGATCTAATGAACCCTTTGATTTCTTAAACCCTTGTACTTATTAAAAATAAAATCAGTATGTATTTTGATAATAAACGATCATTAAAACTATTAATACAAAATTGTTATGCTATAATAGAACATTATGAAACCTCTATATCAAAATTAGCCCACTTATTACAAGAAGCTAAAATCAAAATTATGAAGAAATAACACAAGACCTTATCGAATTCTTTGAAACAGTACCCGAAGTTTTAAAATCAGTAAAGGATGATTTACGTTTATATTTACATCGGATTTCATATTATATTGATTAAAATGTATTTTCAAACTTTACATTTAATAAAAAGATATATCAAAATGCAACAAGACATTCAACAAGAATATCAAACAAGGTTAATTAATCTAAAAAGAACATTAGAAATAGTTAAACAAACTAAGGATTATCCGCTTATAGCAGAAACTACATATGAAATTACCATGTTAAAACAAGCCATTCAAACCAATAATAAAGAACTTAAAACATTATTTGATATGATGCAAAGTTATATTGATTAATTATGAATTCATTTTTACAATTCTTCTTAATATTTTGTTTTCATTTATTTATGCAGATTTATTTCTAAGTTTATCAGTTTATATATAATCCTGTTTTAATTAGAATTACTTTTCATGCTATCTTTATGGATTTATGTTTTGTTATCTTAGATCCCAATATATTTAGAAGTTTATTCCCTATTCTTAGTAATCAGTATCAGTAGAATCATTTATATGATCAATTATTACATTATTTATATAACCAATGTTTGATTTTTTGAAATAGATTTATTGATTGGTTAATAGCTGAAACATTATATGAATCAATAATAATAGAAGAAGATGAATTCTAATAATTGTTCTATTTGTAATCAATTAGAACAATATTTTAGACAATATCAAGTAGTTGTAGATTCATATAAACAACAAATAATAGATACAACTAATAGAATTATTCAGAATATTGAAAATAATCCTACCAACCCATTTGATTCTTTACAAGAATTACAATCTGAATTAAACTTAGTAACGCAAACTTTTCATTTTTATATATCTCGAATTCATTATTTTTCTAAAACAATAACTCAACATCAACTAGATTTTCATACCAATGACAGAAAAAGAAAAAGACTCTGAAATCTTAGATATTGATACTTTAGAATTAGAAGAATCTCATGAAACATTTCATATAAATACATTATTAAGTCAAGATAAACAAAAACAAATAGCCAAAACACAATTAAATTTAAAACCTGGACAAGATATAAATATTTCAATAATGAAAATTTTTTTAAGTAGACAAAATATAGTATATGTTGGAAAAATGGTATATGAAACATCAATTAGAATGGACCAATGTAATGGACACATTAGAATAAGCTTAATTGATCAAGTTCAAATAAGTAATCAATTAAAGAAAATTCCAAAACATAATCGCAATAAAATTGGTTATATCCATTTATCTACCATACAAATTTTACTAAAATCTACATTCCAAGAAGGTATAGATTCACCTATTACAATGGCTATAGTTGATGAAAGAATGACAAATTTAAATGATCAAATAATTGGAATGATGAATGAAAATTTAGCCTTTGAAAAAATTAAATTTAATACCAGAATTAAATTAGGAATAACTTTAAAATCACCTGAATTAGAAGATGCTATAACTATTGCCTATAAATTTTATCAAGAAGATTTAATGACACAAGGACAATATCCATTTTCTTTAACCTATCAAATTAGTTATGCAATAACCGATTCTCATCATAGTATAGATTTTAAAAATACAGAGAGAATATACATTGATCAATTATTCAATGATGTAGCTAAAGTAGGAACTAATTTTAGAACAAAACTTAGACCTTTGCCAGCTATTCAGTATCCAATAATACCCAAACGAAAATCTTTCTATGATATACCTACACCTTTAATTACTCCATCTTTAACTCGATCCAAATCATTTAGTCGACCTTTTAGATTAACAGACCCTGAAAAAAGAAGTCAATCATTAAGAATTACTAATCCTACAACATCTACTAATAATGATGAAAAATTAGAAAAAATACAACAACAAATTTCTCAATTAACAAATTATATAGAAAAAGCTTTATGAGTGTTTCACAACAATTCATCGAATTAGGAAACCTAATTAAACAAACAGAAGATAGAATAATTACTCAATAGTTAGACTTAATGCGAAAATAGAAAAGTTCGAAGAACAAATATTAAATAAAATGTCACAACAAAAGCAAAAAGAACAAGAACAAGAACCGAAAATGTCACAACAAAAGCAAAAAGAACAACAAAAACAAAAAGAACAAGAACCAAAAGTGGTATTAGAGCTGATCTACCCAAAGCTCGACTTGAAGGTAAGGCGGAACCGAACCTTATAAGCCCACCATGTTTCTGCGGCAGCCCACACTTCCGCGAGTAGCCCATACTACCCCGTACTGAACGATCGGCGCAAGATCATTACGACACGATTCGAACACAAGAAATGAGAGTCACTTGTCCAGTTATGATACCACTGATCTACCCAAAACTCAAGTTGAAGGTAGGGCGGAACCGAACCTTATAAGCCTATATTTTTCAATAGTAATATTATTGTAAAAACTTGCACTTTGCTACTGAAAACACGTGTTAACAGTAGGGCGGAATCAAACCTTTTATACCCACCACGCATCCGCGCAAACGCGGTGCCTCCCAAGCGTCATTTCTGAGTGCAAGGGAGATTCACACTAGGCGAATCCACTCCCTAGGATTCGAACCCGTGACGTGGTGGTAGCCCAGTCCCATACTTGGATGCTCTGATACCACTTTGCTACTGAAAACACATGTTGACAGTAGGGCAGAATCAAACCTTTTATACCTAATAAGTGGGCTAATTTTGGTATAGAGGTTTCATAATTTTCTATTATAGCATAGTAATTTTTGTATTAATAGTTTTAATGATCGTTTATTATATTTTCAAGCTTTACATTTACTAAAAAGATATATCAAAATGCAACAAGATATTTAACATGAATATCAAACAAAGTTAATTAATCTAAAAAGAATCAATAATCCAAAGTCTATGTTATATATAATGGACATATGGCAGGAATCTACGAAGAATGGCATAAAGCAGCAATATCAAAATTATGAAGAAATAATACAAGACCTTACCAAATTCTTTGAAACAGCACCCGAAGTTTTAAAATCAGTAAAGGATGATTTACGTTTATATTTACATCGGATTTCATATTATATTGATTAAAATGTATTTTCAAGCTTTACATTTACTAAAAAGATATATAATTAATCAGTATAACTATGCATCATATCAAATCATGTTTTAAGTTATTTATTATTGGTTTGAATGGCTTGTTTTAACATGGTAATTTCATAGGTAGTTTATGCTATAAGCGGATAATCCTTAGTTTCTTTAACTATTTCTAATATTTGGCCTATAAGATTTGATAACGCCCTAACCCTAACATGTGTTTTCGTTAGACAAGTGGTATCAGAGCTTACAAGTGACTCTAACATCTTGTGTTCGAATCGTGTCGTAATGATCTTGCGCTGATCGTTCAGTACGGGATAGTATGGGCTACTCGCAGAAGTGTGGGCTACTGCAGAAACGTGGTGGACCTATAAGATTTGATAACGTCCTAACCCTAACACATGTTTTTGTTAGACAAGCACTAATTTGATAGGTTAAAGAAAATAGATATTGTCCTTGTGTCATTAAATCTTCTCGATAAAATTTATAAGCAATAGTTATAGCATCTTCTAATTCAAGTGATTTATGCTATAATAGAATATTATGAATCCTCTATACCAAAATTAGCCCACTTATTACACGAAGCTAAAAAGATGAAACTAGTAGAAACGTGAGGCTTTGATTTAGGCCATGTTCCAGTCGAATTATACTCCCAAATTCAATATCCCAGGGACTTGGAGAATTCTACTCTGGGGTGGCCTGGTGCACCCCTATCGTGACAAAGTTTCATGCCTTGTAATGACAGGAATCGACCCAAACTGTACAAACATTTTGAACATTGCGAAGTCTTAATTGGCTCATCAATGCCCTCTAGTAGTCGAGGAAATTAGCAGCAGTTCAGAATCATCTAATCTTTCATGCTTCACTATGCCTCTAATTGGTATCTTTTCTCATTGGCATCCAATGATTTGATAATGTCATCATCAATGGTTGTACAAACACCGCGTAATTTCAGTGATAAGCTGCAAGAAGGTGAAATGTTCACCGCAAAGCAGGATCTTCTGATTATATATAGATAGAACTAGTGAAATGATAAGCCTCTTTCAATCTTGTCCTCTTATATCAGTCTTGCAAATGCCAGAAAAGTTGACCCAGCATGGACATCACGCTTTACTGAGCCATCACTTCGCATGACTAGTAATGTCAAAAGTCAAAATTGCCATTCATACAAACCTATAAAGAACCATTGAAGACGAAACAATTATAAGAACAAAGCAATACAACCTAATTTCTTTTACCCTTATTTCGTCTAGACGAAACAACCATCCATCCCTCATCAGATTGAGCTTCCTTAGCCTTGGCCCCATCAACTGGCAAATTCACTGGAGGAGTTCTTGACTGTTGTTCAGGTGCATCCACCATCATATTTGATCCATCATCTCCAGCACTGACATTTTCTTTGTCATCAGATTCCTCCTCCTCCTCATCTCCTTCGGTCTAGTACAGAATATAAACCACACTTTCATTAGACAAATATATTTCTAATTTTTCTCCTATGCTACATTGCAAAGTACACAATGACGATGCTTCTTAATATACAAAATTTCCAAACCTTTCATGCAAGAAACTAGTTATTCAAGCATCAGCCTTGAGAGCTTTCCTTAACATGAAGTGTCAAGAAATAAGCACAGAGAAATGCTTCAATCAATGTGAACAACAAAATTCGTAAAAGGATTCTTACAAGAGTATGCACTAAATATTGGATAATGATATTTACCATTCTACACTATTTGTCACTGATCATACAAACTGTATTTCTTACCCATCCATTACTAAAGTTCAGAAACATTTTCGGAATCTAATATTATGACTGCTTCAGCAAGTCCTTGAACTATAGAATTTCATCCCCTCAACATTGAATCAAGCAGTTCGCATAAATGAGATCCAACATCTCTACGTCTTATCTTTATAAAAGAGATAAAATAAAGAAAACGGCCATGCAAGCTTGGATGCTAAATCATCTATCAGACTTCAGGCTGAATACTGTAAGTAAAGAAAGACAAGGGAGAGCCCAACTTTTGGCGTGTAGATTCTAACAGGTCCCCATACACAAAAAGGTTAGCAGATCAGAATTATTCAAGGATTTACCATGAATATGACTAATCTGTAAATTCATTGCAGGAGGGTAGATTTTTAACAGCCAGCCATAAACAAAAACTAGCAACACAAATTATAGAAGAAATTTTACCACAAACAGGACTAGCCTATGCATCAAATTTAGAGGGTCAAGTAAGCTTGCTATAAAAATTTTTCGATAGCATGAAAATGCCAAACACTAAAAAGAAAACCACCTGTCTTATGTGCTGGTGAAATCCAGTTCCAGTTTGTCTCTGTCTCAACTCCTCAATACTGCCATAATTACCTTCTAAACACTCTTCATGCAGAATCATCAACTTTTCTGCCACCTGAAGTATCATTGAGACACAGAACCAAATTTACACAAGTGAAAGTAGCAAAAACTGCCTGCACTAGAGTGGAACATCACATTTTAAATATTGTTAAGAAAGTCATACCTCCTCAATGCTGCCATCCTCTATCATGACATTAAGAGATAGCATGCCTTCATCAAGGATGTTTTCTAGATCATCAATATAAAGTGGTTCTGCTTGAAGAAATTGAGCAAAAAAAATAGCTTGTTTGAAGAAGACACAGGGGAGTCAGATTTTAAAGACAAAGTCGATAGACAACAACTAACAAACCAACAATCTCCAGTGGTGGAAAATATCTTAGTCATCCAAATTCAGAAAGTTTTGACCCCAAATAACCATATGAATCAAAATCATCAAACAAGAAGAACACAATCAAATAGCTAAAAGAAAAGATTTTTACATTAAAACCCAAATTAAATAAATAAATAAAAATCCTGAGAATGTGAAAAAAAAGACCTTTAGAGCAAGCGAACCACGAGAAGATGTCGGAAGCAAGCTGATTGGCCAGGTGGTTAGACGAAGGGCCAGCCCACTCGTTCTGGATTGCAAGCTGCAAAGCAGACCATCGGGAGAGAACAAGAAAAATGGCTTCCCTCAATTGACCTTCTGATTCTGCTGTCAACTTCTTACTTGGGCCGCTTCCACCACCAATAGCCTCCATCTCTCTCTCTCTGCTCTTTGTGTCTATATAGTATTAGTGATGAAGTTTCTCCAAAAAAGATATTGCTGTCACTAATTTGATTTAGGGCAAATGTAAGATGGTTAGACTAACAAGAACTTCTCAAAATAAAGGACTTTTAAGCATAAGACATTTATGGCTCTAGGTAAATTTTTGAAGAAATTTATTTAAGGAATTACTTAAAGACTTGCTTTTCATTATTTCTTAATGGTCGATACAGTAGAAACAACGTGTGATAGCTTTGGGTGGGCAAAGGCAAGGAAAATGAATCATCAAGCCTTCTCGGAAGACTATAGTGATATAGTGCAATACCCACATGCACTAATCAAAGCTGATACAGCACGGAAAGCAAAAAAGATGTAAACCAGTACTTCTGTTCTAGAGTTTCTTCTGACTTAGATGGCAAGTCTACTATAGGGACTTAGACTAGAGTTTACAGTTAACTCATCAGAAGGGCTTAGACTAGAGTTTACAGTTAACTCATCAGAAGTGCAAACCCGTAATTCTTTATTAAAGAACATTTTATTGTTTGGGGGCGTGATATCTTTTATTAAAAAAAAAAAGAACATAGGATTCTTCTTCTCAAGAGGCAATTTCCAGGATGTGCAGCTTCATGGTTAAGTAGCTTTTCTGAAGGGCACGAAAGAATACATTTAAAAAAATCCAAAGTCAAATGAAATTAATTAACAAAAAACAAAACTCAAGTTCAACACGTGCAGTCTTCACTATAACAAGACTAGTTACTAAATTATCAGCGAAAACTTACACAATAACACAAACCAGCTGTTGCTCACCTGTCAAGCGGCTCCAAAACCGCGTCAACCCAGAAAAGGAACACCGTCTCTATTTGAAACGTCCTTCTTTCTTGTCACAAAGATTGTGGTAAGAAGCTAACGAGTTAACTGCAAAGGAGAACGAAGAGCGGGAGAGGCACGACAGAGGAGATTGGAGACCTGGAGTGGAGGTTGGTAAGCTGCAGAGAAAAGAATATTTTAGAATCTTAAGGTTATGTATTTTTTAAAAAATTGTAGTCGTTCAACTTTTAGGAATTTGCATTTAGTCCTAGTATCAGCCGATATCGAAATCTGGTACGGAGCTAGCATATACCATTCCATCTTTCAGCCACGATACAATACTTATTCCATTGCTCCCAACTCTTAATAAACGAAGAGGCATAGGAAAAAGCTTCCTTATTTTGCATCGACGAGCTTCCATTATGAAACATGAAATATGACGAATAGGAACATGTTCATGAAGGATTGATCTTACCTATTCATCTAACCAACGGGTCTGCGATTCCCCTTCACGATTCACCCATAGGTGTCCCTCAACATGATGGTAATCTTGAACTTCCAACCCTGATCGGTTAACATAGGAAGATTGTATTTTGGGGAATTCTTTACCCCTTTTGCTTATAGGAGGCAAAGCCGTCGTGTGTTTTTAGATTGGATGGTTTTGCAAACGCTGTCGTTTAATTTGTATGACTCACTATGTGTCTAAAACGCTGTCGTTTCCTGGTCATACCTCTTGATGCAAGAGAGTCCTTAAACCTTTGTTCTTTTATCTTCTTATTATTATAAATCAATTTAAATTTAATAAATATATGTATAAAAAGAGGTTAAAAGAGGTAAACCTTTTTTCACTAGTAACTTTGAAAAAAATCCTTAATCTTAAAAATTCTTTTTAGTTTTCAATTTTTTGGAAATTTTCATTCTCTTAAATTTTGATTTAAATAATAATAATAAAATACATATATTATGAGCATCACATTTTTCTAATAAAAATTATTTATGTGGATTTAACTCAACTCTTAAACTTAAATTGAATTGACTAAATTTGAATTAAACTAATAATTTATTATAATTATCTTAAGTTATCAATTTAGGTTGAATTCAATTAATTATGGTAAGTTTTTGTTAAATTACTATATTAATAATATTTGATTAATTAATGTTTAATATTCTTATTGCGAGTATTTCACAAACATTTTTCAACTAAAATTTAAGATATTTTGAAAAATAAATATTAAAAGAATTTTATTATAAATTTTAAAAATCAATACTATTTTTTTAAGTTTAAGGGAGTTCCATTTCTTTTACTAGAGAAACAAAAATATTACCAAACTTTTATAAGTAGATAGTGTACTGTACGTTTATACCTGGTGATGAGTTAAGGCTGTTTGGTTGAATGTTAATTAATAAAATATAATGGAACGGAACAGAATGGTTTATAAGGGAATAAAATGTAATATAGTGAAAAAGTTGCCTGGGAGGGATGGAAGAGTTCATAATGTAATGTAGTGAAATGTTATTTGAAAGATAGATGGAATTGAATGGAATGCATAATAAATGACTATTATACCCCTTATATTCAAATGATTGTTGCAGGAAGTTTAATGCTATAATTTTAAAATAGAAATCATGTCCAATTAAAAAGTTACAATTGTGACTTGCACAATCGTGATAAATAATTTTTATATATTTTATATTTTAAAATAATAAAAATTTTAATTATATATTAAATAATATTATTAATTATTTAATAAATTTTATTTTATTAAATTGTATTCTATTCTATTGTGTGTGATTTATATTTGAAAATAATTTATTTATATTTCTATTTATATAGAAATACATACAAACATTTAAAAACAATCTTAAAATTTACTAATTAAAAACAATTCTTAATTTTATTTATATTGAAATATATACAAATAATTAAAAATGATTTTTATATTTTTTATTTTCATTAATAAAAATTTATTAAATTTTTATTTTATTATTAATTATATACAATTTATTATTAATAATATAAAAATTATTATTAGTATAAGGAGAAATAATATAAAAATATTATTAATTATTTACAATTTTTCTGCTAAACCTTCTCTAATCGCTGTATCGTATAAAATGATATCCAGAATGCAGAAATTCAAAATCAAATTATATAGCCAAAATTGTTCAATTAATCATAATTAAATCCGCGTTGCCATTCCCAATATTGGGATCTAATAATGCCCGTATGAGTTGAAATAGTGGGCTACAAAAGTAAGATATTGCATCATAATAATTTAAATGGGCACTCCACTATACAAACCAAACTATGTTCAAATTTCACACTTACAAATCTGGACATATACTTATTTATCATGACGTTCTTGAGGTGGAAAGTCAGTGTCATAAGCAAGAATATGGATCAAGAAAACAACAATACATGCTGGTTAATTTGTAAGTGGTACTCTTTCCGTCATTGATGCCCAACCCATACAAACTTCATTATTATATTGCTTGATAAATGCTTCCATGTACTTTAGTGACTACATAAAGAGCAAGAGAATAGATTGACTAGGGTAAGGACAAAAAAAAACTCCTTAATTTATATATATGGTAATAGTTTAGATGAGAAACAAGCATGTTGCATCAAATATATACGATTTGATCCCATTAAAATGAGATTCAAACACAAAGATAGAATGTTGAGCAATACAACCCAAGGATTGCAAGACTATGGGGATGTTTCGACTATTATGTAAGAAATCCACAAGTTCCTGCAAAGTTTAGAACGCAATCATGATTGAAGCAACATGCAAATGCCCCAATGCATTAAACACAAGTAAATGCATGCAATAGGAACTGCTTGCATTGTCTCACCAAAATCCTAGTGATCAGAGAGTGAAATAGTGTACATATCAAAAACTAGCGTGAATAACAAAATTCCAAACAACTAAAGTTTCCCAAAGAACTAATTGCTAGAATGTTGTAAAAGAGAGGCAAAATAACCAGGATCACCTTTCATTAAGTAAATTTCTCATAGTTCTCTTAATTACATGGCTTCGTGATAAATTCATCCACAAAATATACAGAAATATCTGACAAAATGTACATATTGAGTAAAAGGAAAAGAACCTAATTCTAAGTCATCAACACATACTACATCTGTCTTCCATTCCTAAGAAGACATCGTAAAATCCAACATGTTCTTCTAAATATTTATTGGTGCACCAAGTAATGCCCTAACTTCATCAGGCTTATGAATAAGGAAAAGATAACTTTCATACAATTTTGATCCTTTCGGTCCCAACTCTACCAAATGACTATAAAGTTCTTCTTTTGAAATGGGAAGCGATTTAACTAATAGTGAAGTAGATTTTATAATAGCTTCTGCAACTATCTGAAGGTCATCTTTGATTACATCTTCACCATCATCTGCTTTGTTTTTCCTTTTCCGTGATATTCCTAGGTTTTCATTTTGTGAATGAGCTGGCATTCTCATTAGAGATTCAGTGCCATCACCATTTATCGTTACATTGTCTTTAAAACTTAAGTCACTATGAGTCCACGTGTCATCATTTTCATCCATGGTGTTGGAAAACCCACTACCTATAGAAATGGTGTGCCTTCTTATCTCTTGTGCTATTTCAGCATGCTCGTTAGTTGCTCTATCATGTCCATGAATCTCTACCATCTTCTCGTAGTTATGAAAAGGCTTCTGACTCCACTCAATAGTTTCTGGTTTAGCCTGTTATAAAAAAAAACTTAATGAATCAACCAAATCACAGCATATATCATATTTTCTTCCAACAAAATAATAAACAAGTTCACCTAGATTAATGTCTCCCACACTTCTAGCTCAGTAGTCCACATATTTGTTAATGGACTCTATGTAAATCCTCTACCTCCATTTGAAAATAAATCAAAACACTTACTCTATTTGTTTTTAATAATCTTGTTCTAATTTTTTATTTGTTCCTTATCGATTCCTTTGTTTGGACATGTTTTCCTTTAGTTCAGATTCAATTGTATCAAGTGCATGCATTTTGAAAGTCCTGCCAACACGATTGCCTTGTCAATGTTGGTGTAAGTATGCGTCAACCAAAGCATCATCCATAGTTTGATTCCAAAAGGTTGACTCTCTTCAGGGTGGCATTTTGTATGTTACAAATTTAACTACAAATTCTAAAATTTATATCAAAAGCATACACAATATTGAAGCTTCAAAAATTTCTAAATAATATAAAAGGCCGTAATAATGAATAAGCGTTACAAAGACACAATTGCATATGAAAACATTAATAGTGCTAATAAATAGCGTCATATTTAGAAATAAGTAACCAATACATATTTTTAAAATAATATAAAATCATGGAAAACATAAATTTATTGCAATGCGGCAATATCTATCCTAAGGTATAATCTGCCCATATATGAGCAGCCACGTTATCTCATATAATTTCTCCATTGTGTGCATCATCTTCATCGTCATTTTCATACCCATCTTGGTTATCATTTTCCCCTCCATTATACTCTTCATTAAGAAATGGATCATCTGGATCTGCACCAATCATGAAATTGTGCAGAATGACACATGCCATAATGATTTTTTTAGTCTGAATGCCATATGATAGTTATGTGGTGGATGTTGTATCGAGATCCATTTTTTCAACACACCAAATGCCCTTTCGATAATGTTACGCAATGATGAATGTCGATGATTGAATAATTCATGAGCATTTCGTGGAGGATCCCTTGAATATTCTTTCAAGTGATATCGTTCCCCTCTATACGGTGTAATAAGTCCACTTCTCAATTTGAATCCAACATCAACAAGATAGTATTTTCCTATCATTAATAAAACTATGTCAAAATGTAATTTATGACATTTATTAGTTAATAAGATTTGAGCGCTATTTTTATTTTGGGGAATTTAAGTGAGAATTGCATAGTTAGTGTACTTTTCATAATTCGTGAATCAGATGCTACTTCTTCCCATCTAGCTAATACATACGTGGACTTCATATCAAAAGAACAAGCATATAACACATTTTATGTTGGATAATCCTTTCTCCCACAAAATCTAGAAGCATCTCGAGTAGGCACTTTCACACGGATATTTGTACAATCAATTGCACGAACACAATCCTGACATTGAAATATATTATTCTCAAATACTATATCTGTTTAATATAATTATACTAAGTTAAGAAAAGAAAATCACCTTAAAAATGGGTAGATTCTACTACTGTTCAATATTTCCAATGGGGTTTCTAATATGTCATGTTGTCTTAGAAACATATATTTTAGTTGTATAACTGCTTTCAAAATGCTATGAAAATGATGACTTATAGTTTCTGCAAATCGAATCCAAAAGAACGCAATCTCCCAAATGGTAACGTTATGCCTTAATATGTATAAAAACTTCGCTACTTTTTCTTCAATAGTTGTATTTACAGTGGGTCGAAGCACACCTTTTGTAATAAATCACATAATTCGACAAATGGTTTAGGCTACATTCTAATTATATTTCTCCCATTGGAATGAAATAAAATTCTTTGCATGATACTCTCCCTTGATTGCAATCTCTCCGATGGTGTAAGCATTTGAATTTTATCTTTCGCATGTCTCATACGTAACACCCACCAATAGATCATAAGACAAGCAACATGAATAAACACTAATTGATGTATACAAATCAATTTTCATTTTTGATTATTCATTCGATTACCTTCATCGTTCATGTATAAAAAAATAAAATTAGGAGTAGTTTTTAGATTATGAAAATCAAAATATAACAAATATGACATAGATATGTCCATTTATATATGGTGTTATAAAAGCAATAAGAAGCAATGTAAGGGAAGCTTCATCTGAATCATTCCCCAACTAAAATGTCAAGCAAAGTAATAGGAAAACAAAAACAAAGAAGACAATAATGATTGAAAAACACCCCAAATTCATACAACACAACTTATAAAATAAGTAAGATATGGTAAAATGAGTGGATCATTATCTTACATTATGTTGAATGCACTTGCAAGAGTATACAACATCATTGACCTATATGTATATGCCTTTCAAATTAATAATCGACATTTTTAGCAGCTCAACCTATATATAAAGTAAGCCAAAGTAGATAATGTTCACTTCGGTGTAAAGTGAACAATGGGTAAACCTATATGTGTGAATCTATATGTAAAGTGAACCAAAACAGATAAGAGTACAATCTCCTCACCCAAAACAAAACACATCTAATAATAAAAGCAACAGACATATATCGTTCAAAAAAATCGAGAATGAATAGAAATAAAAAGAAGTTTCAAAAACGAGGAAGAGAAAACATTGAAGGTGTTTCTGGTGAAGAGGGTTAACATGACTTGCAAAACAAAGAAAAAAAAGGATTGCCTCCCAAACTTCAATGAAGTCATTGTGACACTCTATAATATGGTTTCTAAAAGAAACAAATTCTGGTTCTTGGTCCAATTGAAAAAAGATGAGTCTTTTGTTAGTTTCACCTATCGAGTATCAAGAAAGGATTTTTCACAACACCCTGTATATGTGATTAGCTCAAGAATTAACATAAAAACCATAATCACTACCATTCAACTTCCTCGCAAAGCGTCTTAAATCTCAAACCCCATGGATTATATGAAAAATGGGATCTTTTTTGCCTCTAGTGAAAGTACATACCCGCATAGACTTTGGGTTGGACAAGGGTTGGGTGTTTTGATCATGGATAGAGGATAAGGTGGTGGTGGATAGAGGCTTGAGTTGTCGGATAAGTATCAACTATTGTATTTAGGTAATGATGCAGATACACTATAGGATTGTTCTGAAGCAGTTCTTGAGGAGTTACAAAAAATATCGGATGACCTAATGATAGACTAGCTTCCATTAGAGAGAGGATAAGTAAAAAAAAGGATATTCTGTTACCTAAGATTTGACTAGTGCAGACACTCCTCCACTGCTGGCTGACGATTTAGTCTTCCCATGCTACAATGGCAACTTGCTCTTCCCTTGCTACAATGACTACTAATGCCCAACACAACAAAACATACTACTCTTTTAGCATAGGTCTGAAATAGAATAGAGAACACAATAAACATACCATATTAGAAAAGCCAGCAGTCCCTAAATTGCCGAATCTGACAAAATTCTAGTTAAAACATGACAATTTCCCATTTATACACAAGTGAAACACCAGACAAATAGCACGAAAAGAAAAATAATAAGAAGATATATATAGAGGGAGAGATTGTAATAAGCAATGGAGTGGTTGTGACGGTAGCTAACGTGTCAACGAATATGTGCCAATATATATCTTGCAATCCTAAGCATCTCATCGGTGACCAAGTCCTTCATCTCCTCTTCTACTTCCTTGCCAATAAACAACACGAGAAGAAGAAGTGGTAGAACACGGAGAACAGAAAGAGAAGTCTAGAAATGATAAGCTTGTGGACCACAATAGATATCTGTGTGTGTGAAGCTTATGGACCATAATAAATGAGTTTGGGTAGGGTTAGAAGAAATAATTGGTATAAGAAAAATTATTGAGATATATTAAGTAGTATATGTTTATTAATTTACGCTCTACCCTAAACCTCCCGAATAAGAGGTTTCTTATTTTCACTGTTTAAGATGGAATGGAGTGTAACATGAAATCCTTCGCTTCCATCCTATTCTGTTTCATTCCATTATAAAACCCTCAACCAAATGATAGAAGTGTATTACGTTCCATCCCGTTCCACTACTGACCCCTCAACTAAACATGGCTTTAGGCATTTTTAGAGAAACTTCATCGCTAATACTATATAGACGCAAAGAGCAGACAAAGAGAGATGGAGGTTATCAGCGGTGGAAGCAGCCTAAGTAAGAAGCTAATGGCAAAATTAGAAGGTCCATTGAAGGAAACCATTTTTCTTATTCTCTCATTATGATATGCTTTACAACTTGCAATCAAGATCGAATGGGCTTGCCCTTCATTTAATCGCCTTATTGATCAACTCGCTTCTGACATCTTCTCGTGGTTCACTTGTTCCAAAGATTTTTTCACATTCTCAGTATTTTTATTAATTTTTTAATTTAGGTTTTAATGTAAAAATATTTTCTTTTTGCTATTTGATTGTGTTTTTCTTATTTGATGATTTTGTTTCGTATGGTTATTTGGGGTCAAAAATTTATAAATATGGTTGACTAAGCTATTTGATTTGTTCATTTAAATTGGAGTTTTCTTTTCCCCTTTTCACCACTAGAGATTGTTGGTTTATTAGTTATTGTTGATTGACAAAATCTAATTCCCATGTATCTTCTTCAAACAAACAAGTTTTTGTTCGATTTCTTCAAGCAAAACCACTTTATATTGATGATCTAGAAAACATCCTTGATGAAGGCATACTATCTCTTAATGTCATGATGGAGGATGGCAGCATTGAGAAGGTGTGGCTTTTCTTAACAATATTTAAAATATGATGTTCTACTCTAGTGCATACAATTTTTGCTACTTCCACTTATGTAAATATGGTTATGTGTCTCAATGATACTTTAAGTAGTAGAAAAGTTGATGATTTTGTATGAAGAGTGTTTAGAAAGTAATTATAGCAGTATTAAGGAGTTGAGACAAAGACAAACTAGAACTTTATTTTACCAATACATAAGACAGGTGGTTTTCTTTTTAGTGTTTGACATCTTCATACTATCAAAAATATTTTATTGCAAGCTTACTTGACACTCTAAATTTGACGCATAGGCTAGTCCTGTACGTGGTAAAATTTCTGTTATAAGTTTTGTTACTAATTTTTTATTATGGTTGGCTATTAAAAATCTACCCTCCTACAATGAATTTACAGGTTAGTCATATTCATGGTAAATCCTTGAACTTGAACAATTATGTTTTATTAACCTTTTTATGTATGAAAGCTTGTTAGAATCTAGACACCAAAAGTTGGGCTCTCTCTTATCTTTCTTTACTTATAGTATTTAGCCTGAAGTCTAACAGATAATTTAGCATCCAAGCTCGCATGGTTGTTTTTTTTCTCTTTCATAAAGATAGGATGTAGAGATGTTGGATCTCATTTATGCGAACTGCTTGCATTCATTGTTGAGGGTGTGAAATTCTATAGTACAAGGACTTGCTGACGCAGTCATAATATTAGATTCTAAAAATGTTTCTAAACTTTAGTAATGGGCAACCTCACTCTCATTCTTTTCTAACACAAATTTAGGTCTCGCAAATAATATAATACACAATTATACACACAAAATGCCTAAATTTGAGAATTTATTCAGGATCAACATCTAATAAGGAAACAATAGGAAGGAAAAGCATTATTAGGGAAAAGCACTATCAGGGAACAATGGCCACCAAAAAAAAAGTAGCAATGAAGAGGGATTGCGACAAGCGGTAGGAGGAAAGGAGATATTTGGACTATAGCAAGACGTGGTTTAGGAAGATAGATCAGCAGCGAGCTAGCGATGTCGTAATGAGTGAGATTTGGAGGTTGGACTTGCAAAGGAGAACAGAGAGTGGGAAAGGGATGACATAGGAGATTGGAGATTTGGAGTGGAGGTTGGAAAGTTATAGAGAAAAGGACATTTTATGATCTTAGGGTTATGCATTTAAAAAAAAAATTAGTCGTTCAACTTTTAGGAATTTGCATTTAGTCCTAATATTAGCCGATATCAAAATTTGGTACGAAACTAGCATATACCATACCATTTTTTAGTCAATATTGGATGGTACGATATAATACTTATTTCATTGCCCCCAACTCTTAATAATTATATGTATCAAAAGAAAGGTAAAAAAGATAAACCTTTTTTGTAATTTAAGTAAATTTGAAAAAATTCCTTAATCTTTAAAATTCTTTAAAAAATTCTTTTTAGCTTTCAATTTTCTAAAAAATTTCATTCTCTTAAACTTTGATTTAATAATAATAATAAAATATATGTGTTATTAACATCACATTTTTTCTAATAAAAATTTTTTAATGAGGATTCAACTTAACTCTTAAACTTAAATCGAATTAATTAAATTCGAATTAAACTAATAATTTATTATAATTATCTTAAATTATCAATTTAAGTTGAATTTAATTAATTATGATCAAGTTTTTATTAAGTTACCATAATGATATTGATTAATTAACATCTAATATTCATATTGCAAGTACATTTGCAATGATTCACATTAATCATCGCAAAAGTCTACTTCTGGCGATGAAATTGCGAACTATCACCAAAAGTTAATATTAAAGATTTTAGATTATCTTAAGTATTACTTAGTAGAATTTTGATGAATTTTTACGCACAATAGTATTTTAAAAATAATATTGTTAAGAAGATAATTTTCAAAGATGCAAACTTAATCAACAACTACTACTAAACCAACAATTTCCAATGGTGTGGAGGGGAAAAGAAAACCCTAATTTAAAGGCATAAATCAAATAACTTAGTCGTCCAAATACTAGCTGCAAAGGAGACCATCGAGAGAGAATAAGAAAAATGGCTTCCCTCAATTGACCTTTTGAATCTGTCGTCAACTTCTTACTTGGGTCGCTTCCACCACTGATAGCCTCCATCTCTCTCTGTTTACTCTTGGCGTCTATATAATAGTAGCGACGAAGTTTCTTCGAAAACACCTAACTCATAACTAAGTATAGACGTATAGTACACTATTTACTTATTAAAGTTTGGTAATATTTTTATTTCTATAGTAAGAGAAATAAAGGATTTATTTCTAAAATTTATAATAAAATCTTTTTAATTTTATTTTTTCAAAAATCTTAAATTTTAGTTAAAAATTGTTAGCGAAATGCTTGCAATATGAATATTAGACGTTAATTAATCAAATATCGATAATGTGGTAACTTAACAAAAATTGACCATAATTAATTAAAATTAACTTAAATTGATAATTTTAAGATAATTATAATAAGTTGTTGGTTTGATTCAAATTTAATTAATTTGATTTAAGTTTAAGAGTTGAGTTGAATCCTCATGTAAATATTTTTATTTGAAAAATGTATTTTATTATTATTTTTAAATCAAAATTTAAGGGACTGAAATTTTCTGGATAATTGAAAACTAAAATTTTTAAAAAGAATTTTAAAGATTAAGGAGTTTTTTCAAAGTTACTTAAAATACAATAAGGGTTTATCTCTTTTACCTTTCTTTTTATACATATATTTATTAAGAGTTGGGAGCAATGGAACGATTATTGTATCATACTCTCTAATATTGGCCGAAAAATGGTATGGTATATGCTAGTTTCGTGTCAAATTTCGATATCAGTTAATACTATGACTAAATGCAATTTCCTAAAACTTGAATAACCAAAATTTTTAAAAAATGCATAACCGTAAAATCCTAAAATGTCCTTTTTCTGCAACTTTCCAACCTCCACTCCAGATCTCCACTCTCCCCTATCATCCTCCTACTCTCCATTCTCCTTTTCAGGTCCAACCTCCAAATCTCCCACTCGTTGCAACGTTGCTAGCTCGCTGTTGATCTATCTTCCTCTACCACTTCTTGCTGCTTTAGAGGCCAAATATCTCCTTTCCTCATACCGCTTGTGCCATCGCTCTTCATTGTTCCTCTTCATTGCTCCTTTCTAGCGGTCATTATTCCCTGTTAATGCTTTTCCTTCCTATTTTTTCCTTATTGGATGTTGATCTTGAATAAAATCTCAACTTTAGGCATTTTGTGTGTATAATTATGTATTATATAATTTACGAAATCCTAAATTTATAATTACAAATATGAAACTAGTTCTAATTCAATAATTTAATTTGGCTTTTTATTTCACTTAATTTAAAGTTCAAAACTTTTGAACCTTCTGGTCTTCAATAGTTAATTTAGCTCTTTATTTCACTTTAGTCAAATATATTTTTTCATTCTTTTAATTAGATTTACTTAATTCTTTATATATTTTATAGTTATTTACTTCACTTTAATGATTTAATTTGTCACCTTACTACGCCTTAATCTTTTGCAATTTAATTATTTTTTTTGCTTGAATTTCTGAATAACTTATTGTTTAATAGTCATATGGATGCACTTTAATATTTAGTTTTATTATGACTTATTCTTAATGGTCATATGGTCACACTTTAATATTTAATATTACTATACTAGTTACCTAATTATTTTACAAGAAAATAATATTAATTTACAGTAATATAAATTATATTAATTCTCTCTTTTTCAATATTGTTAGTTAACCTAAGGAATTTATGTGGTGCATACGTTTGTAAATGAAAAATTAAGGGTAATGGATCATTTACAAATATTTAGCTATCTTGCTTTTTTTTTTTGTCTACATATATTGTTGAAATAACAAATAAAACTAGATGAATGAAGCATTTATTCTGTTTATAAGACATCCTGTAGTCGAAATACCATATAAAACTAGTTACTTGGACTAACATGAATTCCTAGGTTACAATCGTATTCTCTCTTGAGCAATATAACTCTTATCCTTAAGTTGATTAACTAAAATCTCTTTCTAATTAAAACTAATAAGATTATGATATTTACGATTTAATTTATCCCTAATTTAAAAATCTTTCAAATATTAACTCAATTCAAACAATGGTACCCTAACATAAAATTAACATAAATTGAGTAAAAAAACAACATATATCAAGTACTTAGCAATCCATATTAACAACCAACTAACTTAATTATTTTTTTAACTTTTATTAAGTATGATGAGTTTGTTTAAAATGCCAAAATTTTAACATGAAGGTAAACACCTTTTTCATGAATACCTCTGATTACTTAGTCAGATAACTTTTTAAAATGGTTACTAGAATTATTTGTAATTTTGACCCATTTAGATCAAAGCTAGTGGAATATAATTTATTATAGCACACTTTATCCGCACGTATTTTTTAGTACAACAATTTACAATTAATTTGGATACTTATTAAGGTAAAATCCAATATTCAGTTCGTCTTAAGGTCATACATATGGTCATATCATTCAATTGAAGTCTTGTTCTTAAGATTGTTTGATCACGTTCAAACTAAGCTATTGATTAGTGATTATATCAATTATCCTAACATAATCGAATCAAAAAGTAATTAAACATCAAATGAGTCACTTTAATCACCTTAATTTTTGTTACTTAGTTTCTAAAAGTTATTACTTTTTTAAAAGTTGAATTAACTATAGCAAAGCTATCTCAAAATTACAATGAGTTCTTAATGAAATAAATTACAAAACAAATTGCAAAATCAAATTACAAAGGCACTTGAAAATAACCATAGTTGTTTCAAGTTCCATCTGGTCTTCATTTCTATAGATAAAGTATACTAATCAAATTTAGCTATCATAATGGATTTGATCTAATTAATGATGTTTGCAGCTAGGTTGTACTTGTTAACTTCCTCATTCCTATAGATCCTCTTATTCCTTTCCTTTCACAAAGGATAAATAGTAGTTGTGAAGGCAATTTTGTACATTGGGGTGTCTTGCATCCTTTGGTTAGCAATACTAATGACCCAATTTAGAGTGGATGTCCTGCCATAATTGAGGTAGGTGTCAGATAGTAAATGTAAAATTATGCTCCAACCTACTTTCGAGTGTCTGAATTGAAAAAATAAGTGTTGTTGGTCTTCTTCAACCTCTTTACATAGCATGCGTATCGGGTCATATGTTCCAAACCATCTATTTTTAGTATAAATTTGTTCATAGTAACCAACCAAGTAAAAATAGAGGCCTTTTGATTCAGAGGGCACTTCCATAGGAGATTGAACCAAGGAACATTCTCACCTTCTTCTTGTAAAGCCTTATACCAGGACCTATTAGTAAAAAGTCTAGAAGTATCTGGTAACCATGATACTGAATCATGCCTATGACTGTAAGTGGTATAGGTAGATAACCCATTAGTAAATTGAACCCTCTAAAGTTGCATGTCCATTGCTCTTGATTCATGAAACAAGATGATTTGAAGTTGAGTGGAAGTGTGTTCGTAAGTTGGGATAATTCAGTCCTTTATATAAGACGACTATGTTGGGTCCAATTATTGATCCACACTCAAATATTATCTCCATTTCTTAAAACATGCTTAACCAAAGGAAAAATCACCTATCTCAGTTTCAACATTTGCAAGAAGAACCAAGAGTACTCTTTTTAGATATTCAAAATTACAAGAAAGTTTGACCCTCCTTTTACTTTTTTGTTTTTTATTTTTATTTTCCATTTTGGGTTGTTACTTAGTAAACTAAATGTAAAGAAAACAAATTTAATTAAATTAAATAAGATTGAAAGAACAAAATAACCGCTCTCTCACACTTAAACCATACATGGTCCTTAATGAAAGATTAGTAAGCACAAAACTAAATAGTTAGTACATAAAACTATAGATGAAGGAAGAAATAAAGAATAAAAAAATTTCTTTAAGCCTTTTCATCAATGTTGCTTGACTTTCATTTGTGAGATATATCAAATAGTAATTGGGTACCTTGTATGCAAATTAAAAAATTGAAAAGAAATAAAATGTAAAAGATACTTGAAACAAAATAAAATATACCAAATGAAAAGAGAATAACATAATAACTAATAATATAAACTTGATTAAAGTATTAGGGAAAGAATAAACCTAAAATACAAAAAAAAAAAATGACAACTATTCATCAACCCCTCAAATTATCATGAACATTCCTCCCATCTTTCTACCGCGAAGATGAAGGTAAAGAAGGAATATGTGGCACACTAAATTAAACATGGTTGAGGTAAGCATTCATGCTCTCTCCCAATCAATCCATTGATTAGCTTTAAGCTTTGAGTTTTCTATACACCTTCAACATTTGTATAATTTTGATCTATTATGAATCCAATTGATCATTTCTTTTGTATAATCTTTCTTTTATCAATTATTCAGGTGTCAATTTACCTTCCTTAGGATCCATGATATTTGCCTTCCTTTTCTCAATGTGTGAGATCCCACATTGGTTGGAGAGGGGAACGAAGTACGCCTTATAAGGGTATGGATACCTCTCCCTTATAGACCCATTTTCCATGGCCTAATGCACCGGATCCTATCGGAACTCCGAGGTTAAATGTGCTTGGGCGAGAGTAATACTAGGATGGATGACCAGGATCTAGGATCGGTGACCTCCTGGGAAGGCCTTGGGAATAGCAAAACTGTGAGGACTTGGCTAGGTCAAGGCCCAAAGCGGACAATATCTGTAAGCGGATGATATGAGTTATTACAAAAGTGGTATCAGAGCTAGTACCTGAACCATTGTGCCAGCTAGATTGGACCCTAAAAAAGGGCTAGGCCCTAAAGGGGGTGGAGAGTGTGAGATCCTACATCAATTGGAGAGGGGAAAGAAGTACGTTTTATAAGGGTACAGATACCTCTTCCTTATAGACGCATTTTCCATGGTCTAATGCACCGGATCCCTTCAGAACTTCGACGTTAAATGTGTTTGGGCGAGAGTAGTACTAAGATGGGTGACCTCCTGGGAAGGCCTTGGGAAAAGCAAAACCGTGAGGGCTTGGCTGGACCAAGGCCTAAATCGGACAATATCTGTAAGCTGGTGATCTGGGCTATTACTGAAGTGGTATTAGAGCTGGTACCCGAACCGTTGTGCCAGCTAGGCTGGCCATAAGGGAGTGGAGAGTGTGAGATCCCAATTCGATTAGAGAGGGGAACGAAGTACGCCTTATAAGGGTATGGATATCTCTCCCTTATAGATGCGTTTTTCATGGCCCAATGCATCAGATCCCATCGAAACTCCGAGGTTAAATGTGCTTGGGAGAGAGTAGTACTAGGATGGGTGACTAGGATCTAGGATGGGTGACCTCCTGAGAAGGCCTTGGGAAAAGTAAAACAGTGAGGGCTTGGCTGGGCCAAGGCCCAAAGTAGATAATATATATAAGCGGGTGATCTAGGCTATTACACAATGGATAGTGGTGATTATCACCTTAGTCTTTCTTGACACATCAACACATAGCTCTTTATCTTCAAAACTGATGAAAACATTCTCTCCACTAACTTTCTTCTCTCATCTCATATATCTCGTTACTTTAAATATTCACCTATTTACAACATTCATCAACTTCTTAGATTTCTAGATACTTATACTAACTTGTAATATAATATTAACCTAACATAACACTCTTTCAAATTTCAACTAAGTTTAAACGATTTTACCTAATATATAAAGTGAACATAAAATGAGAAAAGAGAATAAAACAATAAGTAGTTAACAAAACATATCGAAAAAAATATGTAAATAATTTTGAAAATTTTTATAAAACAAAATGAGCTTGTTTGAAATGTCCTCCTAACCTTTTATCACATTGACAAATATTTTTCATGAATACCTTCAGTTAGTTAGGTCATAGTTCCAAATGGCTGCTAGCATTAATCATAACTTTTACCTAATACTTGGATCAAAATCAAAAAACATAATTTATTAATGCTCAATTTTATTCATTCATCATTTTTTATCAATTCACATTTAATATAGAATAATGACATATTAATCTAAACTCTAAACTCAAGCTAGGTTAAAATTATAAACAAAGTAACATCATTCAATTTAAGCACCATTCTCAAGATGCTTTTGCCAAATGTGAAATAAATAAATATCCATGAATCCATTGTTTACCTTAATTTTATTGTTTATTTTTCTTTAATTGTAATTTATTATGCTAAATTTCATCATATATTTTTTTAGAAATTGAAAGAATTGATTAATCTAAAAATAGTTAACTTACTATTAAAGTTAACAAGTTGACAATTTAAGTTAAAAGGGAGGTGATAGTTTGTCACGTAGTTTGCTAGTTAGAGCTACAAGGAGAATCTTGAGGGAAAGCATCCATAAAGCTTCTCTATCTAAGATATATGTCTTTTTTCAGATTGTGTTGTTTTTAGCTGATACACTAAGTGAATGATAGCTCCAAGTATAATTTAAAAGAGTTTCTTATCCTACCTATTGCTTAGCTAGATTTCATTGGCCTAATCGACTATTTTGTTCCTATATGTGGAGTTCTGATTGATGTTGAAGAGATCAGGTGGTAGTTCCACAACTTCTATGAGTAGGCGCATTAAAAAAACCAATGGGAATAACTCTCCAAGGCTTCTTTATATAACACATAGTCCCTTGTTTCTATTGTAAATTTTATCTTGTCCTTGGTGTTAGATTTTGTCTTATTGCTAACAAAAGCAGAAATGCAAGCTAGACAGATACTATTGAGTCCCAAACTAAATAGTGCCAGCGGACCTTAGGACTAGAGGTATTAATTAGCATTTTACAAGTGTTGTTGGAGAATATCTTACTACTTCCCTCTATCCAATAAATGTGATCCCTTCAGTTAGTGTTTGGTAAACTTTTAAATAGCAGTTGAGTAATCTTTTGGGAAAATTGAGCACAATGGAAAGGCCAATTCCAAATCCCATTTGCAATCAGATTGTCCACCTTGGTAGAGGCAGGAATAATGGATTAGCGGACGATGAGTTCTCTTTATTTGTATAGAGTGCCAACTGAAGGCTACTTGTCAAACCATAATAAGGTGAGCTTCCCATTCCTAATACAATGTTTGATGTGATCTTGTGTGAAAATTTTAGTGGAAAGAATTTCTTGCAAGGTGTGTGATTAGCTTTCACCTAGAATGTCCATATACTTTCTCCTCTTAAGTGACACTCGTGTATCCTCTTAACACAAGATTTTCTCTTTTTATGCAAAGGATCTATAGCCTTTTAGCTAGAAGTTTTTTAGCTTTGATTTTGACTAAGCAAATACCTAAACCCCTTTCTTGCTTACAAAGACATAAAGTACTCCATTTTATGCTTGGTGTTTTAGAGTTAGTTATTGATCCCTTCCATATAAATTCTCTTATCATCCTTTCTATACATTTCATAACTCCTTTTAGCAAAGTCAAATGAGAAAGCCAATATGTACTGAGATTGTTGAGACCACTTATAACAAATTGAATTACACTACTATATAACAACCGTCTATTGCTCTAGGATTTGATATTTTCTCTACTGAGTAGATAAAGATTTGCAATCTCTAACTATTAAGTTATTGGCAGGTATAAGATTCCATAGATATTTATAGGGCCAAGATTTTGGCTTGATGCTTATTATATTATAGATTAATTTGTTATATGGAACTAAGAGGAAAGAGATATATTAATGAGCTTTTGTTAGGATTGTAGCATAAGCCATAGATTTCCTTAAAGGAATCCAAAGACTTCATTAATAGTTTAATAGACTATTTATCTACACCATATAATATGAGTAAATCATCAATAAATGAAAATTATGATACCTTTAGATTTTTACATTTATGGTGGTACTTAAATCCTTACTACTTGTCAATGTTTAGAGTTGTAATTTTGCTCAAAACCTCCATTACATTAACAAAAAGGAAGGGGTATAGGGAATCCCCCTATCTGAGTCCTTTATTTGTTTTAAACAAGTATGATGGTTCACTACTGACTATGACTACAAATGAAACTGAGGTGATACATGCCTTGATCCATCCAAAATTTATGAGGATAACCAAAAGCATGGAGAACAGTTAGAGTGAACTACTAATGGGTTATATCAAAGGAATTGGTAAAGTCTATTTTTAGTGCACAACTCCTTATTGATTTGTTGTTTGAATAGCCTCTAAAGAGCTCCTATGTAAGACAAATGTTTATCTTTAATGTTCCATCCCTTGACATAAGCTCCTTCTCACTTTACATTTGGAATGAAATCTAAATGTCTATTCACTACTAACCCTAAACTTTATTAGCAAGTTTTTATAGAGAAGAACAAGATGGCTTGCTTCCTCTCTAAAAACTTCATCTAATAGTCATTATGCTAAGTTGCTTGGTCTGTTTACTAGTTTTCTTTTGATTTTTTACTTGTTCTACCTCCATTTATTCTTTCGCACATACTCTTATACTTTTAGGCCAATTTCTTGCTCTTGCTCAAGCTTATATTTTTCCTACATTCCTCACTTCTTTTGTTATCTTTTTTCTCTAGCTCACTCTCCCATGTGTAAGTACTCTCCTCAGATCCCTCCCTTTGGGTTTCTTTTATCCTCCAATTTCTTTTTTTAACCAACAGTTCGTAATTATGTTTTCATCTTCATAAAATTTCTTGCCTTTAATTCCCTCTGCTTCTTCATCGCTTAAGCATCCTTCACCTTCCCCAATAGCTTTAGTGTTAGCTCCTATATCCACTTCACTTCCTCAAAATGGCCCTGTTTCCTTGGGGAATGTAGTCCCTCCCTTCAAATGCACCTAGGTGCAGGTTACAGAAAATTATAATCTTTATTCCAAACTTACTTTTTATCCCCTTAATCCCACCTTGGACCACCATATTGTTTTCCTTTCAATTTCCATTTTTATGCAAGAGTTGACAAATGGAAGTCTACCTTGGTTAGATTCTTCCTCGATAAAAGGATTCCTTTTTTATCACAAAAAATTTGGCTACTTTCAACTAGAAACAATTTGGAATATTTGACACTATCTTGAACAATGAAGATATCTTTTTATTCATATTTAACTCTCTTGATTCAGTTGCTGAAGTCATTAAAGTTGGAAGCATGTGAATAATAAACCTTTTGTAGTTCAACCTTAAAGACGTGGAGTTAAATTTGAAGACCTTAAACACACCAACATTTCTCTTTGGATTTGTATTCATGACATACCTTTTGAGTATTAGACAACTAAAGGCCTTAGATACTTTTCCAGTTTTCATAGGAAGACCTTTGTGTCTTGATCAAGCAATTGCTAATACAAAAAGGATCAATTATATAGGAATCTACATAGCTATGGAGGCACTTGTTGACTTACCAAATGAAGTTACTATAATGCAGTTAATGAAAAAATGGAGCTTGTGGAGGATACTACTAAAATAACATATGTACGGAAACCTCCTAGCTTAAAACCTAAAAGGGTTTAGAAGCCAAAAGAAAGAAATTTTGTTACCATTCGGTGTAGAACCACCTATCATTTGATTGATTAAATGATATATCTTTTTGATTAATAATAAACTAAGTTATGTGAAATTTACAAAAAGGTTTTATCAAAATACCAAAATCATCATATAGATTAATTTGTAGTACCTCATTCAATCCTCAAAATCAATGCTTAGGTTAATCTATAAATAGGTTCTTTCAAATGTTTGTAAGCAAATTCATATATGACTTAAGCTTTTGCTTGTATATAAACAACATTAAGAGCAATAATGATATTTCATGAACATAATTTTATATATAAAAATATTTAAACCAATCAATATAAGATAAGACCTGAGGTTCCATTTATTCATATCATAGTAAACTTATCATAAATCATTATTGGAATAAAAAATAAAAAGATTTGAATAATCTTAAAAATGTTTTCTAATGAAGATTTAATTTCTTTATATAATCCACTTCCATTACGAATCTCTTTATTCATTAAAAAAGATTGCAAGGTGTGCTTTAGAATTTTGTTCTCTCTCTAATTACTGCTAATCCTAATTGAAACTTGAAAAGAACTAAAAAAGAAGAAGACTCCCTTGCTAGGTCTATTGTTGCCCTTTATATAAGTTATCCATTCCAGACATAATTTAAG
Source organism: Erythroxylum plowmanianum (assembly GCA_025531925.1). Classification (NCBI taxonomy): domain Eukaryota; kingdom Viridiplantae; phylum Streptophyta; class Magnoliopsida; order Malpighiales; family Erythroxylaceae; genus Erythroxylum; species Erythroxylum plowmanianum. The sequence continues at coordinate 25,445,266 of JANVCQ010000004.1, forward strand.
CCATAACCTTGTCCCAAGTCATATTAGCTATTATTGGTCCTAAAACTTTTTCAAATAGTAACACATGCTATAGGATACCCATGTTCAAGATTGTCTATTTTATTGCATTTGTTCTACTATGTGATATGGTCTTCGATCTACTCATCTATCAATTAGTGTCTTCACTTCAGGATTTTAGAGCTTTGTGCCACATCATGTTTCATTTTTTTGCTATCTAATTATGTTTGGAGAGGGATATGGGCTACAACACATTAATGTATTAGATTGTGTTAGCTAAACATGAACTTTCTTTAGGGATGACAATAAGTTAACCCATGGACTTAAATTTAGGTATTTTTATTAGGTTGACCTATGGGTCAAATCAGACCTAGACAAGTTTGAGACTCAATTTTTCTAGACAAAACGACATCATTTTGTTTATAGGAGTTAGGCTTCAGGTAGCCCTGGGCCTGGGTAACTCAAGTATAAACTCAATTAAAAAAATGTTGTTTTACACTTTTAATTTTAAAACAATTAATGAGACCAACCCATGGGTCGACCCATTAGTATCCCTAATTTTCTTATTAATTTGAATTGTAAAGCTATTTAATCTTTAGACAATATGATTCCTAAGCAATACATTTATAGATTACCTAATAAAACACTGAGCCAATCCAATCAAGGCAATATGGATAAAGAAACATAACAAAAAATTAAATAAAAAATAAATTTTTTTACAAAAGAAAAAACTCAAAACCTGAAAAATCTAACTAGCGCATTGCTCCGCAGTACATTGCTCCTTGCTTGTCACAATGATTTAGTTCCAGAATTGACATCAGAGGCTCCTGAAGAAAATGCATGCCTGGGTTGGCTAGGATTGTGAGGGCGGCCAGGTTATCCGCACACTAGTTCCTTTCACGATGCACATGCTGAATTTGCACCTCCCAATCTCATTGGAGTAACCCACGGATCCCTGTCAACAAAAAATTATTTACATCAAACTCTGTATTAGAAGAGGATAGCAGGTTAATGACTTTTAAGGAGTCCACTTTGATCATGACTCAATGACACCCAAGTGACCAAGCCAATGTGAAGCCCGAGTGGACTCCCCAAAGTTCGGCCATTAGCAGCAAGCTTCTTCCAATGTGTTGTATAAACTCTCTGCACCACTGACCGTGTCGGTCTCGAATTAAACTACCAGCGGTAGCGATGGACGATCATTGTTTAACCACTCCATTCGTATTTAGTTTTACCTAGTCCTCTGACAGTTTGGCCCACCCCACTAGACTGCCCACTAGTAGACCCTGAGTTAGAAATACACAGCTTTCCACTACCCTCTCCCTGACTATCCACTCCATATACTCCATAACTGCCCTCGTACCATCTTCTAACCAAACAAAGTTAGCTTTAAAAAGACTTTTATTAAGCCAATTTCAAAGCATCTAGCAGGCGGCTTCAAAAATAGTAGCCCATTCCCCTTACATCACTTGTGAATGCTTCATGAGATTGGATTTCACCCATATCTCCTCGTCCTGGCGGAAGAATTTCGTATTAACCACCCCCGAGGGAAATTCTCTTTAGAATGCTTGCACTCTCGGACAGTCCCGGATGACATGGAGTGTGGACTCTTCCTATCCGTATATGTGACAGTTGTTATCCGTTGCAATATGTTGCGCCACTCTTTGTTGGTTAGAGCTTTTTCTTAGTCATTAACCAAAGGAAAGCTTTGATCCGCTGGAGCCTCGCCTATTTCCAAATTAAATCCCAAAGACTAGCATAACTATCTGCTTCGATTAAATCGTAGGCTGACACCACTGTGAATCTCCCATGTTCAGTTTGTCCCCATCTCATGGTATCTTCCACTGTATCCTCTGCATTAGGGGTTATCTTCGCAATATCCGTGCCTACTGTGGAAGGAAGGTATTGTTGAAACAAATTACACTTCCAGTTGCCATCCTCGTTCTTCAAATCCTCTACTTTAGCGTAAAGGACGCTATCGAGTATTGGAAAGGCTGTCACATAGATTAGAGTGCCCTAATCTTTCACCCAATTATCTAGCCAGAAGCAGATGTGTCCACCATTTCCCAGTTTCCATTTTATATCTTGACGAACAAATTGCCAAGTTGCAAAAATTCCCCGCCAAAAGCTCGAAGCCCCTAGCCTTTCTATTGTAGGAGGGATGTGGTGCAGGTTTATATGATATTTAGCCCTTAAGATCCTGGCCCATAAGGCTGCAGGTTGTGTAATCAAAGCCCAACCCATCTTTGTTAACAAAGCATCGTTGGAAGACCTAATGCGCTTGATGCCTAAGCCTCCAACCTTTTTGGGCTAACATACAGTATCCCAATTAACGAGGGGCATTTTCCTCTGCTCTTTCGTGGATCTCCAAATAAAAGTATGCATGATTTGCTCCAAGTCATCACAAAGTCTTCGTGGCAGTCACACTGTTTGCATCGTAAATATAGGGAGGGCCGATATCACAAACTGGGTTAAGGTGACACGTCCTGCCAGTGACTTGCGTGCCACCCTGTTAGTTTCTTTTTGGCATTATCTAGGATGTGTTGATAGGTGTTTTACGTGGTACGCTCATGGAGCAATGACACTCCTAGATATTTTCCTAGATTGTTCGTACTCGTAATGCGCAGGGTTTGACTGAGATGGCACGCAATTTCTGAAGATACATTCTTGGAGAAGAAAATCTTCATTTTATCTGTGTTAACTTTCTACCTAGATGCCTTACAGAACACCTCCAGAGTCCTTGTGATTACTTGCATCTGGGCATTCGTAGCTTTAGAGAAAAGAACAAAGTCATCTGTAAAGAAAAGGTACAATAGGGGGCCCTATAGGGCTCAATTTTATTAATCTCTATCGACCTTGTACCACTTCTCTCAAAATAAGATGTCCTAGATGCTCCATGCATAGGATAAAAAGATAATGTTGGGATCCGATTCGGGAACCGGATCCTAACCGAAAACGAGGACGGAAACGAAACGAAACGAACGAAAAACACAGGGCGGAAGCAAAACACAAGCGGAAGCACATCGAAACAAATCGAACGAAGCATTGGAACTGAAACACAAGTACCGACATCCGATATTATACTCTTAGGAAAAAGCGTCGCGATGGAAACCTTAGACCCCAAACTATCAAAATCCGGTATAAATTTTTTTCTTTTTCTTTTCTTTCTTTTCTCATTTCTTTCATCTTCCTTAATCAATTTCTCAATTCATAATCATTTTCTTATACACTCATATGAATC
>JANVCQ010000004.1:25464627-25478551 GCA_025531925.1 Erythroxylum plowmanianum
GTTGCACCTTGAGAGAGGGTAGCTAAAATTTTAGGAAATCTTGGGCTAAGCATAAATTGAATCAATTAATCAGAGGGAACAAATAGGGATAATGACAAGTCCTAATTTTTAATCTTGATTTTCTCTAAGTTTTAGTTTAAGATTTTGACTTTGGTTGCGTTGTTTCCTTTTACCTTTAGTTTGTCTTTGTTTTACTTATCTATTTAAATTTGTTGAATCGATTTCTTAAACACAGAGAAACCTAAATTAAGTGATGCCTAAGCACAATCCTTGTGGGATTGATATATGCTTTTTTACTATAAGTGACGACTCATATACTTGCAGTTTTGAGCGTAAAATTAGTAGCTTATTTTGCAATTGACAACTTTTTGGCACCATTGCTGGGGATTGTTTGTTTAGCATCTTGTTTATTTTACTTTAATTTAAGAGTTTTTGATACTTTTCGTTATGTCTTTGCAGGGGCATAAACACAAGGAACACACAAAGGACTTCTAAATTTTGTGATGAAGATTTATTAGATATCACAAGACATGAATGACAGTTGAGAAAAGTGAAGCACCAAGACATTATATAAGGAAATATATCAGAAAAAGGAGAACAAGGAGGGACCAAAAGGACATTGATGGACTTTATGAGACCAAGATTCAGTCTTTAAGGAGTTGCGAGGCTAGCTATTCAAGCTAACAATTTTAAGATCAAGCTTGCACTCTTCAACATTCTTCAGAGTAATGTGTAGTTTTATGGGTTATCTAATGAAGATCCCAATGCTCATCTTGCTAACTTTTTGGAGATATGCGACACCTTCCAGTTTAATGGGATGTTTGACAATGTTGTGAGGTTGCGACTATTTTCTTTCACTTTGAGAGATCTGGCAAAAGCATGGTATAACTCACTCAGTTCAAGGCAGATCATTACTTAGGAATAGCTAGCCTAGGCATTTCTCGCTAAATATTTCCGATTGACCAAGACAATAAGGATTATAAAGGAAATCATATATTTTTAACAAAGTGATGGGGAGTCTTTATATGAGGCTTGGGAGAGGTTTAAAGAACTACAGAGAAGCTACGCCCACCATAACCTTTCGAGGGAGTTCCTCTTGCAAACATTCTATAATGGTGTAAATTAGAGTATAAGAGGAACTATAGATGCAATTGCGGGAGGATCTCTGATGAAAAAAACTATAGATGTAGCTTATGACCTTTTGGAAACATTGGTGAGCAACAATTGTATGTGGTCAAGTGAGAGGAGTAGTCAGGGGAAAAAGAAGCAAAAAGGTATGATCTCAATTGACTCTGTTATAGCTTTACTGGCATAGATCACAACCCTCACCAAGTAGTTGAGCAATATGTAAGGAGCATCTTCGTCTACAGCCAAAGTTATACAATTACAGTATGAGTTATATAGGTAGGACAACCATTGCATAACAGAATGTTTTTTGTTAGGAGCCAGCAGCACTGAACAGGTAAATTACTCTTATAATCTGGGGCGGAAAAACCACTTAAATTCTTCTTGGAGTACTAACAATCCAGTGGCCAAGCATGATTGCAAGGAACAATCAAAATGGACAAGTTGATGGATTTTTTAGGGTCCAGACTAGCAAATCAAGAAGAGAAACAAAAGGGGATGTTTTCGAGCTAGGAGGAAAGTCAAAAGAGGATGAAGGCAAAGTTTGATCAAATTGTGAAGAACCATGCCTCATCCATCAACAACTTGGAGGTACAGGTTGGTCAACTTGATAATGCTTTGTCTTTTAGAAGTGTAGGTAACCTACCAAGCAATACTAAGGCCAACCCAAAAGAAAAACCAAGCAATACTAAGGCCAACCCAAAAGAAAAACTCAAGGTTATTACACTTCAAAGTGGTATGCAAATGGAGGAACCAAGTGTGAAAAAGGATAACCAAGAAAAAGGGAAAGGCAATGAGATAGAAGAAGAGAGCCTTATGTACCACCACTACTCTACAAGCCTAAACTTCCATATCCACAAAAGGTGACCACCACCCTACAAGCCTAAACTTCCATATCTACAAAAGGTGAGATAACATCAGGTGGACACTCAGTTTTCCAAGTTTTTTAAGAAACTGAAGAAGCTTCAGATTAGCTTGTCATTGGTGGAAGCTTTGAAGTGCATGCCCAAGTATGTGAAGTTTCTTAAGGACATATTGACACATAAATGCACTTGGGAGGATAATCAAACGGTAACCTTGACAAAAAATTGTAGTTCGATCTTCTCAAGAAGCCTTCAAAACTACAAAAATCCAGGGAGTTTTATTATACCATGTGTTGTTGGTGACTTTGAATTTTCTAAATGCTTATGTGATTTAGGTGCAAGTATTAACTTGATGCCTTTATCTATTTTCAAGAAATTGGGACTAAGAGAGGTCAAGCCAACATCCATACTAATTCAACTTGCAGATCAATCCATTAAGAGGCCATCTAGAGTTGTAGAAGATGTGTTGGTAAAAGTGGATAAATTTATTATTCCTATTGATTTTGTTGTGTTAGATTTTGAAGTTGATAGAAACTGTCCATTGATTTTGGGTGGGCCCTTTATGAATACTGGTAGGGCATTAGTTGATGTGCATGAAGGAAAACTTGTATTGAGAATTGGTGATGAGTTGGTTGAATTTAAGATGTCTAAATCTTTGAAGAAACCAATGGATGGTCTTACATGTATGAAAATTGATGTTGTGGATAAGTGTTCGAAGGAAGTTAATGAAGTTATTGAGGTGCATAAGGATGAGAGTGTGAAAGAAGAGGAATTATGTGAGGGAGTTAAGAACGAGAAGTAGGAGAGAACAGCTATACCCACACCACCTTCCATTATTAAGCCCCTACTTTAGAGCTTAAACCCTTACCTTCTCACTTGAGATACATCTTTTTAGGTAAGAACTATACCCTACCCATCATTGTCTCAAACCAATTAGATTATGAGCAAGAAGAGAAAGTTGTGGAGATCATTAGGAAGAGGATGAGAGCCATAAGGTGGCAAATTTATGATATTAGGGGGATTAGCCCTAATGTGGTGATGTATAGGATTAACCTAGAAGAAGGATGTAAAATTGTGAGGAAATGACAAAGAAGGTTAAATCCAAACATGCAAGAGATTGTGAAGAAGGAGGTAGTGAAGCTGTTGGATGTAGGGATTATTTATCCCATTTTAAACAATGAGTAGGTGAGTCTGATATATTATGTTCCTAAGAAAGGAGGCATGTTAGTGATGGAAAATAAAAAAGGTAAAAAGATTTCTACTAGGACCATCATAGGTTGGAGAGTATGTATTGATTATTGGAAGCTCAATTTGGCTACCAAGAAAGATCATTTCCCTTTACCTTTTGTGGACCAATGATTGAGAGGGTGGCTGGCCATGTATTTTACTATTTTCTTGATGGATACTCAAGGTATAATCAGGTAGTTTTATACCCACAGGATCAGAAGAAAACCACTTTCACTTATCCTTATGGGACTTTTGCTTATCGGAGGATGCCTTTTGGTTTATGCAATGCACCTGTCACATTCCAAAGGTGCATGATTGCCATAGTCGCTAGCATGAATGAGAACTTCATGGAGGTATTTATCAATGACTTCTTTGTCTTTGAATATTATTTAATCATTGTTTGTTTAATTTAGATAGAGTGCTTCGAAGATGTGAGGAGTCTCATTTAGTCTTGAACTAGGAGAAGTGTCATTTTATGGTCCAAGAGGGAATTGTATCGGGCCATAAGATCTTGTGCAAGGGGATTGAAGTGGTTTGGGATAAGATTGAAGTAATTGAAAAGCCACCACCTCCTACCAACATCAAGGGCATCCAAGCCTTCCTTGGCCATGCAGGGTTCTACAGATGGTTCATCAAGGATTTTTCTCTTATCACTAGACCCTTGACTCATTTATTAGTTAAAGATGTGTCTTTCGTGTTTGGTGATGCTTGTTTGGATGCTTTTAACAGGTTGAAGAAGGCTCTTACAATAACACCCATTTTGACGTCGTCACATTGGTCTTTTTCCTTCAAGATTATGTGTGATGCAAGACATCATGCCATTGGTTATGACCATAGCCAGCAGAAGGAAAAGAGGCTGCTTGCCATTTACTACGCAAGTAAGACCTTGATGGGAGCACAACTAAATGACAAAACTATGAAAAAGGAGTCGCTTACTGTGGTATTTGCATGTGAGAAATTTCATTCTTATATGTTAGGCTCACATGTTATTGTTTTTACAGATCATGTAGCATTGCGATATCTTTTTTCTAAGAAGGATGCCAAGGCTAGGCTTATCTGGTAGGTGCTTCTGCTCTAAGAATTCGACATTGAGATTAAAGATAAAAAGGGAGTAGAAAATGTTGTAGTAGACCACCTTTTAAGACTTGAAGGAGAGCACCATAAAGAAGAAGAGGAAATTAAGGAGATCTTTCTTGATGAGGCTTTAATGATGTAAACAATCCTTTTCGTCCTTGGTTTGTAGATATTGCAAACTACCTCTCAGGTGGTATTCTTCCTTTTGATCTCTCTTATAAATAAAAGAAGCAGTTTGTGTTTCAATGTTCTCATTATATTTGGGATGAACCTGTACTGTATAAGATATGTGCAAACAGTGTGATTCACAAGTGTGTCCCTGAAGATGAAATGCCTGAAATTTTAATGCAATGTCATAGCTCACTTTATGCAGGGCATTATGGAGCTAATAGGATAGCAGCTTGGATCTTAGAGTGTGGATTTTATTGGCCAACCTTGTTTAAGGATGCTTGAGATTTTGTGCTATAGTGTGATAAGTGTCAAAGAGTGGGCAACATATTAAAGAAGGATGAGATTGTAATATCGTATTTTTCGGAACATGCTTAGGGTTTAATCCTAGATCAAGCATTACATATACATGCATAACATTAACATTTATACACAAATTGATATTTGTACTCATTACACATAAGTAAATGCACTCATTTGACATGTCATGGGATATGAAAAATATTAAGTGACTATGATATGGATTATGACTTATTATGTTTTGATTTTTGGTGTGGTTGGATTCCAATTAGTAAATTGGAATTAACTATTATTAATTGGGAGATTGATGAATTAATATGTACAATTAAATTAAAAAATTCAAAGTGTAGGATAAATTGATACATAAAAAATTAGGATGATTACGCTATAATTGGGTGACATTTCGCATAGTTAATTAATTAACAAATGGACTAATTATTGTGTGACATGTGGACTAATTATAATGAGACATATGGACTGATTAATTGGTGATGTATGGCAATTTAATGTGTGGATTAATGGTAGCATATGGAATGGGCAAGTGGATTCCATGCCTTAAGATATATGTCTTTGAAAATTGGTGATACCTAGCATAATGATGAAGCAAATTCCAGCAACAATGTTTTTGTTGTTTCCCTCACCTCTCTCCACCAAAATTGCTTCAAACTTTTCTCTGTATTCTAGTTTTTACTCTAGCTAAATTGATACATGAAATTCACACCTCAACCTCTTACAAAACAGCCAAGAAACCAGATGTTTGTTGTCTTATGTTTTTACCGAAACTAGCTCATCTTCACCTTGAGTTTATGATGAACTTTGCCTGCTTGGAGGGCTAGTATAATATTGAGTTTTGAACTGAATTATTAGCCTAATAAGTAAGTAGCAATCTAATCTTTATGACATGCTTAGTAGTATGTGAATCATACTTGAATTGGAATGAAATGCATATGATGTTGGTGGTGATATGTGCTGAAAATATGTTGATTAAACTTGGAAGTTTTCTATGCTTACTCTTGGTGGATGAAAACCATGGGATATAGATTGATTCATTGATGAATTAGGTCTAGATTTGAAGTATAATAAAGGTGGATTTATGCTAAAGAAAGATGTTAATTAAGTGTGCTTGAATTGAGAAATAACTAGGACTATATGCATAATAATGTAATAGTTTCTGGTTTGATTTTTGATACATGAAAGACAATGAGTTGTGAGCTATCAATTGAATAATTTTGAACTGGAATTGGAGATGATATTGATGAGGAATTAGAGTATAATTCAGGTCTAACTGAGGCATGAATAAGGTAAGTCGTGAGTTAATTGTAATGGTGTCACTGAATAGGTTTTACTGAATAGACATCGGTATTTTGGCCATAACTTGATCTGTGGATAGCTAAATGTGGTGATTTTAATTGTATATTGAATTAAATACATAGGTATACAATTTTCGTGAAGGAATATAATTTTAGTTCTAACTCTAAGGGTTTTGAAATTTAGCTCGAAGTTGAGTTTTGGATTGTGGTACTATTTGAGAACAATCTGTAGAATTTTGGGTATAACTTTAAGAATAATGAACCAAATTGTATGAACTTTAGTTCATTAGAAACTTAATACATATAGGAACATTTGTTTAGAAGAACATATTATCTAAAATCCTCAATTTCTATGTTATAATGGCCATACAGGACTGACCCAAAACCTATCTTGGGAAAGTCTAAGGAATTGAATTAGGACTTTTGGATAACCCATCCTACGATTATAGGAAGCTATACACGATCATGGAAGTGGCATGGTAGTTTGAACCAAGTAATGATAAGGTACTTAACTATGATGCATTTGGACTTGATTAAGGTTTAAAATGAACATAATTTGATGTTGGAAAAGTTAGTTAAATGTGTGATCAGTTTTGATTGATAATTGATGTTATACTTTAAGGAAAAGAATGTTTGATAACAATGCATCTAAGTTTGGAATGAAGGAGTGTTAAAGGAATGAAGAAATTCATATGAATGCAAATGTATTCCAAAGGATATTAATAATGCATTAAGAATAAATGAATGAGAATTGTGAATTATGTGAAATATTTGTAATGCTAGAAAAGAATTGGTAAATGAATGGTTAATGAATGGAGCATGATCAAGTCTACTTAAGGTATTAACCTAAATGCAAACAAGAAATATCCAAGTGATAATATATGAATGATTATGAGTTATGATTAAGGAAACATACCCGGGATATTCATTAGGCATGCATTGAATATGGCACATATATGATGTGTATAAGTGAATATGTATTTGATTGATTAACTTTGTAATGTGAATCCTGTGTGTATTGTATGATGTATAGACACTCAAATCGAACGCCATCATCAAGACATTGCCAGTCCATCCAAGCAATAGCGTATACTGGAGCATATTGTAAGTAACCTAGATGTTCTCACTAGGATTGATTTATTTTGTTTAACTTCCAATTATTGAAGTGTTAATGATCTGATTGTAATTATGATAATACTAATTCTAGACAATTGATTGTTCAACGAGTTCGATATTCAAGACTGTATTAGGAGTGTTTGTGATTTGAATGTGAATGAGGAAATTGAATGCTCAACTATTTATTGAATGCCAAACATAGATCCGATGAACTATGAAAATTGAATGTGCTCATTGACTAAAAGTGATTGATGATATGTTATGTGAATTGTTATACTCCATTACATGATACATGTTTACATAAAGGAGTTATGACCATAGTAGCTAACGTGAAAAGAGCTTTAAGCTCAGTTATGTGCATCAGAGCCTCAAGCCTAACGTTTAATGAGTTCAGTAACCACAAAAGATGTGGGACAATACTGAAATGAGCTTGGTATCCACAATTACATATAGGACAGTGAAATAGGTGCTCGGTCATAACAAAATCAAAATGGAAATGAGTCTCATATGCATCTACGTTTGTACATTTTGATTATGAATTATATGATTAAGAATCTATTTTTGAAATTATGATGATAAAGTGATATGCTACATTTGAGTCATTGATGTTAATATGGTTGATTGGGATATATATAAGATCTAAAAGAGTATATGAAATGAGTGACATTCATTATGTCTTATTGAGATGAGGAATGTTGTGAGTTTGGTTATATGTGACATATTTGTGTGTTTGATGTGAGTGAGTCCATTAATGGTGGTCAGCTTATTAAGTTCTCAAGACTTATCAAAATTGCAATATGACTTTTCAGGTACGAGGGAGGAGACCTAGTTCCCAAGTTACTCTAGAAGAATGATTTTTGATTAAGAAATGACTCAAAGGTCTGTCAGTTGATGCCTGAGGAATAGTAGATTATTTTATATAGTTTACTTATGTCGTGTAGAGCTTTTGTATAAAAGTTTTTAAATTTTCAAATGTTTTAGTAATGTAAATATTTGTTTTAATGACTATAGTGTAAATTATGTTTGCAATAGTATGAAGAGTAGTAGTTGTTTTTAAGTATTGTGTTTATTCTTTATGATGCCATATAAGAGAACATAATTGCTCTAACATGTCATTATCATAGGATACGTACTTGAATATCCACTGGATGTTCTGAAATATACTCTATGGTAGTGGGGTGTTACAGAGATGTCATTTTGAAACATCATAGAAGTGGAGATATTCGATGTGTGGGGCTTGGACTTCATGGGACCATTCCCATCCTCCTTAAGTAACAGTTACATATTGGTTGGAGTTGACTATGTTTCCAGGTGGGTTAAGGTTGTAGCTACTCCAACTAATGACGGCAAGGTGGTTCAAAAGTTCATTAAGAAGATCTTTACAAGATTTGAGGTGCCTAGAGCGATTATAAGTGATGGAGGGAGCCATTTTTGCAATAACCATTTGAGGCTCTTCTAAAAGGATACAATGTTCATCATAGAGTGGCGACTCCTTACCAACCAAACTAGTGGCCAAGTGGAGGTGGTGAATAGAGAGTTGAAAAAGATTTTGGAGAAGGTAGTAAGCACCTTAAGAAAGGATGGGGCATTGAAGCTAGATGACACCTTATGAGTTTATAAGATAGCTTTCAAGACACCCATAGGAACTACTCCATATAGACTTGTGTATGGTAAGGCGTGTCATTTACCTTTGGAGTTGGAGCATCGACCCTATTGGGCTGTTAGGAAGTTAAACATAGATTGGAAGCTAGCAGGTGAGAAGAGATTGTTACAACTTGACAAATTGGAAAAGTTGAAATTTGATGCTTATGAAAATGCTAAGTTGCACAAGGAAAGGACAAAGAAGTGGCATGATGCTCACATCAAGACGAAAGAGTTTAAAAGTGGGCACTTAGTGCTTTTGTTAAATTCATGAATTTGATTATTTCCTACAAAGCTCAAGTTAAGATGGAGTGGACCCTTCAAGGTTATTCATGTGTTTCCCTATGGAGTTTTGGAGTTAGAAAATGACAAGGGTGAAGCAATCAAGGTCAATGGGCATAGATGCAATCCATACTATAGAGGGACATACTGTAACACCTCACCCTCGCAAGACCCGAACCCGACATCATGGATGATACTCGAGTCCGTGCCCCGCGAGGGTAGCATACTAGAACACTCAATCAGTCAAAACTCAATATAAATTTTTTTGAAACATCAACATAAGCGGAAATCGATATTCAAACCGAGCTCATTTTATTTCATAACATTTCCATTTATAGCATTACAACCATTACATAAATTATCGAAATTTCACTTTCCACTTAGGCTCATTTCAAAGGTAAAACACTTATAAACATGATATCATTACACTTCAAAATCATTTACTAACATTTCCAATTTGGAAAGTTGATACAGAACATAATTATTTACATACTCATGATACAATCATTACTGAAAACACAATCTGATATAAAAACAAGAAATAAGAATGCAGACGCGAACTGATCCCGACCCCTATCCTGTACTCGTATGCTATAGGTATACTCCCGTTTAGATAACGGGGTATTCTTCTGATCTTGAAAAATATTTGCAAATTTTGGGTGAGTTTTGCGAACTCAATGAGTGACCATTATCGACGGCTTACCTAGTCACATAACACATAATTCACGTTCACATCATTTCACATTTCATATTCAATGCAACTTAATCCTTCATATTATGCATATGCAGTGCACATGAAACCCACTTTCTATTTGTTATTTTGTTATGACCGAGTGCCTAAACTATCCCTTAAAGGGCTCATTAATAATTTTCCTTTATCCGCTTGGAGGATACAGGGCTCATTAAATATTGAGTCTAAGGCTCTGAATCACTTTTGAGCTCGAGGCTCATTTTCACTCGTTGAGCTTTACGCTCTGATTGGTGGCTACTCTAGTCACAACAACCATTATGTTTCATGCATTCATGAAATGAAATGCATCAATTGCATTTGCATATTCCTATTCATTCACATTCACATATCATCGGACCTTAGTCCAGCATTCAACATTAAAGTTGAGAATCACACTTTCATTCATATGCAAATGCACATTCAAAAACACACTTGTCATCGAACCGTGGTCCGGCATTTAACAATCATATTATGCACACTTATTTCATCTCATTCACATACAAGTAGCACTTCAATATCCCAATCAACATCACAATCATCGGACTTTCTGTCCGAAAATCAACACAATCATTCACATTAATAACATCATCCAATAGTCAATTAATACCAAATTCAAACAAAACAAACAATAAAATGAGACCATCTAGGTCTATTCACAATACGCTCCAGATTAGCACTAGCTTCAAGATCTGGAAACATTTGAATGCAGACGTTCATCCTGCACGTCAAAATTATGCAATACACACAATGCGCACATATTAATAATTGCACAATTATAAATATTCATTTATGCACAAATGTGTGGAATATGTACAGTGCATGTTCATGACAATCTTGGGTATCTTTCCTTTAATTTTATTACAAAATCATTCCCATATCAAAACTCATCTAAGTAAATTTATACTTAGGTTTACGCCTTACTAAAACCATTAAAATCACATTTCATTTCTCATTGAATCACTTAAGATTTTTCCATGACACACTTCCAGTCTAGTATTCATGTTCAATCAGAAAGCAAAACTGATAAAATTTGGTCACACTCTCTTCTAGAAATGTGTTCCTCTATGTATTATGTTTCTATTAACACCAAAATCACTCAATTTGGCTTAGTAATGTGAAAGTTATACTCGAAATATTTTCGGACTACTTTTATTCAAAGATAGCACCCTATACTCAAATTTCACCCAGAAATTGAAATTCTTCGAGTCTAATTCAGAATTTTATTTCTTCAGATAATTTTTAGCCTATGTCTCTAGTTTACTCCAAATTAAGAATCAGTCCATTTGGATAGCTACAAAAAAAGATATGCCCAAAATACTGAACCATGTTCAGTGTAGAAAAAGTTCGCCGCGGCGAACTCCTCCAAAGAGGAATTCTCACATATTTTTCTCATGTTCGCTGCGGCGAAATCTAGAGTTGGCTGCGGCGAACTTTACCTGAAAGAAATCCTACTTAAAGCCTTCAAGTTCGCCGCAGTGAATTTTCAAAAGTTTGCCGCGACGAACTTCCACAGACAGAAAACCTAGTTTTTTTTAACTTCAGGTCAGATTTTGATGCTCCTCAAGACCAAATTTAAATTTGACTTCTTCATAAAAAATGTAGCCATATGTCTTTAGTTTAATCCAAATAAGAATCATCTCATTTGGATAACTGGAGAGAAAGTTATGGCTACAATACTAAAGCATACTCAGTAAATAATTTTCCAGTCAATCATCTTCCAATTTTCCAAATTTTACACCTAACATAACTTGTACAAAATCACCCTTTTATACTTCATTTACTCTTCATTCTCTACTCCATTTCAACTCAATAACATTCGCAAACCAATTCGTAATCCATTAAAGATCATTCACAATTACAAACACAAGACATTTACCTATGCATTTCATCACTCATGTTCATCATACATAAAACACCATCATATGCCATTTAACCTCTAAAAATTATCACAATTGCTTCAATTAACCAAACCCATAATATTTAACAAACTACTTACTTGATTTAGCTTCCAAATCTTCAAAAAAACATTAACCCTAGCTCCCAAGCATCATACTTTCATCATCTTGAAGGAGGTAAGGATAGGTTTTTCTTGAGGCAAATAGAAGAAACATTATGATGGAAGTAGCAATTGAAAGATGGAAGCAACATGTAACTTGATGGAGGTTTGGGTGAGTCAAGAATCATGAAGGAGAAGAAGAGAAGAAAAAGCCACAAAATGGAGAAGAAAAAGCCAAAAATGCAAGACCCACTAGTGGTCTTTTAATTAAAAGCATCGTAAGAGAGAGCAAATAAAAGGTTCCGCATGACCAAATTTTTAAAAGCTTTAAACTAAATTCTTTTATTTAACCAGTTCACTCAATTCAATTCCTACTCCGATTGTCTCCCTAATTTTCAATGACATTTGTCAATAAATCCCAAAGTCATTTATCAAAATTTCTTTTACCATTGGACAATAATTTCTACTACCATTTATCAATTGTTTTGCCAATTGACATTTTTCCTAGTCCAGGAATTATCCCAATTCTTTTCAGAAAATTTCCTCAAAACTCCAAAAATTCTAAATCAAGAAGTCTAATCTCCAAATCAAATTTTCAATACAATCAAACTACAATTTCCAATAAAATCACATTTACAAACAATTATCCCCAGAAATGTCAATAAATGCATGTACAGTCATTTTGATGTGTGCAAAAATTTACTATTCACATATATGTGCATATCATGAAATGCATAAGCATGAAAAGTGTTCCTAATTTCGCCGTAATCTCTCACATTTACAATTTTAGCCTTCATATGGGTAACGGGATGTTACACATACTCACAAGAAAAGGAAGTCATCTCTTTCCTTTTTTCTACTCCTTCATGAATGCATGTGAAATGGTTAAGCTAATGACCTTAACTTAGCATGTTTACCTTTCGTTTTCTTTTCTTTGTTTACTTGTTTTCTTGATTTATTTGGTTTTGATTATGTTTGGTTTGAGTTTTAACTTGTTTTCTACTCAAATTTCTTGTTGGTTAGTTGATTTAGATGTGCTTATAGGTTGAATGAATGTTGGGAATGCATGCTAAGCTTGGAAGAGGGCTAAGAAGTTAGAAAACTTGGAGTGCCCATCATCATAGGAATGGATCTATTTCCTATGAATGTGGGAAGGCTCTCCAAAAACTTTTTGGAGCCTTAACCCACGATCGTGGGAAACACAGGTATTCCCATGATTGTGGGATCCTTAGCTGAAACATTTTAAAAATTGCCTTGTTTCTTCTTTCTTTCTTCATCTTCTCACGTTCTCTCACTTTAAACACAACACCCACTCACCCTAACCTCATAAATCCTTCATTTTTCTCCCAAATCTTGGTAATTTTCTCCATTCTTTCCATCATTATTCACTTCTTTAACACTTATTTCACATTACCCATTCAAGAAGATAAGGATTTTATGAGTTTTTCTCTCTTTCTCTCTTAAAAAGTGCTCACCTCTCTTTAGACTATTTTTGCAAAACTTTCTCATTCGATGGGTCCAAAGAAGCTTGTTACCCAGAAACTAATGAACCAATTGTGCCTTCAAGTTTCCAGAGAATGTAAAACTGATATGGCGAGCCACTTTTCATACCCCATTCCCTATATTTTTGGAAGAAGAAGGTATGAGATTCTGGGACTTTAAAGATGGAGATTTATTGCCTCCTAGATACTTTGATTTTGAATTGTTAGAAATTCTAGGGTTGAGGTGTAATATTAAACTATTAGCTATGAATATTGGTTAGGGTTGTCTAATTCATTGTGATGTACCGATATACCTAATGATGACAGTAGAATTTTTCAACAATATATGCTATAATCCTAAAATGGACATATTCTGGTTTAGAATAGGTGGTTATGTATATAAGCTTGATTATACTGTCCTTCGTGCGCTTTTAACCTGTCTAATACGAAAGTTCTAGATGATCATGATTTTTTATAGATGATTATTGGAAAAGCCTTACGGATGAAAGCTATTTTGATTCTAGGAATGCACCTAACACTTTAATTCGTAGCACTGAGTACTTACTGCTTCATAAATTTATGTGCTTAATTGTTTTTAATAAAACTGAAAG
>JANVCQ010000004.1:25513531-25536055 GCA_025531925.1 Erythroxylum plowmanianum
AGTTTTGGAGGGGAGTATTGATAGAGCTAGAAGGTCATTTGTTTACAGTAGGCGTAAGAAGAAGTTGGAGAATCCTAACACGTGAGTTAGTTACAAATAAGTGATAGGTGTCAACTAATAATTGGGGTAGGATGGTATATAAAACGATGGGAATAACATGTAAGGGGATATGCGTGAATTCTGCTCTGAGAGTATGGTTAGGGAGGTACAGCCCCTCATATGGATTGGTCCTTATTTTGGTTGTAATAGCATATTTCTAAAGAATATCAATATACAATACTGAATCGATGAGATTGTTTTGATCCATCTGATTCATTTATTCTCATAATACAGTCATACTTAGGTGAATTCTATTAGTTAACCTACTCGTTCAATTCAAATTGCTCCACGGACAAGTTAATTAGAACAGAATTGACTTGAATTGTGTTGAATTCTATCAACTTAGATTATTTATGATTTCTATTTTTATTTTTGTTATTAGGTTTTAATAGGAATGCTTTGAGTTGAATTTCTATTGGATGTTAATCATTTTAAATATTACAATCAATTGCATTCTTCGAATGAAATATCCATATTGTTCTTCGTGCAATAAAACAAATCAATATGAGAAAAATAAGAAAAGCGTAAAACCAAATAATTTGTGAAAAAGTTATGATGGATATCCAAGTCAATATCAAAAAATAGGAGAAGATAAGAAAAAAAAACCATCAGTCACAAAATGGGGAAAAAATCTGGAGATGAGAGAGTTTTCAAGAGAAATAGACATGAAAGTAAGAAAATACCTTGAACCTTTTACAAAAGCCAGTTTCCTTCAACAAAGTCCCTGGTGGAAAAACCATTGCCGATATGGAATTAAGCTCTTCTTTCCACTTTTTCATCATTATTGGACCTGTTTTTCTGTGTGTTCTAAATCATATGGAATAGAATCACTGACATAAATGATCTCATCCAACCCAAGGTCAAGAAATAAAGAGAATATAATTTAGTAATTCTATAAAAACTTGTAAATTCGGTGCAGGGATATTGTGACGAAAACGTGAGTTGCATGGACGAGGGAAGAAGACGAGGGAGACAGTGTTGTAGAAGACAAGTTTAATAAGCTAAACGTTGTGTATGGAGCAACGGACACGCACCAGACTCACGTGCTAACAGTCTGGAATATTCCATGTATCGTAGATATATCTGTTGTAACAGAACAAGAATGGTAGGCAATGAATGAATGATTTTCTAATCTCTATCTTCTCTCTCTCTCTCTCTCTCTGTGTCCCTCTCATTCTGTATGATCGACCATTCCTTACAAGGTATTGTGTGACGTTAGTGTGGGAGTAAGCGTAAATATTACAACATCTGGTATCAGAGCATACGTTCCTCAGACTAGGTATGGCATAGAGTACGCAAGGCATCAAAGCTCGTCGGTTGGAGGAAAGTATCAAAAGCATGATGGAGGCTCAGTCTCGATATGAAAAAGAAATCAGTGAAATCAAATCCATGTTTCAATAGCTCATGCAAAAGATGGATAAAGAAGAGTCGGAGACGTTGGTAAGAAGTGTTGGAGATGGAGGACGGGGTACAATACTGATGAGGGCCAATAAGACAAAATTTTCAACATTTGACAACACAAGGGTGAGGAGTTAGAGCTACCGGTGTGACCAATTTTTTACAATGGAGCAAACACCTGAGGAGATGAAGATAAGACTCGCTTCTCTTCACATGGAAGGTGTAGCTCTCCAATGGTATCAGCTGACGATTCAAAATCGGAAAGAGAGCAACGAAATGAAATGGGAGGATTTCATCTCTCTCATCTGACAACGTTTCGATGAAAATATTTTTAAGGATCCAATAGGTGATTTAAAAGAGTTACGATAGGAAGGATCGATGTTAGATTAATGCACCCTGTTTGATCGGTACTCTAATAAACTCATCTTACCTGAAAATACTTAGTGGGATTTTTCCTAAAGGGGCTCAAACCGAAGTTGGGACTGGCAGTTAAAATGATGGATCCATAAACCCTACACCAAGGGCGATCATGGCAGCCAACGTCCCAGTGTACTTCAGAAAAGGTGGCAGGATAGGGAGTATAGAAGGAGGAGAATCTAGCCATTACAAAGGAAATAACCATACCACGTTCTTATCAAAACACCATTCGGAGGCGGGATTGCTGCCTACCCCAGGAAGTCAAGGCAGCAGAAACACCACTTACAAGGGCCATCATAGTAGTAGGACATCTAGCAGTAAGGACTTCGATGAGAAAAGAGCCAAAGGGTTGTCCTTTTTGTGTGACGAGAAATATACCCCGGGCCATTATTGTCAAAAGAGATAGTTTGAACTCTACATGGTGGAAGACGAGGAGCAGGAGGAAGAGGAAATAGGAAATAAGGAACCAGAAGACAGAGCTCCCCTCAATCCTAATGTCTCAATGGAGGTCATTTGGGGTTTAAAGGAGCAAACCGATTACAAATAACTACAGGTCGTGGGGAGTCACCGAAAGAGGCTCCTCCACATATTGGTGGATAGTGGAAGTATGCACAACTTCTTGGATGAGAAAGTAATGCGGAAAGAAAAGGTGGAGGTAGATAACATCAAGCCCATAAGCATTACCATGGGAGGAGGACTGAAGCTGGAGTGCAAGCAGGTATGCAGAAATTTTGTGTGGAAAATGTAAGGGGTACAATTCGTGACAGAAGCTTTAATCATCAAATTGGGAGGTTGTGACATGGTTCTGGGAGTACAGTGGTTGATTACACTGGATGATGTATTGTGTAACTTCAAGAAGTGCACAATGGAGTTCCATTGGGAAGGCAAGATCGTGAAGCTAACGGGGAGACCAGAAATGCCAGCCAAAAAGGTATCGGGCAAGAACTTCCATAGGGTGATCCAAAACGCTAGCCAAGATATGCTATTTATGTTGAGATTGATAGATACAATAAAATTCCAAATGCAACAGCTGGAAATCAACGAAGATGGTCAGACTAGAGACGAATTGGAAGGACTGTTAGCAGAGTATGGGGAGATTTTCTTGGAACCGAAGAGGTTGCCACCGAGCAGAGCATGTGATCATGCAATACGCCTCAAACTCGAAGTAAAGACCATATGGCTATCGGGGGAACAGAAGGTTATGATAGAGAAAGCAATGCAAGAGTTGGTTGGATAAGGGTTCATACGGAAGAGCGTTAGTCCGTATGCTTCACCAGTGATCCTAGTGAGGAAGAAGGATAACTCCTGGAGGATGTGCATCGACTATAGGGAATTAAACAAGCATACGATAAAGAGTAAATTCCCAATTCCACTTATAGAAGAGCTGCTGAAGGAATTGAAAGGATCTAGATGGGACTCAAAGCTGGATGTACGATTAGGGCATCATCAAATAAGGATGAAGGAAGAGAATGTACTGAAAACAGCTTTCAGAACTCACGAAGGACAATTTGAGTTCTTGGTGATGCCGTTCGGCCTCACGAACGTGCCATCAACATTCCAAAGCCTCATGAAGAAGTATTTAAACCTTTCCTTCGACAATTTTTTCTTGTCTTTTTTGATGATCTTCTTGTTTATAGCTCCGACTTCTAGCAACATTTGAAGCATCTTCGACTGGTTCTGGAGGTATTGCAACAACAACAATTGTTCGTTAGGGGAAGTAAATGTACATTCGAGGTGAGACAAGTCGATTACTTGGGACACTCAATGTTTGAGAAGGGCGTAGCCACGAACACTAAGAAGATAGAGACTATTCAACAATAACCCCAACGGCATACGTTGAAGGAGCTTCCGGGGTTTCTCGAGTTGACAGATTATTGCAGAAGGTTCATCAAACATTATGGGGTCTTAGCTAAACCTCTCAATACGATGTTAAAGAAATATGAAGCGGGGCGTTGGGAAGGGAAGGAGGAACAATAGGAGGCATTTGAACAGCTAAAGAAAGGTTGATGACAACCCCAGTACTGGCATTACCGAACTTCACTAAAATATTTGTGATTAAGGCAGATGCATGTGACAAGGGGATCGGAGCAGTTTTGCAACAGGAGAGTCGACCTATAGCTTATATGAGCAAAGCATTGGCTCCTAAACATCAAGGATTGTCGACATACGAAAAAGAATTCTTGGCCATAATCAAAGCGGTGAAACAATGGTACCATTATTTAAGTGGTAGATCCTTTCATGTACAAATCGATCACCGGAGCTTGAAATACCTTCTGGAGCAAAGGATCTCCACACCCTTCCAACAAAATTGGCTACCGAAGCTGATTGTGTACGACTTTGAGGTCATTTACAAAAACGGAAAGGAGAACTTGACTACAGACGCACTATCCTATGTCTCCAGCTTTGAACTACTTACAATGGCTATATCACAAAACCAAGCAATCATGTTGGATGAAATTCGAGAGGGCTGGGAGAAGGATAAGACAATTAAAGATCTCATCAGAAGATTAGAAACTACCGAGACTCTTATGGGAAATTACAAATGGAAACAAGGAATGTTAAGGTGGAAGAGTAGAATTGTAGTGAGCTACGACAAAGGTCTTAGGGAGAAAATAATAACACTGGGGCATGACAGTCCAAAAGGGGGCATTTGGGGGTGACAGTGACGATTAAACGAGTACAAAGTCTCTTCCACTAGAAGCAAATGACTAAGGATGTGAGAAATCATATCAAGAATTGTGCGGTCTGCCAAAGGAATAAGTATGATCATGCAGCTTATCCAAGGTTATTACAACCTTTACAGGTGCTGGAGGGTTGTTGGAAGGAAGTCACAATGGACTTTATAGAAGGGTTTCCACCTTCTCATGGGAAGTATTCGATCTTTGTTATTGTGGATAGGTTCAGTAAGTATACGCATTTTGTGGCAATCAAACACCCTTACACAACTGTCTTCATGGATTACATATTTAAACTGCATGGAATGCCCGACAAATTATTACTGATAGGGATCCATTATTTTTAAGCAAATTATGGCGTGAGATGTTTAGGTTACAAAACATGAAGCTACAACCTTTGACCACATATCATCCGCAGACGGATGGGCAGTCAGAAGCAGTGAATAAAACGCTTGAGACACACTTGAGGTGTTTTTGCTGTGATGCACCCCAGAAGTGGACAAGATGGCTAACCATGGCCAAATGGTGGTATAACACTTCGTACCACTCGGCCATAAACATGACCCCCTTTGAAGTCCTTTCCGGGTATCCACCACCCTTGTACGTGCCATATGTGGCAAGGGATTTCAGGAATGGGGGAATGGATCAAATGTTCCAGGAGAGGGAGGAAACGTTACAAATTGTTAAATTACACCTGAACAAAACTAAACAGAGGATGAAGTTGCAGGCTAATAAGAAACACTCAAACTGGGAATTTGAAGAAGGACAATGGGCATTTGTTAAACTTGAACCTTATAGGCAACACTCAGTACAACGATGGGCTAACCAAAAATTAACTCCTCTATACTATGGACCCTTCCCTATCGTGAAGAAGGTGAACAAAGTAGCGTATACGTTGGGATTTCTTGACGAAGTGTCCATTCACCCTACTTTCCATATTTCTTAATTGTGGAGTCTGGTTTCGGAAGGAATGCCCGTATCAAGTCAACTACCTACGGTAGTGCAGGATGTGGAAAAAATTCTAATGGCCATTTGAGGACAAAGAATGGTCAAGAAGAATAATCGCGCTGTAACGCAAATACTTGTACAATGGCAAGGAGAGTCATGAGAAGATGTTACATGGGAAGTGTTCTATGAACTACAGAAGAGGTATCCAAATGTCAATCTGATGGATAAGGTGGTTCTTGAAGACAGAGAGGAAGTGACGAAAACGTGAGTTGCGAGGATGTGAGAAGAAGACGAGGGAGACAGTGTCGTAGAAGACAAGTTTAAATAAGCTAAACGTTGTGTATGGAGCAACGGACACTCACCAGACTCACGTGCTAATAGTCTGGAACATTCCATGTATTGTAGATATATCTGTTGTAACCAGACAAGAATGGTAGGCAATGAATGAATGATTTTCTAATCTCTATCTTTTTTCTCTCTCTCTCTCTGTGTCCCTCTCATTATGTGTAATAGATCATTCCTTACAAGGTATTGTGTGACGTTAGTGTGGGAGTAAGCGTAAAATATTACAACAGATACATAGGAATCTCTCTATGCATTGTGCAACCATGATTTGCATTGAACATAATGGAATATTAGAACTTTATATGTGTAGATTGAAAGCTTACAAGAATGAGAAGGTAAATTATTTATTTTGACAGCCATATTGCACCTATCAGTTTGATATTAATTCTTCCTTATTATTCATTAGTTGAAATTTACCCTTCAATCACTAAGAACATCTTATCTAATCTGTTTAACCTAAAGTTCCACCTATGAATTACTTGAACCACGAAGCAGTTGCATTTTTACCACATCTTTGGACAAGAATCTATAACCTTCTTCCATAACTAAACATCATTTATTAATATGATGAACGGAACAAAATATATGCCCTCATTAACGGATCTCAAAGTTCGATATTTTAAGAACTGTAATCTGAATATCATTACCCAAGATTTAAAATTTCTATATTATGCCTACCTGAATCTTGCCTCATATGTGTGTCTCTTCAAGTCAAACCATCTTTAAACTCAATATGCTTGATAAGTTCTTACTTATGTTCTAGTACTAATCCCAAACAAATTAGGCTTGAGACTCTCACAACATCTATTGCATAATGTAATTTCTAAAGTAAGTATCAGGGACAGCAAGGAATATTAATGAATCATAACTAGAAGAAATACGAAGCATCCAGAGATGATTAAGGTGGATTTTTAGCATGCATTTTCATGTACCTGTTTTATAAGTTAGAACGAGTGTTGGTTCCTTCAGTTATCAAACAATTCAACTAGATGGAATCAAAATGGGGATTATATCTCACATTCATACATCATTGCACATTTATGTTATAGCAGAACATCTACTTGACCTTGTTGTTCTACCTTTCCCTATTCCCCTTTATATAAGGAAAATATGTGGTTGGAAAATTAAATAATCATGTGTGAATGAGTAAAAGCTTGATCGCAGAAAAAGAAAAGAACAAAAGAGGATGACAAATCAAAATTCGTTGAAACCCAAGTTCATAATACTAGCTTGTGAAAAAAATCAAAGCAGAAACAGAATACAATTCTTAAATATAGCTAAAACGAACTCCATTGTTTTATTAGCTTAAATCAACATGGTACCAGCTTGTGAAATAAAAAGCATCATGAGTTGAATCAACAATTAATTTTTTCTGAGCAACTGCCAATGAATATAAGCTAAAGCATCTTTTATAAGAGTTTTTGGATCTTAATAGTGAGCAGTTTGAAAACTGCTTTCACCTGAATGTTGAAAGATGGATTTGCAATAGCATCCTGCTCTACAAGATGGTACTGGATTTCATTATCTCCTTCATCACAATACTTTCTAATCATACTCAAACTCAATTTTTGACCTCTATTCAAAGCAAAAGGTCAAGGCCAATATCTAAAACCACCCAAACTAGAATCTAAAACAAAAGAATCCTGGGGGTTCTTGAGCTATTAAATACAGAAGAACAAATATTATGGCATGTTACTATAAAATATCAAATGCTAAAAATTGGTTCCTATTGTATAAGAAAATACTCGAAGAGGGCTTCTTCAGCAGATGAAATAAATGGATAACACTAAAAGAATGGCAATTAGAGGTTTACAATTTTAAGATTACAGGAATAAGTATGGATGCAGGAGAGCGCAAAATAAGAAGTACAAGCAAGAAAACACTTAGCAAATAAGGATTCACACAACTGAGAATAAACTATCAACATAAGTGTTTTAAGAATCTTCTTGCAAGTGCTTATAAAGTTTAAAAAAACTACAATGATAATTTAGAGTCAAAGATGATATTTAAAAAATTAAAAAAAACAAACAAACTTCGGAGCTTTGCAAAATTTGATTGATCACAATTATGTATGTTCATTCGGTATAGAAGTTCCCAAGTTTTCAAGTAACAGACCTGTTCATCTTTCTCATTGAAATAATTAGCAAGTAAAGACTTTAGTATTTCATGTAGTCTCTCTGTAGGCTGAATAAGCATCAGTAAATAAACCTCAACATCATTCTTCTCCTTAGTCCTTAAGCTCCTTATTGAAGCATCAGTAAATGACCTTTTCTACTTGATTTGTTTGGATTTCTCAACTTAGTAGGCTCATTTACTCCTCTCCTTCTAGTTGTTTTAGATATTCCAAGCATGGCTCTTGTCGCTAGGGGTTTACTACATCTTCATCTTCAACTATAGGCCAGAAAATAGGTCCTCTAATAGGCTGTAAGACATGCTCATACACTGCTATAAATTTATACTTCTTGTAGCACTCATCCATATATGTCTTTGGCTGTTGTTTTGAATGGTGAATAGAACTTATAACATGCTTGCAAGGATATCTATATAGCTCCCCCGCTCGAGAACATGTGATTGGTTTCTACCAATCCTCACAATATGTTTCACATCACCTTTGCTAATTTCATATGCTCTATCACCATTCCAGACCATTCTCCACTGTATAGCATCTTTCTTATTCATTTCTAATTTATTGACAACTCTGGGTGCAACTTCTGATTTCCAGCCATGTGTAAATTGTCTCCTCTCTGCATGCCTCTTCATCACCATAATTTTGATTATTTCTAGCATGCTTATAATTGGCCTATCTCTAGCCGGTAATATCCATCCATTGAATGTTTCACTCACGTTGTTATCGACAACTGGACATTTGGATTCAAATGACTGGGAACATTGTGCCCATCTCTCCTTTGGATATTCGAGTAATGATGATGCACATCTAAGTGTGATTTTGTCCAACCTTTTCAACTATTCGTTAAATTCTTCCACATATGTTGACCAAGCACAATTCCAAAATTGCTTGCCAAGTCTTTTCCTTTGAAGTTCATGTGTCAATTATGGTATATGTGACATGCACACATACGAAGAGTGGCATATGGGATTGTGTCTTCTACTGCTCTAATCAATCCCTATAACAATAGAATATATAAAGTTAGTATACAGTTGATACAGTATAATATGTTCATTAATCAATGAAAAAATAAATACGTTCTACATATTTGATATTATTATTAGTCCTTCACCACTACCCAACTCCAAGTCCAAAGCATTATTATTAGTCCTTCACCACTACCCAACTCCAAGTCCAAAGCCAACAAACTCATAAACTAGGTCCACAAATCAGTGTTCTCTACCTCAACAACTATTCATGCCAATAGATATATACCTCCATCCCCATCCCTCCCAACTACACTTAATAATTGACCTTGGAATTCAGTCTTCAAAAAACAACCATCAATACCAAAGATAGGCCTCAAATGCCTTCATCCTCTTTTTATCAAAGCATATGTGTAATCTTTTGAACTACAAAAAAGAGATAAAGATGCATGAATTAATGAATAAACTTTATAGACAACTATATGTTTTAATTATTATTGTCAATAACATGTAGAACTTAATAATTGCATACCTGTAACAAACTAGTTTCTTGATTTCTAGCCAGCTTTAACTCAATTGCTGATCCAGGGTTACTATTCCTCAACTCATGAGTGTATCCTTGTAGTTTCAGATACTCATTCACATAATCACTCGCCCTTTTTTTTTCTCAATCTCCTCTTAGCAGCTCTACACATAGTTAAGTTGACAAATATATTAAGCTTTTCTCAACATTCTTCAACCATCTTCGTCGTCGAGATACTAGGCTTCTCAAGTATTCTGTCCCAAAAATGCCTCATTAGGAACTTAGTGGAAACCAATTTTGTTTTGTTGGTCATAAAAAAAAATATTCTCATCATTGTATGTCACCACTTTAAAGCACCCATCATTTTTAAGACAAACGACATACGATTGCTATGGGCATCCCTCAATACATCTGACTCTCATCCTATGTCTTCACTTTTCTTAAACTTTACATTGTAGCTTATCCGCGCTGTATAATTCACAATAGATTCTCTAAAACTTTTGCAAAGTCAAACTCCATTCTTAATCTCCAATTTGGTTTAGCATCAGATGGATTGTGCCTTATACTACTCGGTCTTTGCAACACCTCACCAGGCTCTTCTCCTCTAGGATATTGATCACTACGAATAGAACTACCAAAATATGTCGACTCAATTTCAACTAGTTTGTGGTCATTAGGACTTTCAACATGTATGAAACCATCGTCATCCTCATCATCATCATCATCCACCTCTGCATCAACTCCTAAACTAACGCCTTTAATATTAACACCTTCGATGGCTCCATTACTTTCCTCCTCACCCTCTGTGGTTCCACAACTTGCCTCGTCACCCTTCCTATCTCCATCCTCTCCTCCTGACATAGACAATAGCTCAAGTACAAATGATGGGATATTGATCATATGAGTTACATATACATCAATTCTTTCGTGAAATTTCATCAGATTGATAAGTCATAGATAATTTTCATTTAACTCAATTAACTTCAAAAACTCACTAAACTCAAAATTGGGTTCTCTATAATAAGCCTTATCGACTTGAAGGTATCCTAACTCCTTCCCCGTCTCATATAATTGCCTATAACTATCAAAATCCAGGTCTACTTTATCAAAAATTCTTGATTCCTTATCGACATATTTCAACTCTAGCTCTTCAACAAACTTTCCACCATAGAACAACCTTGTGCTTCCATGTTCAGCCATCATATACCTGTTCAAAACAAATTTATAAACTCAAGTGATCACCAAAAAGCATACATTTAAATGATATTATCAACAATATAATGGACACTTCACCGTAAAACTTACATTTAAATATTCTAATGCATGTTCCTAGGATTGGTTACAGATAGCATTACAATCCTCTACCCTTAGTAAGGTGATGATGTTATTATTCCTTCGTGCCTAAAGCACTTTATGGAAATGGAAAGTCACCCAACTTAGAGATGAAAGTTTCATGTTGAGAAGGCAGAGAGGGAATGAAAGTTTTAAGTTGATTATTTTTCGTTTCTAAAAATGAAAAGGGTTTCAGATTAGGTGATAGATGAGAAAATACCCACCAATTTTTGTCAACTAAGGGCCAAATAGCTAGTAACATATGGTTAGGTATTTTAATCTAACATTTGGTGAGTAAGTAGGGAATATTTTTCAAGACACTTCAATACTTGAGATACAAGATCTAAACTCATTTCCAATGGTTCTTAGTGTATCTGTCCCATATTATATAATTAAGATAAACTAACACTTAAACCTTAATTTATTTAATATTTAAACAAAATAACAACTTTGTTAAATTCTAAATTTTGATGTGTGTTATTCCTCTTTTTCATCATTCTTACAATAGATTAGGGGAAAACAAAATAATATGAAAGAAGATAATAGCAAGAGTTATGTTTTTGTAAGCTTTTAATGAACACCTCTAAAAATACGTGTCTCAGATAAACGTAAGGAAGAAGGGAATTGAGTGTAATGATCAGTTGAGGAAGTTAGTTAAACAGTTGTTGGAGGAATATAATCATTAACTTTTCTTTTCACTCTTTAATCCCTTAATTTCTTATTTATTATATGAAGAATTATCATATATCTTTAACCACAACAGTGTGGTATCATAGCAAAGACATTAGATCACATGACTAGAAGAAATTTGAAAATTTCAATTGAATGAGGCTAAACATGAGCATAGAGATAAAGAAATAAAGACACAAATTTATTGATATTTTCAATAATAACAATCATCAAGAGGCATTAATAAGAATATATTTTTAAGAGTGAACATTTATTTCTATTAGATGGAACATGATGAAGGTAAGAATTGCATCGATGCTATACTGATACACGAACTTCAACAACAACCTTAAGGCACCATGACTTACATCTAACACCACAAGCATAGGGGACCATATCTTACATGCAACACCACAACAATCACAAGGGACCACAACATGCAATACTAAAAAAGCAAAAAAAAAAACACGATGAGGCAGAAAATAATGAACACAAACACACAAATTTAGGGGACAACAAAAACATAAAAAACAGACAACAATGACATACTACGATGAAATGTTATCTGAGGAAGAACACACAGTGAAGAAGATAGAAGATGCACGAGATGACAGATTATGTCAGAAGAAAATAGAAGATTAGGGATTAGGAAAAGGACAATGGGAGATTAGGGATGTGAGAAGACTATGAAGATTGAAGCGTGGTGATATATGTGAGTAAGAGAGATTAAGGATTTGGGATTTCGGAAGAGGAGAAAGCAAACGTTTGCATTTGGCAAGAGGAAGGAGATGCAACGTCTTCTTCCAAAAACGTTGCGTTTTTGTCCAAAAATGTTGCATCTGAAAGAGGAAGAGGCACAATGTTTTTGGTCTTGATGTGGGACCCACTACCATGCCACGTCAACAATGATGGTTCCCACATCCAGCAAAAAAGAGAGAAAATCATGTTAGATTTAACGAGTCAAGTAAATGACTGACGATGCCCTTACGACATCAGTACTCAAGACCCAAATTGAACGGTTTCCAAACCTTAGGGTCTTATTTGAACATATAATAAACTTCAATATTCAATTTGAATACTTTGAAATGTTATATTATATTTTGTACATTCGTAAATATGTTATGGTTTAATTAGTCCTTTTGATCTTTCATAAACGTAGCCAAAACTTATTGGCTACGTTTCTAAATGCGTGGCTAATAATTTTTACATACGAAAAATAAAAGTAGCAAAAAAGTATTAATGATGATTTCTCAAAATGTTGCTAATAATCGTAACGAAAAACTATTAGCAACGATTAGCGAAAAATGTCATTTATAATTTTTAGGTATAAAAATTTGTCAATGTATTTGCCTATTAGCGACAATTTTGAAACCTTCAACTGCGATTTTTTTCTTAGCCAAAAGTCATTTTTATTGTATTGTAATTTAGCATTACTTCCTGAATGACTTCGCTGCAAAACCAAGAGATTTAAGATTTTGTGCTGTTATTATGACTAATCATACAAATCTCTCTTGTTTTTTAAAAACAGTCTGCATGGAATAAACTTCAGCTTAATCATCATCCAAAAAATAATAAAAATAAAAATAAATGCGAAAAGCCTCAAGTTGCGACGCATTGGTGTCTTTTGTTTTTCTTCAACAACTTAGGCCTAGGCTTCATGGGCTTCAAGAACTGGGCCTGCAATTTTACAGCCTCTTTCAGCACTCCCAGTAGCGTCTCTTCCACCGCCGCCCCACCTTCCTCCACCGCCCCCAACCACCGCGCCACCGCCTCCATCGTGCTCACGCATCCTCCCCATGGCTCCTTCCTCAACACCAACTCTGACTCGTATATACTCTCTCCTTCCACCTCCTTATCAAATCCATCCAAGCACACCCTCGTCGCGAGTTTACTCAAAAACCCTTCGCTCGCTTTCACCATCTCTTTCGCATGCTTCCACGTCGCATCGAACACTATCAGAACTAAACGCCCTTTTTCGGCCTTGAGCTCCGATAAGGGAATGGCAGCCGAGGAGGCGGTGTGAGGGAACAAGTAGAACATGGGCGGAGGAGGCTTGTCGCCAGCGAATATTGGGTGGAGAAGGTTTGGAGTGAGGCGGCGAGCGATGATAGTAGCAGCATTGAGGAGAGATTTGGTGAGAAGATGAGCTGTGTTGAGCTTGTGTTGAGACTCGTGAGGGTGTTGGATTACTATGATCTGAGTGGACGTTGGGATCGGTGAGGATGGGATGACGTGGCAGAGACAGACGGGGGTTGGTCGGTTGCAGTTGTCGCAAATTTGTCGCCGCCGGTGCGATGGCGTCGATATTTCGCCGGCGAATTCTAATTCCATTTCCTGCGGACTCAAAACAGCACGCCTTTACTTATATAGCCTGTGGCGTAAGAAGACAAGATCTCTACATCAAAAACGCAATGTCGTTCATTACGTTTAGTACCACTAAACGATATCGTTCTTTTCACGGTACATTAACTTTGACGGGATTTTATTGGTCAGGTTTTGTAGGCGAAACTGTTGGTCAGGTTTTGTAGGCGAAACGGAAGTTGGATGTATGGCGACGGACATGGCGAGTAGTACGAGTTTCGAAATTTCTCAGTTTCAACACACCCCTTGTTACTGGTACATGTAAACCTAGTATTAGTACCGTTACGTTGAGCTCTTTTGTAGTTATAGATGGAATTGGAATTCTTCTTTGGGTTAGGTCTGATTTTGTGGTTTTGACTTTAAACTTATGTAGTGAGGAGAATGTGTATATGCTTTGCAAGAAGCTCAAGGATATTGGTGTAGCAGATGCTGATGGGTCTGATCTTTTCGTTGCTTTTATTTCCAATGATAAGAAACAGGCAGCTATCTGTTTGCTCTTCTTATGATTTTTCTTTTCCAGAAAAGAACGAAGTCTTGATTTCACGGAAAGAAGATGAAGAGATAGCGAATATGTGAATATTCTATATAAAATGTTGTCAAATTATCAATTATTTTAGCTGATTAATCAAAGTGATGCTCTTAGTTAACTGCTTGTTTCACCTGATTGTAATTACTGGGTTGCACATTTACCTTTTGAGTACAGGTCTCCTAGTACTCATTCTTTTTATTTTTGACAACGTTTATAGGTCCCATTGTGGTATCAAAAGGCTAGTATGAGAGCAGATGGTGCTGTCATATGGGATTATCACGTCATTTGCATACAGGTGAATGCTGACCTGTTTTTCTCAGTAAGGAGTATTTGTTTTGCTCATTAATGACAAAATATACCTAACGTTCATTTGATATATGCAGAGGAAAAGAGATACTAGCTCTGCTCCTTTAGTATGGGATTTGGATTCTAGTCTGCCCATTCCTTCCACTTTAGCTACCTATGTAGCTGAAACCATCAGACCATCATTTAAGTTCTTCTCTGAGTATCAGAGGTACTATGAATCTTGTTATAAAGTTGCATAAATTGAAATTGAAGTATTTGAATCAAGTTGTTTTCTGGAAAGCAGATAGGATTTCCAATTGATGAAATACGACTTTAGCTATAGATCTTGTAATGGGCTCTTTGTTTGTGGCCTCAGGTTCAGCATGGTGGAAATGTTGTTGAAATTTCATCTATTTTTCTTTTCTATTTTCAAAAGAAAAGCTTATGAACGGTATCACCCTAGTGCATAACATTTGTGCTCCAATAAGAAATGGTTTATATTCTCCATATTAAGTAGTTAGTGCTCTGTTTTCACACACATATGGTGTTTAGTTACTTCCTAATTATCTGCATTAAGTTTAGGAGCTGCGATTTTCGCGATGGTTTTCTAACCGTATAACAGGTTTGTCTTTTTTGTGTTTATTGATCTCATTGCTCATCTGAGGTTGGTTTCAAGGACTTATCTCGGTTAACACCTTAACATTTATAGTTGCTTGACTGCTAGCTAATCAGTTTAATATTTAAAATTGTTACTAAAGAACATCGTAAACTTTTCCATTTAGCATGTTTATGTTGGAGAAAAACTGGTGGATGTAAGCATGGAGAGTTACTTTTAATTTGCTTCATTTTCCAAATCCGGCTGGGTTAAGGTCTAGTATTATGATTCAGAGTAGTAACCTATTTCATCTAACTGATTTATGCGACTTTACTACGAAAATATGTTCTTTTCTCTCTGCATTTTCTATCAGAACTGATTCATGTGGTTACAACTTGGGTTTTCGTGAAATTCAGATTCTTTCGGATTGTGCATGCTCCAGTGTTCCTACGTTCGTTTTCGTCAAATAGAAGTCACATGAAAGATCCTACTGGGAATTGGATTGCTGAACCTCCCGCATATGATCCCATAGTTGCTGAGGGTAAAGCTTTTCACCGGTTGTCTACTTTTACTTGTGAAAATTAGTTTGTCATACAAGGATCTTAGGAGTAGTATGGAACCTCATAATGAAAGTTTGTCACTATTCAAGCACATTTATGTGCAATTTCATGATTAAGAGTCTGGAACTAATGAAGTGTGGCACATCTATTACCCTAATAATGAGAGTTTGGAACAAATAAAGTAGGCTTTATAAGGGCCAACTTCTTAAAAGCATGGTGCAAGCATGCTTCTTTGTAGTTGCATGATTCATGTTTGTTCTGGTTTTCATCTAGGTTTTTTTCTTCTATGCCTGATTCGGTGTCACAATTGTATAGCAGTGCACTTAGTCCGACTCATTGGTAGTAACGTCAATAAACTGAAAAAAACAGAAAAAATGGCCAAACATAGGAGGAGCATGATCCTCATATGCGGTTGCCTCTAATTCGTAAATAGAACATGGGGGCCTGTTAACCATCTTAGATGTCCATAGCTATAGTTGAATGCATTTCAGTGTGTATGATTGAACAAACACGTAAACTTGTCTTTTCTTTCTGTATAAGCAGATGGAACAGTGCACAATTTGAACGAGTACCTGGAGATCCATGCTCATGATGTGGTGGGAAATGTGGGAACAGACATGATAGTTTCATCATTGACCCAGAAATTTGGCATGGTTATAGATGTAAGTCAGGTAGAGGAGTTTTTTTCCAAAGTTTGGTGATGTACAAATGAAATGGATGAGGTTTCACATAAATAAGCTAGCTACATGTCATGATATAACAAGACCTTGCCTACTAATTGCGGAAATTATTAGTTAAGTATCAACATAATCTCATTCAAAAACAAAAAAGTGCGGTACAACTGCAATGAATGTACTGCTAATGTTCCATAACACAACTTTATGAACGTTCCTTGACCTAGATGATAAGGCTGATAACAGACCATAAACCCACCAAATGTGAGATGAACCCCGACTGAACCAGATAATAAGGCTGATCGCAAAGGATGTTATCACTTGCAAAATCAAGTTTCATCTTCGTTGTCCGAGAGTAAACAATCTTGAATTTGCTGCCTGCAAGCAGAAAACCGTTACTATCATTTAGACAGGGACTAAAGGTAAGTGTTGTCCCTTAAAATAAATTATTAAAGAGAAGAACATTGGGTAGGAAATAAGGATTTTGCTCTATGAGCACCCAACAGCCATAGCTTGCGAACTAGAACTACAAAAGGTGGGATGACAAGATTGTATTCTGCACGCCAACATTGAAGTCACTATAATCCTTGTTTTCTAAAATTCTAAATGCAGGTCTGGAATAACTTCAGACAGTTTCTCACCTAAGTAAACTGATATTACCATGGTTGCTACTTTTTGGTCGCGAAACCAACTGCTGGGGTAGAAGCAAATAGAACTGCTCCATCAATGTGGGGTCCTTGGGTAGGATCTGAAACTTGCAGCTTGAGCAACAGCAAACATTAAATTTTGAACTTTGGGAACCATCATGAGCACTCAAACTCAATAATTCAGAATTATCGAGTGGGCTGTTGCAGATAGGACAAAAGAACTCGGAGGAAATAGACTCCTTGGGCTTCTGATTGTATCTCTTTATACGTCTTTGGGTAGCCAAAGGCATGTCGCAATCATTAATCTCAGGAATCCTGTTGAAATGGAATGCTTTAAGCTTCCCTGCAGTTCGAACAATTGTGGACTCTCGGGAAGGATTTTCTTCCTGAAATCCAAAGCCTCTCAGTGGCTGTTGTTTATCATTCACTTTTAAATAAAACTGTAACGGCGTTGTAAAATAGTGATTCTTCCTACAAATTTACTTCTTATTTTGGTACATCAGAGACTTGTTTACAAATTTATGCAAAACCATTACAAACTTCAAGCAAATGAAAGTTACATCCAAGCTGAAAACCAGTATGAATTTGATCCTGTAAAGAATGTGGTATATACTTACAAAAATAAATAATAGTCCACTTCAAGGGATGAGATAAAAGTGCATAAGAATTTTATTATCCAGAAATAAGAACTAATAACCTTTATTTTTGCAAGATTAATATTTCTTACCTGCAATAAAGTCACAAATGAAGAAACCAAACTATTGATTCCAGCACGACGACTGTTAAGCACCTCTACGGTCTTTAAACTGCCCTGTCGCGATGAGAACTGAACCATCATTACTGTAGTAGACAAAATCTTACTCAAATCTTTACATATATCTAAAGAATCATGGCATAAAAATATGTTTTGATCTATAAGCTAAATGAAATTATCTGAATCACTAACCCATCAAGCCAGCATAGCAAGTTCAGCTCTTGTGCTGTACAGTCACGAAGTGGAAGTACCACTGGGATCTCCCATCTTGCATCCACATGTTGAATATCTGCTGATAAAGAATATCCTTGGCCCTATGTTTTAAAATAAACATGCTTAATATAACTAAAGATGATTGCATCTCATAAATGTTTTTGATGGTCAAAACCAATGACAAAATATTACATCTATCCCTATTTCCTTCAAGATAAAGAACAAGTTAGGTAAATGATTAGAATCTCTTCCCATAGTAAATGTAATAAAATCCCAGAGTACGATTCTATCCTATTTCTTGAACTAAATTCCTATTTCTTCAACTAAATTCTAATATATCTCAAGGTTTTAGGAGTTCTAGTACAACACATTTGAAGATTGTTTAATAGGTGCAATACAGTGAAAAATAGGAGTTGCAGAGAAATGATACCGTCCAAATTAAGTGGAAGTTTTTAGATAGTTACAAGTAGTCAACTAACATTCCCCATGATCCAAATCATACAAAAGGATCATGGGCTTCTGAAGGACCACCTTAGGTGATCCACCTTCCCTTGATTGCAACATGGCACGTTAAGGTTTATCAGGAACCTGTCATGCCAGCTGACTACAGCTTGAAGAAACCTCTAGAAGAAGGATGGTTTAAGTCTGTTATGCTAAAATGTCAATTGAGAAGTTTCATGATGGGCGACAAACTATTCAATTCCAACTTGTGGAATATCTATTTTTACTTATGTAACAAATAAATCACAAAGTGTCATGAATGAATCCGGGCAAGAAAAGTCCAACTAGTTTTATGTTGCTTTAAAGTACCAAGCAAAAGCCTTTACTCATTTTCAGTAATGATTACCTTAGTTCACAGTTAACAGTACATGTAAGTTGAAACAATCAAAGTCACCTAATTCCAGAAACAGAGGGCACATTTAGATCCTGTTCTCTAGGGCCATGATGAGCATCAATAAAGTCAGCCAATGTACATGAAAGGAATGGTTTCCAACTAAACACATGCCTCTCCAGTGAAGAACATCTAGCAATTTTCCTCTTAATAATTGACACCTTTCATTATGAAAACAAATATGTCTACAACGAAATAATAAACCATAAAATATGTGCCACTTAAACAAACCTTCACTATTGATGAAATGACATGACAAGCAATACTTGATGTGCATGATCCTAGAATAAGCTTGTTGTACCCTTTTTCAGAAGCAACCTGCCATATTAACAAAATATTCTGCATGAGAAGCCACCTTTCATCTACCTTAAATTGAATTCAGTGTCACACAGCGCAAACCTTTTGCAGGGCCAGCATGCGCAAATGCAGAATAAGATCTTCTTTTCCAGTTATATCATTGACAGCATCTAATAATTTTCCCAATCTATCCTTCCCACCACTATCTGAAGGGTAGATATCAGTTATTGGAACAATATGAAGTGGCTTTAGAGGTGGAGGTAGATTATACACAATTGATTTGATTTCTTGGATTGCTTTATCATATTTGTTAGAAGCTACCGGATAGATTGCACTTTCATCAATAAATGCCACCCCAACACCAAACACTGGTAATGATCTATCCCTACTAGCCTCAAAATTCTTCTGTGCTCTGTGCTGCATCTCATGTACAAACTGTAGAACCACACTGCAAAAAATCATTTTTCATTCAGAATATGAATTAACCACTAAGAGCAACTTATCTGAACAGAAATATCCCTCCATTAACCACAATAGAAACAAATTATAAATTTAAGTACCAGATAAAGAAACAATAATGGAATATGAGATGAATCAGGGTTACAGTGAATATGTACGCTGAAATAACAATGAAAGAGCAAACTATTGGTCTATGAAATGTTCCCAAGCAACAGGAAAGAAAGTCCAAGAACTAGTTTATGATTTCTATTCCAGGCTAGGATGCGTTACTTTATATCTAGAAAGCAATTTAAAAAGACAAAATGCACTCTTCTAAATAATCGGAAAACACAGGCAGAGATAAAAAGGATGTTTAAACGCACAGAAGGGCAAACACCCTGATCACATAACATGTCCAAACTAAGGATAGAAAATAGCCAACCAACTCTTGTCAACACCTGACAACAGACCTTTAAAATCATAAAAGAGAATTATAAGATAACGACAAATGGGTCCAGATAACAAGCGTATATGTAATGCAAAATGAATTTTCATTTGAGTACATTGGAAAGTAATCAATATCGAATCTTTACACGGTAAACCAAAAAGATACATCAAATTTAGAACGAGATGGAACAAAGAAGAAACCTTGAAGCAGAACCGCCGGAGAAGGCAACAAGGACATTATCAGAAGGAATAATCATAGCATGAGAAGTAACAGAAAGCCTGAACTTTCCATAAAGATTACTCCTAAAGCAATCCCCGCAAAATTTCCCCGCATCTCCACCATTTTCACCGGAAGGAGAGCCACCGGCAGATATGGTTCGGTTGGTTTTGCACTTGACGCATGGACTCGGCTGCTCCCCTTCTACAGATGTTCTATTTTTGCTAGTCTCTGTTGGAACCGTATCTCGTGGATGTTCACCTACGTTGTTGATGTTGTCTTCATTCCTGAAGCAACTGGACTGGCAAGTAGAAGAGTTGCAAGCCATGGCGGAGCTAAGAAGCTTTTAGGTTTCTGCTCCTCAAACCCGCTCTTAACGCTTACTGCATCTGGGCGCTGAGGGTAACAGACTTGTTTATATTTTAAAGTCGGACAATAACAATCATCTCATTTTTCATTAAAAAGAAAGAAAACTCTCTCTTTATATTTTAGAGAAATGACACATTAAATATTAAAAAATCAATTTAATATTAATTTTTTTATCAAATATTTATATATTAATAACATCAGCGAAAATAAGGTTTTGAACTAATTTATACAAATTATAACAAATATTCATTAAATTAAAAATTACAAGATTAATATTTTTAAACATGTTATCTCTGCTTTTAAGGTCAACCACATAGCCTCTTAAATAATTTTATTAAATTTATTTCATGAAAATTTTGTATTTTACAAAATTAATCCATCTGTTAAGTTTTATTATTAATTTATATCGATCCAACACTTTTAATAGACATGACATTTTTGGGTAAACCATCGATATCGAAACCTACTAGGCCGACTAATCCGTTTCGAGGCGTAATCCAAGTTAAGGCTCCTTGCCCCTCCCTACGTATGTGTTTAGTGGGGATCGAACCCAAGAGCTCTTCCCACAAGCTCAACCTGCGCAGTCAACTGAGCCACAACCCATAAGTATAGACGTGACATTTTAAATAAACAACTATCACGTAAAGAATAAATTACAAAAATAATATATGCCAAGTATATTAATCAAGTGATTTATTAATTTATCGTATCTACGTATTATTACTTATATTAAAACACATTTTTATTATTTATTAATTTGGTAATATTTATTAAATTAATATGATCATAAATTAATTATTTTCTTTATTACGGAATAATACTAGTAAGTAAAGTAACTAATTTCATATTGTTATTTATAATTTTTGTTTAAAAATAATTAATAATTAATTGATGTTTATTCTTAATGATTGAAATTTTAGTTTTTATTTTATTGATTTGTCATATTTACATATTGTTAGTTAAATAAAAATTATAAATAAATATGTTATATGTAATATAAATTTATTTTATTAATAGTTGATAATAAATTAGTATATCATATTTTATAATATAGTAATTAGTTTAAATTGATAGTAAATTAATTCTTTCATTAAAATTTTATTTTATTATATGATAATACTGAAAATAAGGTGATTAATATGTTATATAACTTATAATGATATAATAATTCTATTCTATTTATTATTTATACACATCTTATTTATAAATAATTATATATATTTATAAAAATATGTTGGTATCAAGCCAAAGTCTCTCACCGAGGTAAAGTTCTATTAAAAAAAATCATTGATTAGGTTCATTTAGGGGTGTCAATGGCCGGGTCATGACCAGCCCATGTGACTTGTGGCCCGGCTATCCGGGATAGATCGGCCTGTAAACCACCCATGGCCCAACAAGCCACGGATATTTTTAAGAAAAAAATCAAATACGACATCATTTAGTCAGGTCACATACTGGACCGAGCTGATCGGTGATTTGTTCAAATCGAGTCAAAATCGAGCCAGGTCGGTTTTATCATCAATAAGTTCTTTAGTTGCCTCTTTATTAATTATGAATTGCCTTAATATAAGTTTTCTTTAGACATTAAATCTTCTTAGAAAATAGATTTTTCAATTAAAAAACTAAATTTGTCTTCAATGTATCCACCTCTTGTGCCAATGATATAATTATTAATAATGAAGAAATAGTAATAGCTTTGAAAAAGTTTATTAATAAATGAGAACCTCAAAAAGTTTAGGCATATCAT
>JANVCQ010000004.1:25603023-25615416 GCA_025531925.1 Erythroxylum plowmanianum
CTATGCCACAAGCATACTTTGTTACACATCATTCACGCAATCTTTGGCATAAACACCTAGGATATCTTTCAAATGCAAGACTCAAATTGTTATCTAGCCTAGACAATTTTGTTATTTTTCAGAATGTTGTTCAATATGAAACTTGTCATTTTTCAAAGCAAAAAGGGTTACCTTTTACTTTAAGTTCTTCTATTGCCTCCTCTTGCTTTGACATTGTGCATGTTGACATTTGGGGGCCTTATCACACACCTTCCATTCATGGCCATCAATTTTTCCTCACCATTGTTGATGATCACACTCGTATGACCTGGGTATATTTAATGAAACACAAGTCAGAAACTAGAGAATTAATCAAGCATTTCTTTACTTATATGGAACGACAGTTCACAAAACAAATAAAATGCATAAAAAGTGAACAATGAGTTGAATTTTCAATGACTGATTGTTTTGCCAAGAATGGTGTTTTGCATGAAACCACCTGTATTGAAACACCTCAACAGAATGGAAAGGTTGAACGAAAGCACCAACACATTCTCAGTGTGGCAAGAGCTCTCAAATTTCAGGCCAACCTTCCAACCAAGTTTTGGTCAGAATGTGTTTTACATGCAGTTTTTCTTATTAATCAGATTCCTACCCCTCTTTTATCAAACAAATCTCCCTATTCAATTATATTCGGTAGCAATCCTATTCTCACACCTTTAAGAATGTTTGGTTGTCTCTGCTTTGCTTCCACTAAAGAAGCCAACAGAGGGAAGTTAGATACCTGGGCAAGAAAGACTATTTTTTGGGTTTTCTACAGGGATAAAAGGCTACAAACTTTTTGATCTAGACACCAAATAATCTTCTTGTCAAGGGATGTAATTTTCTATGAAAATTCTTTCCCTTTTCAAGCCCTTACCTACCACAGTTCTGCCCTACCAAGCCTAATCCTACCCTCAACTGAAGATTTCCCTATTTATGATGACCCTCCAGTACCAACTGCTTCTGAGCTATCTCCATCTCAACCTACACCTCAACCTCGACGTTTTATTAGACAAACTCAACCACCATCCTATTTGAATGACTATATCTGTCCTACATTGTCTCACACCTCTCCTCACTCAATTTCCACTGTCATTTCCTACAATAACCTATCCTCGGCACATAGACATTTTTCTCTAACTCTTGCAGCCCTGAAAGAACCTACAACCTATCATGAAGCTATGCAATCCACTAAATGGCAAGAGGCAATGCATACAGAATTGAAGGCCCTAATTCCACATGAAGCTTGGGAGCTCACCTACTTACCTCCTGGAAAGTCAACAATCGATTGTAAATGGGTACATAAGTACAAATTCAATCCGGATGGTTTAGTTCACCGACGCAAATGCAGACTTGTGGCA
This sequence comes from Erythroxylum plowmanianum, assembly GCA_025531925.1. Classification (NCBI taxonomy): domain Eukaryota; kingdom Viridiplantae; phylum Streptophyta; class Magnoliopsida; order Malpighiales; family Erythroxylaceae; genus Erythroxylum; species Erythroxylum plowmanianum. The sequence goes on from JANVCQ010000004.1 coordinate 25,604,406, forward strand.
AAGGGCTTCACTCAGCAGGCTGGTATGGACTACAACGAAACCTTTCTCCCGTGGTCAAGCATATTACCATTTGCCTGCTACTTGCTCTCACTGCATCTCAAGACCGGCACCTTCATCAACTTGACATTAACAACGCCTTCCTTCATGGTGATCTCCATGAAGAAGTCTACATGAAGCCTCCGCCAGGACTTCCTTTATCTGATTCAAAAATGGTCTGTAAGTTAAAGAAAAGCATATACAGCCTTAAACAAGCTAGTAGACAGTGGCATGTAAAACTCACCTCTGCTTTGCTTTCACATGGATTCCAGCAGTTTGCCTCCGATTACTCCATGTTCACAAAGGCAGAAAACCACATTTTAATCATACTTCTGATTTATGTCGATGATATCCTATTAGCTTGTAAAGACTTAATTCTCATCAAAAATACTAAAGATTTTCTAGATCTCACCTTTCAGATCAAAGATCTCGGTGTTGCCAAGTACTTCCTCAGCTTGGAGCTGGCCAAATCGTCTCTTGGCATCAATCTCTCTCAAAGAAAGTACACCCTGGACTTGTTGACTGAAGCTGGCTTCTTAGAGTGCAAACCCTTTTCTACGTCGATGGTTCCACATACAAAATTGATGGCTGATGGAGAACCCCACACTGACATCACTAGCTATCGTCGGCTCATTGGGAAGCTTTTGTACATGACTAAACATTAGCTTCGTCGTTCAACAACTCTCACAATTTCTGGAGAAACCCACAAAAATACATATGCAAGCAACTCATAGGGTTTTACGATATCTTAAAAAAGCTCCCGGCCAAGGTATCCTTTTTCACCGTGATTCCAACATGAAATTGTGGGCATTCTCTGATTCAGACTGGGCCACTTGTCCCGACTCTCAGAAATCAATCACCGAATTTTGCATCTTCTTGGGCTCATCCCTCTATTCCTGAAAATCCAAGAAGCAGGCCACCGTCTCCAGGAGTTCCTCCGAGGCCGAGTATCGAGCCCTTGCAACCACATCGTGTAAGCTTCAATGGTTGTTCTATTTGTTGCAAGATTTCGGCTTTCATCATCAAACCCCCGCTTACCTCTACTGTGACAATCAATCCGCCCTCCCTCTTGCCAAAAACCCCGTTTTTCATGAACAAACGAAACACATCGAAATCGATTGCCACTTCATTCATGAAAAACTTCAACACGGACTCTTACATCTTCTGCCAGTCGCCTCTCACTCTCAACTCGCGGACATTTTTACTAAAGCCTTACCCAAACCCCGGTTTGACTTACTTCTTGCTAAGCTTGGAATCCAAAATGTCTTCTAGCTTACATAGGGTTGATACATAATAGATAAGCAACGCGCAGACAAAGGAAAGGAGAAAGACGTGCACAGAAGACTCCAAAAACTCCAACGACAGAAAACTCTAGAACATGGGCCTAATGGGTTATCAAATGTAATAGTACCCAAGCCCATGTATAGTCTATTCAAAAATTTATTACAAATTTGTTTTGGACCTTCTCTAGATACTTCTACTGTATGCCTATAAATATAGACAATTAATCATCAATAAAGTTGGCTGTATGCCTATAAATATAGACAATTAATCATCAATAAAGTTGGCTGGAAGAATGTTTCTTCCTTTTACAGTATAATTTCATCATTCTTTTCTGAATATGTTATAAGATGCTAAAGGAGATTGTTGATCGAAGCGTCATGGCTCAACTGTTGGTTCGTTGGTCAAGTCCAGATGGAGAGAGTATTTCATAGATAATCTTCAAGGTTTGCCAGAGAGGCAAGGAATGATGCGCGAAAAAAAAAAAAGATTGTTAGTTAAATGGCAGTGTATTAAGTTTGTGTAAGATACAATTATGAATAAATATGCATATTATATTTCTGTTAGAATTCTCATGTTTGCTAATAACGACTAACACAAAGACAATTATTAGTCGTTGAATGAAATAACAAAATTCCAATTGTCAACTCCCTCTATTTCTTTCCTTTCAGTTCTTTTTCATTATCTCTAATGAGATGTTTAGTTGAATGAAATCACCATTTTATTTGTAATTTATTTTTGGTAATATATTATTCTTTTATTTAGTTGAAGAAAACATACTGAATATATAATTCAAAGGTTTACTTATTATTTAAGTTTGGAAAATAAGTAAATTAATCCTCCTCCTATCTTTTTCTATTCCAAGTAGGTTAATGAAGACTTGTTAAACAAAAATATCCTTAAAATATTTACATAATTACTTAGCCATAAAATATAATAATAATAAGAATAAAGAAAAGAAGAAAATTAATAATAATAATATTATTATTATTAACAATGTAGTTAGTAAAAATTAATAGATATTTTAATCTTTTTGTTAATTATTTCTTTATCATTATAAATTTATATTTTTAATTCTTATAAATAAATCAAATTAAATAATTCATATTCTATTATATTGCTCATCTAATCTATTCGTGAAGAATTACCATTACATTCTTTATATATTCTTCTAAGTGAACCGAACGCCTCTATTTTTAAAAAATTACCATTTTATTCCTTATCTATTCTTCCAATTAAACCGTTCCCACTTTCTCAAAACATAACCTGAATTGGATTGAACTTACAGGATTAGGGGACATTTTAGCTTCAAAATAAGTAACTGAATTTACAAAAAGAAAACAAAAAAACAGAACATTATGCCGTCTTGCTTCTGGTCTTGTAGGAGAAAGTAGACAGGACTCCTTGGGGGTTCAGGAAGGGGGGTTTGTATCAGTGGATTCTGAGCTCGTTAATCACTTTATGCATTTCAATCTTCCAGGATATGCCTGTTTCTTCTGGCCCCAAAAGCAATCCTCTGTCAATGTGGAACACGGCAGGTAAATGAATTAGTGAGAAGCCACTCATGCCCAGATCATCACGATACCACTGAATTGACAGTTCAAGTCTTTAACAGTGTATAAAATTCTAAGCTTTTCACTTAACTGAGAATATCTGTGAGTAGGCCTTCATCCCAGTAAGGAAACGAATATAAGTTGGCTTCATTGATCCATTAGAGGGGACTGATCTAATGCTTGGAACAAGGTATTCTGCAACCTGTCACAGGAAAAGTTGTTCGCATTGTTAAGATGCCGGGAGCTTTCTTGTAAACAGACAGGGAAGACCCCAGCTTTTCAAAACAGATTTCACAGTGTGACAATATGCTATGCAGATGTCGCCAACAAAATTAAATCCTATGCATAAAATGTAATGTTTGTTTCCACTGAAAACCTTTCAATACCGAAAGCTAAAACTTAACATCTTGCCGCTTCAGGTTTATGACTAAATCTTACCACTTCAGCTGGTTCTGCTAACACATTAATAAAAAACTTGGCCTGTAAAAGATCAAATGTCAACTGTCAACCAAAAGCCTACGGAATGGAGATTCCAACAACTAGGTGATAATCATATTGACCTGCTTAGTAGTGGCTCCTGACATTAGAAGATCAGTTGTGACCATTCCAGGCTGCAAAGCAACAGGGAGGGAAGATAATGAAACCAAAACAAAAATAGTGAAATGGAAAAGCAGCAAGACATATATATCTTTTTTCATAGTGATATATTAGGAGAATTGACCTATCGTTATCCAGCTTAAGAATCCCAATGACTAAAAAGCAGCACTAAGCAGTATTCCCTTGACAACTTACTCTTCATTTTCTATGTAGCAAAACAGATTCGTTTTCCATACAGACACTCATAACCTACATCAACAGATTTTAAGCAAATATGCACAAACAGCGTAATGTATATGAAACATCAAACCTTAAAGGTGAAGGCATGACATGATTAGTGCCTTAGAAACTGATTAGACTCTACGTCAAGCCTGTATCCTAATCATGCTTGGTTAATTAACAAAAGAACACACACTTATCCCATGATCAAACTCAAGTCATAAAAGTATTTCACTTATTTAAAGTTAAAAGATTAAATATTATTAACCTTAAGGCCTTAACTCTGAGCACAGCAGCATAACTACTGCTTTATCAAGATGTACAATCCTCACATGCATACCTAGTACCACAGAAATACACTCTGAAAACAAATATCCAATTCCTAAGATCAAGTGGAAAGACTCAAATGGTTGTTACCCATCCATAAGCATTCATCATTGAACATTTATCTTCCGCAAGGAAAAAGCCAACAGTGGCAGCATGTACCACATCCATGTTCATGTCCTCAGACTCAAAATGATTATTGGTACTGAGGTGTGAAACATACCGAAAGATTATGTACAATGACATTTTGAACATCTTGCATCTGCAACTCTGCCTGTTCAAATGGAAAAACAAGTATAAAAGCAACCTTTATTGGTAGTTCCTAAAATCAGCATCACATGTTCACTCTAATAAAAATTTCAAATGTCTCCATATGAAAAATAAGTAAAAGCCTCTTCAATAAACTAATGGAGAATGAAATGAACATGATGGACTTAAATCTGACCAGTGTGGGAATGTAAAAGTAGCTATCTTGCTCACTCGAAGATGACTAGCATATATCTCAACATAGATGACTGCATATATCCCAAGAGCAACAGAAAACTCACAAATCTGACCAGTGTGGGAATGTAAAAGTAGCTATCTTGCTCACTCGAAGATGACTAGCATATATCTCAACATAGATGACTGCATATATCCCAAGAGCAACAGAAAACTCACATTGCTCACTCTGTTGCTCATTCAATCAGATTCCAGATAGTATGCACAAGCAATAAAAAATCTTCAATAATCACTTTAATATTAAGGATGGCAATGGGCCAGTCTTGCTAATTTTGTGAAGCAATTTTTTTGAAATTCAAAGTATAAAACGTCTTTTTTTAAATTGAATCCGAGACTGGGTTGCCCAAGCTCAGGCTTACCCAAAGCCTAACTTTCTGTTTTGCTTAGAAAAGTTGGACCTCGGATTGGTTTGGGCCTAATTTGGCCCATGGGCCGACCCATTAAACACACCTAATTTAGGCAGCCCATTGTCATCGCTATTTAATATTCTCAACAATGTGACTCTAAATGGTTCCCAAATCCCAAACAATTTAACTGAACTAGCACAAAAGGCACAACCATCCTGAAAGCTTTATGCTTTTTTCCTACAGAATAGTTAATCATCAGGATATCCCATTTACATCAAATAGCATATTCATGTGCAATGCACAAGCAAGGCACTAATTTGAACTTATAAACATCAACGTGTCCTTCACAACAGAAAGAAGGAAAGACATTGAAACGAACTGAAAACTTGGGATACATGCAATTGCACTTTATTTTTACATTTATCAATAATAAACAGAAAAGATAGTGAAAAATTACAGAAAAAGTAACGCTTCAACAGGTCCATCATAAACAGAGCACAAGCATGGAAATCAAATCTAGAATTTGTATAAATGTGCATTAATCGCCCCACATCCCTTTTCTGATTCATGTGAATCGCAATATGAACTGCTAGATTGAAATCTGAGCATCAACTAATTAAGACTAATATGATTCTAGCTGCATATGAATGATACAAGCATGGATGAATACATGACTTAAGAAGAAGAGTTCTTCAGTGACTAGATGTGTACCTGCAATGATTTTGTTAAATGCACCACACTGCGTTTAGTTGCTCCATATGCGGCAAACCTGGATAAAAACAAAGTGATAACTCAATCATCAATAAACAGTCAGTCATTTAAGAAAGAAGTAATACAACAAAGGAAGCATATAGCATTCGAGTGATTCAATTGTAGCAGGTAAGGAACTAGGATGCTGTTCACAGCTTATTTGGAATGTGAATCCACTTGATGGTCAAGTCTGAGAGTAGACAAACCCCTATAAGATTGCACCAGTGGTCTTGTCCTTGAAAGCCCAAGACTCTGACCTCATTGCATCATATCTATACCTCTAACGCAAACTTTTAATGATAACTTTCAGCTCAGAGTTGGCAGGAGATTTTTGTTTTAACGTCTAGAGAGGAATGGGGCTAAGATAACAGAAAGAACAGAAATGACAACTAATTGCAGCAAAAGAAGTTTGAAGAATCCCACATGATTTAAGGTTCAAAAAGTAGAAATGGAATGGCATCAAGGAAATTCAAGGAATAGAAGTAATCATAGAACTATCTTCAAATTACTAACATGGTCAAGTTGGTTTTAGAATTCACATCACTAACTATAACACACCATATCAGAGCGTGTTTTCTCTTCTTTGCCAATCATTTGCTACAGTGTTGGACAATTAGTGACATCTATTTAAACTTATTTCGAAGGGGTGAAAGACAAATATTGATATAACTGACAAACAAGCTTAGGTAGAACTGAGATTACAAATAGCCTTCAAGATGAGTGAGGATGTTGAGGTCAAGGGCAGACAATGCCATACTTCATTACTCACACATAAATATCAAACAGCCAACAGAGAAAATTTGTCAAACTCAAAATAAGCTAGGGAGCATGTCCCTGCTGTCAACAGGAATTGAAGAATCATAGCAGCAGAGGTAAGAATTATGATTAAATGTTCTATGGGAACAAAAGCAATGCTGTTAAATTACAGAAATATAATAATATAAGGATAAACATCTCAACGTTATGTGCTGCAATACATTTTTCTACAAAGTCCAGTAAAATCATGATTCAAGAAACTCCAACCGTATTGAAGAAATACCTAGGAGTTGGTCGTCCATCTGAACCAGCTCCATCAGTATTAAATATGTGACCTCCTCGAGGCTGGTTCAGCATCATTTTTATTGCCTTCAATCCAGTTAGGCATAAGAAATATGCTCAGAATTACCATTATATATGCAAAAGAAATAGAAAAGAAATAACAGAGAGAGAAAGTGAGAGAAAATGTTTTTACCTCTCTACAACATATCATCAGACCAAGAGTGTTTGTAGTGACAACTTCACTGAAGAAAAAGAAACTCTAAAAATTAAGAGATATTAAAACGAAATACACAACTTAAAACAAGGAAAAAAAGCAGCAGTAGATGAAAAAGGCCAAATATGTCATTCCTTACATAAGATCATCATCTGATGCTTCTGCTAAGGGCTTAAAACTATATGCATTTGATCCTGCATTATTAATCTGCATCATTCTCAACATGAGGTAAGAGAGTAACGGCAGAACTAAGCCTAGTCAAATTGAAGGAAAAATCAACGTTACAAGGCAAGACCCATTTGAGCAAATTGTTTTTGTGCTCACAATGTAAAAAGTGCTCTGTTAGAGTGGTTAGGTTGGTTGCAAGTTTGTATGTGGTAATTATGGATATATCTTTGTTAAACATATTAATTAGAAACTCAAGATGGGCTAGAAAATTACGTGAAGTACTCTTTCAATAAGCTTGCTAATGTGCCAGTTATTTTGTCTTTCAGATTCTTTGCAACTTCAACCAAATAAATGAAATAGTGATCACACTTATGGTAACTTCCTGATATAATATATGCTCATTTACATGGTTGTTTTGGAAGATCCACATAAGTCCACTACGATATCAAATATTCTAAATGAGATTCTTTAACTAACTACAACAAATGGAAAGCATAGGCAGTCTACAATGAAACGTAGGGACTATGTACCCATATGTCAATGAATTTTAGGTTTTCTTGGGCAAATGCAGCTAAATCCTTGACATCCTCTCCTTTCCTAACATCACAAGTTGTACCCTGCAAAAGAAGAATATAATATTCATAACCACAAGTCTGATATGAGATACTATTAGTGAGTTAGACAATAAAGAAAAATGACACACAACAATAGAAGACATACAACAATTAAAAAGGAGGAGAAAAGAGTCATGAAGGAGGTACCCACACACGGTGCTGTCCAAATTCTTCTCTCAGACTCTGAAGAGCAGACTCCACCCTTTCAGCTGCCAAAAGTTTCAGGAAGCAATGATATTTTGTATGAAAACAAGCTTCACACTTTTACTACGAAGCTTGCAAAAAGTTTCAAGAACCAATGATATTTTTATTTGCAAACTCAAGCTTCACATTCTTTCAAAAATTGTGTCATTATTATTGATTTTTGCCCTTAAACACAGGGCATTCAACTCTTGAAGTTATTGAAGTTCAACAAAATATTCGAATACAGAGAGGTTCAGCCTGTGAATGGATTAGCTGATCCAGAAAAGTGACCCTTGATATCTAGAGCTAAAAACTGAATACAAAGAGGATTGAGTTTTAGAGTCTTGAAGATAGAGATTGAAAGGTCAATTCCCAAACAGGGATCTTTAGGGTATAGATTTTAGGAAACGTCATATTGCTGACAAAACCTAAATTAACACGTAAAGATATTGAATGGTCACTTTCCTACCACCTAAGAACGTCCAATTATGTTGAACTCTCATCTCCTAATCATGCTTGTCATACCATAGACTACCAGCATATCTAGCTCTGAACACAACATCCAAACTAGTAGTAGTATGATCTTTGTGCAAATATATTTTATAACTAATAGGCACAGTAACAAGGGAAGATTGGATCCCTCAGGACTTGGCAGAACAGATTTCATATGTCCCCGGTTGGATTTCACTCCCATGGCCAAAAAGTTTCATGAGAGATTTCCGTAGATCATAGACCAAAGAGTCACATACTCAATCTGCCGGTACTGGATTAAAAAAATGAATTGATCAAAAGAGTAAAATTGTTAAATGGTTTCAATAAGACTAGACAAGACCCTTGCAATCATTAACTTCCAAAATTTTCAACCAAAAGTTTTGATACTCAGATAGTACTTCTTAAACAACACAAAACTTTTGGCTTAGAGAAAGCTAGGTTTTATCATCTGAATAGATGTACGATTACAGCTTACCTGATCTTGAACAAATTAGTACATTGTCGCCGGCTTTTAGGAATTCTTTAGCCAGTGCATAACCTATTCCTGAATAAGAGAAAACGAGGGATTACAATATTCAGGATCAAATAACCAATTAAGTTTGAAACTGAAACAATAAAGAAAAGAATAGATACACACAGATAGTTGAACATACAGTGGGAGAGAGAATATAAAGTTCAAGTATGTTTACATTTTTTAGAAAATAAATAGTCTTCAGGAGAAACAGTATATGTGAAATTCTAATCAAAAACAGAATCCAATACCAGGGCATAGCAAGGAAGTTGATGGACAGCATACAACAGTATTTAGACATTGGACGAAATTGCAGTCACGCACTGAACTAACACTAGCTGAAAAAACTCAACCCTTGGGCTCCAAATAAATAACCTAGAAGCAAAAATCTCAATTTGTATGACAGATGTACATTCACATGAAATTGATGGGAGGAGGAAGGATAGGTCGAAGACAAGTCAACAAAACCCAAAAAGGAACTAACATCCAAATGACAGATTAACGCTAACATTATTATTTTTTTTAAAAAAGGCATAAACTTGAAGAAGCTGAGAACCTTTAGTAGAACCGGTGATTAAGACGTTGTAAGGGGGGGACATGGGGTTCGTGTTCATTTGAAGAGTTTGGGATTTTACCACCGGAGACTTTAAGTTAAGGGTTTGTTTTTGGTGGGAAGTCAAAGTGAATAAGGATGGAGTGCGGAGATAGTGTTGTGAAGATGGAGGAGGAGAATGAGGGAGAAGGAAGAGACAGAAAGATGAAGAAGAAGATTGGAGAAGGGAAGCTGAAGCTGAAGCTGAAGCAGAAGAAATTGTCATTGCTAATATTCTGACACAAAATATCCCAGGGCCACGGCTATTCTATCCACATTGCTTTACCTCTGGATAACGAACTGTTTGGTATTACCTATGAACATTTTAAACAACATGAATTAATGGTTGAAACTAACTTGAAATTTGATGTCGTGTTCCTTGTCCCGTGTCATGTTGTGTTTCTGTAAAACAAAGAAAGGGGTTACTCCACCATTAAGAAAATTAGAAAGGGAAAGAGTTTAGATTGTACAGAGTTTGTCTTCTTTTATCTTTTCCCCCTTTCTGTTTTTCTTTACTTAAGAATGTATGAAGAGTGAGGGTGTTAAACTCTATAAAGGACTCTAACCTACCGGACTCTACTTCTTTCTCTAAGTCCTTGGGCCAACTCACTTGCCCCAGGCCCACCATCATTGGCTCTCCTACGGACACCACGCAACTTTGATCTTTAGTCTTCCATTACTTCCTCTGCACTTGCTACTACCGAAGAACTTCTCCTCCAACAAACTCACAGCTGTACATAACTAATTTCTGTTATGTTTGTAAGAATAAATTGTCATATTCTAGAATGTTTCAATCTGTATACATTAAACTCGATGCAATAAAATAAGTAAGCAAAAAGGATTTCATTTTATTCCCTTCGTCTCCTTTCTCTTCATGGTATCAGAGCTACCATATTGACAAACGTCACAATGGCTCAAGAATCATCTTCAACCTCCCATCAAACTCGGCAATCACAGATTTCCACCCCTCTTTTAGATTTTTTAGCTTTGGCAAAAACTCTGAACTTCAACTTGCCAATCAAATTGGACAGAACCAATTTCATTAATTGGAGAGCACAAGTGACAGCAGCTATTCGAGCACTTAAACTAGAAGACTTCATTTCTTTGGATGTATCTCCACCTCCACAAGTTATTACAGAATCTGCTCCAACATCAGCAGAAGCTCCTCAAATTGTCATAAATCCAGAATACCGTTTATGGCGCAGATCAGATCAGCTACTTCTTTGTTGGCTTCTTTCAACTATAAGTGAGGATGTGATAGGTCAGGTAAATCAATCCTCCACCTCCCTTGAATGTTGGAAAATACTAGAAAATTTGTATGCACAAATATCAATGATTCGGGTCCTGCAGCTAAAACAACAATTGTCAACAATTCAAAAAGGCTCACAGACAATTTCAGATTACATTCAGAAGATAAAATCAATTGGAGACTCTCTTATGGTAGCAGGACATGCAGTATTAGATCATGAGCTTATCCTCAGTGCATTAAATGGTCTAGGCCATGATTATGATCCAGTTGTTGTTCTCCTAACTCACACAATGAAGAATGCAACTCTGCAAGATGTGCAATATAGTCTTATGATGCATGAAA
>JANVCQ010000004.1:25616798-25635870 GCA_025531925.1 Erythroxylum plowmanianum
GGTAGATTTTTTAGATTAATTTTTTTTTTTGCAAATAAGTCCTCAAAGTTTTTAAAAATTTCGAAATGATCTAAAATTTGCCGATATGTTGGGTACCGGCCGATACCTAACGGAAAACCCCGGTGTCGGCCAGTATTTATGACCAATACCGAGGTTGGGATCCAGGTACCGATTTCTGGCCGGTACGGTACCTTCCAGCCGGTACCCACCGGAACGAAACGAATCCCAAAACCATACACCTAGCCCCTCTTAAACTAGGTTTTAAACAAATAGGCCTATCTTTTGGGTTTCCTTGCAGAGTAACGCTAACTTAAACACGAATAGTGCCTCGTAAGGAACTTGTGGGTTGTTTTGCACCTCGATGTCGACTCATCACATATTTAGGTTGAAGAAGGTCCTAAGGATTTTGGTTGTTTGTCGATTCAAATGGCACTTGAGTTGGGTTTAGAATGTTGTGAGATAGTTCGACTTAAGAAAGTATAATCTGACCTTACTAAAGTATAAGTGTGGAAGGGGTAAACGTGCCAAGTTAGGGAGTGAGTCAAGGTAGTCGATCAGTGAGCGGATTCTGTCGCCTTGATTTCTACTCCTCTCTTCTCATGTTTTCTTTCGTAAGGCTTCCTTCCCTCACTTAATTGAATCTCGTAATCATCTTTGGACCAAAAACAGGCGAAATGTGAAATTTCACAAAGAGAAAGGGTTCACAATAAAAAAGAAGTTTTTGTAAATGAAACATGCATTGTCCAACCACTCATGAGAATCATATTCTGACTCTTATTGGGGGTATATATGCTTTTGACTTAGATCAACCTAAGTTAAATAAATGGAGTCTACGTTATCTTACTTGCATCATCCTTCCCTAACTCGGGTGAACTTAAGTGAAGGGTCTGCTAGGGTCAGGTGTTACGCTCTTACCCCCCAGTCTTCACCTTCTCTTCCGTTGGAGGCCTATTGCTTTATGTAAAGTAGCTCTGAAAGTTATCTCTAAGGTGTTGATCCAATGGATTAAACCATGGATGGATGTGATTAGCAAGAATTAGAGTAGCTTCATCAAGAGGTCAGGTGTTGACAATATTACATCCACTTTGTTGCCTATCTCTTTCAGTTTGTCTTTTTTGCGAAATTTATTTGAACTTTATAACCTTCTTTTTCTTTTCCTTCCCTCCCCCAAAACTACTTATTGAAAGACCGAATAGGAAATGAAAAGTCATACTACAACAAATGTAAACATTCTCTCCTATTGTATCTATTTTTTTATATATTTTTCAATTTTGGATAGATATATTATATGAGGAAACAACATTTTATCTTTTTTATTAATATGAATGAATATATAAATATATAAATAAATAAATATATATATATATATATATATATATATAGATATATATATGAAATGAAATTTTATATTGTATTGATTACTATAAGATGTATTCGTACGGGGATGTTATCTCTTAATTTTATTTTTAAGTTGTCATAAATTTTTAATCAAGATAAATTTATAATTAATTTTAAATTGTAAATAATATGTTTAGAGGTTGAACTATTGTCTCTTTATTTTTGTATCAAAATAATTGAACTCATTCATTGCAAAAATAAAGAAAAATATCTATTTCTTTAATTTATTTCAGATTTGTACAAATTAAAGTTTTAAACAATGTTTTAAAATCAGATCGGACATCGAACTGGTTAAAGGAAATGCTTAAGGTTTAAAGATTCAACCGGTATTAAACTACTATAAAACCAATATATAATCAATAATAGGTAAAAATTATAAAAGTAAGTAAAACTAAAATATTTAATTGAAATAGAAAATATACCAATGTTTTGTTTTAAAATTTGATAAACAAATACTAAATATTTTTAATATTATAAAAATTTTCAAATTTACATCTTCATCTTATTTAAAATGTTATTATTTATTTCAAGCCTAATCTTTCTCTTTATAATATACGTAAAATTGATGTTTTTAAAAAGTAAGGACTAATTATTTGACTAACTATTTGACCAATTACTGGTGGTTATATATCCTTTTATTAAAAATTTATTTATGTATTACCATTAACATTTAACTTTTACGTTGTGAGTGAGCCACATGATAACGATACAACCCCAGGGTGATATTTGGAGCTAAGTGTAGCCCCCACTTAGCCATTTGAGACACTGCCCATGATAGTTAATACTGTTAATTAATGTAAGTTAAAGCAATAGAATAACAAAAACCTTAGCTTCTTATCCTCTCTCTAACTACACGGTCCAAAATATTACCATCGGTCGATATTTTGCCTCAACAGTTTCCCTTCTTCTTCTCTTCCAATATCCATCTCCATTGTCACCGTCGGAGTTGCCTCACATATGTCAGACCGAGTGAGTCAAAGCTTAAGGATTGTGAAAATTTGCTGGATATTGTGATAAGTATGGAGGTTTAATACATGTGAGCTTGAATGTGGTTCTTTTGAGTCTGATTCTTATGATTGGGTTCTTTGTTGTCTTTGTGCGGATACTAGTTTGGATGACAAAAGCATCTAGTTCTTTATGGTTTCTTTGCAGTTTAGAAGAAACCGATTAGATTTAACTGGCTAATTTTTATTTATACCGATTATAAGTAAAAACTAAAGTATAAACCAATTCAGTTCGTGCTTAACCTAGTTGAACCGGTCAGGCTGGTCTGGTTTTTACATCATTGGTCTTAAATGTAATTATGTAATAAAATTTTAGATAATAATTACTAATAATAATTTGAAATCTCTAAGTGCTAAGGATATATTAATTACCTATAAATTGTAAGATCTTTAAAATCGTAATTGTTAATTCTATAACAACTAATGAGTCTCTTTAGAATTAGAGTTAATGTAATTGTAGGTTACAAAATTTAGTTCGCATATAGAAAATGTGTTTGTAAACTATCATTATTTAATGTCACTTATTATGATATTATTAAATATATGCATATCCAAAGTCCAAACAAATGTTTGCATAAAGTAATTTGTATAAATTAATGTTATTCGACTATATAGTTACATCAGAAAAAAAAAGCCTTTTTAGAAAATTTATGTGAAATTTTCTTATTGTATAATTATAATGCTAGTTCACATTTTATGTTAAATAAAATAAGTTCATAAGCTGTAAATTTGCGTAATTCAAGTCCAATTGCACTTAACATATAATAGTTCACTTAAGCAAATATATATATACATGGGTGAAAAAAAATTATAAGTACCCTTAGAATAATTATTTTTATTCATTTTACGTTACTAATTTCATATTATAGTCTTTTTACTTCAAAATTGTATCTCAATCCACATTATTAGAAATAGTTTAAGAAACATAAATTAATTGTTAATTATCTTAAAGTTTATTTATATTTTTAATTTTAGTTACATTAAATAAAAGGATTTGAACAAACTATTAATTATGTTAAATTTTGAAATAAAATTACGAAACTTAAGAAGATCGATATAAACACTTTTTACTTAATAAAATCTCAATTAAATTTTTTAATCAATAGTACAATGATGAAAAAAGAATTAAATCAAAATAATCGATAATATAAAATTTGTAGAAATAAAAGTATCATAAACTAAAATTCAAAATATTGAATCATATGTCACATAAAAAATGTCATTTGATGCAATGAATTTGAATAATAGTAATGATAAGGCTCTTCTCAATGATGAAAATTTGTTTACCAAATGAGAATTAGGGTTAATACGATTTGAGCAGATACTCGATTGAATAAAGTTCTAAGTTTTTATTTTTAATATTCTTTCAATTTCACTTATATTTAATATATATGTTAAATTCTATATATGTAATATAAATATAATTGTAAATGTTTTTGTTTTTGTTTTAAGTTTCACTTATAATTGGTTGTTTCTTTAGTACGAACTCTTGTTGTAAATTATAATACTTAGAAAGTTATGGATATTTATTATTCTTTTTATTTGATGTTTTGATTTAATATTATTTATTATATGATGAAATTGTAACATTTTAAGTATTTTGTATTGTCTATCTTTTTTCATTTAATTATAGTTATTATTTATATGTCAAATACGTGAAAGGTTATATTAATATAAATTAATAAATTTTTATTATTTCAAATTATTATTATTATGAATTCTTTAGATAGGGTTGATATGAAATTATAAATTATAAAGTACAATATTGATATATTGTTTTGTAATTTTTAAAAAAGACCCAAAACGGTATGTATTATTGATCGATATTAGTATAGTATTGTACCAGAACCAAATCTGGTATTGGTATTGGTATTGGTATTGGTATTGGTATAGTATTCATAACATTGCTTTTAACTAGCACTAATTTTTCAACAAAAAGAGAAGCAAGAAAGTCACACATTTGAAGGAAGCAAAAATGTTTATGAATTTTAGTCATTAATGTACCATTAATTGAAACTATTGAAAAGCCTATAAATAACTTCCTCTTTGCCTCTAGTAGGATCTTTACTTTCTTTTTAACAGTCTCGAGAAAAGCTTCTATTGATTCCTCCACCATTTAGCTTCTATTGATTCCTCCACCATTTATCTCTAGTTATTCCTTTTAAATCTTACTTGCCTTTATTAATATGTTATCTTGAACCTTAGTTTTTCTTTATGTCATGTCTTATTCGATCAGTTTATTGTAATTCTAGTACTTCTAGGCATAAATTTGAGAGGTCTAGAATGTCTAGCAATAGTGAGTTAACTGAGAAAGTTGAGGATAAAAGTTGTCAAATGATCACTATTTAATGTGAGTCGATGGTCAAATTTAAGTCAGAAGGTTATTGGAGTAAAAATGGATCGGATGCTCTGAAGGGAATGAGGATTTTATTATCCGTCCTTATGTCAACAAAAGGTGCTCTCACATATTTTAGTAGGTTTATTTCTTCAAGTTAGATTAGTGTCTATTATAGTTTTAATTATGAGATGAGTCTTCCTCTTAATGATTTTTGTCTTAAAGTCTCAAAAGAAATAGGTTTGGCCATAGGTTAGCTTTATCCCATTTTTGGTGTCTTGTTTCTTAATTGTAAATGATATACCATCTAAGAAACATAAAGCATACCGTAGACTTACTTAAACTTATGCATCAATTCTATCCCTCGAGTAACCTCCTAGGTTAGCATAGTTTAAATGTCAAGCTTCGAATAAGTTTGAATAAGGTACCAATGGGAACCCAAAGATGGAAGAATAAGTTTTTGTTTTAGCCTTAAAGGATGATATTAAGTTAGGGAATATCGAGTTTCAAAAAGAGATAAAAGTTAAAGGATTTCATAGCCTCATTTTTGTGGGCCTTACTAGATTCTAATAATCCACTTTTTCCTATGGAATTGTTGTAGGAGGAAGAACTACTGTTAAAGATTGGCTGATCTAATTGATGATGCATTTATTCAATATCATTTAGTGAATATTGTTAGGAAAGTGTTTAAGATACTCACTTTGACTCATATATGGTTTTAGACATAATTCGGAAGCAAAAGAGCTAAAGTGAGTTAAAAACCCAATCTTTGAGTTGTCTTTTTGAGATTCACACTCACTTGTCTCCATGGAATAAGAAGAAGAAGGATTAGGGCAAGAGGAGATAAGAAAATGCATGAAGATGAAGCGTCTAGATTGTAAAAAATCAAGTGAAGTACAAGTCACGACCATGACACAAAGTCATGGGCGTGACTAATGATGCACGGCCATGAGACAACATCTCATGACCATGACTCACCTTGCATGGGCATGACTCAAGTAGTCATGCCCATAACACAACATGTCATAGTCGTGGGTTTCGATGCTTTCACACATATAATGCCCGAAACCCTAGTTTTTTATATAAATAGACAAGTGACGACAGAGTGAGCGTTTTATGAAAGTTTTAGGTTTTTTCGACTGAAAGAAGAGAGAGCTTCGAGAGAGCACCAAAAGGATGATGGAAGCTCTCTACCATGAAAGACTCATGGAGGAGTAGCTTTTTGACACTAGTTCGGAAGTGACATCGATGCCGATAACCCGATTAAGCATTCCTTCCTTATATTTGTTGTTTCTTTCCCTTTTTAGAAATTGATTATGTTGTCCAATGTGTATAGATTTGGGTATTGTGAAATGATGATTTTAGTGCATTCACTGGATCATTTTATTACAAAACTATTGCTAGAATATTCATTATAATTCGTAATTGTTATATGGAAATTCATTTGTAGTGACTAATGGCTCATAATCATTGTGGATAATATAACATAGGTTAAATGATACATCGTATATAGTTATTGCCTTGATTAATCGATTTTCCTAATTCGTAATTTAGTTGCCTAATTGAATCTAGCGATCATATCCTAGGTTATTCGATAATTAAGTTTAATTAACGATCATATCTTGATTAAACACAAACTAAGGGAAAACTCAGGTTAATAGAATAACCTACAATTAATAGTTTCTAGGAGACGTTTGAAAATAACAAATCATCGAAATATGTTTAATTAGGATGTAGGCCGAGATAGAACCGAATTCCTAATGAATTTACCACTTTCATCGCTTTGCATGTTGTCTTTAATTTGTTTCCTTAGGTGAGTTTTACTTTATTTTCTTATTTCTAACCAAACAACACCCCCTAAAACCTAAACACCTATTAATTTTATTTTAACAACTTTACATGCTCTCGATGGGATCGATCTAGAGTCATCATTACTATAGTAGTGGCCTTGTTTATTTTGACTAGCGTTACGACTCATATGTCATCTGTAAACATACAAGTTAATTGTAATAAGTTATTAAAACATGAGTAATCTAGAGTGTTAATCCAATAGAGAACTATATTACTGTATATTGATCTTTGTTAAATAAGAAAACTAAACAAAATAAGATAGCTAGTTTTGATATAAATAAACTGATAAACTAACAAAATAAATCAAATAAACAAATGTTAGGAATTCGGGCTATTTATATGGATACCTAATTATCATACACAATTGATTATTTAGGTTGAAATAATAATTAACTTATTAACTCTAAACCCTCTGTTGAGGTACGTGGGTATATTTAAATAGGCAATTGCATTTATTAATGCACAATTTAACCTAATAAAACACATCAAGCATAATTAATCTATATAGTTATTAATAAAATTTATGATATCATTGTTCTCAAGTATTAAGTATTTATTCTCCTACTACACTGATCATACTTCACATGTTAGTATATCATATAATCCCTATGATTGAATATAAGGTGCCTAATTACAAAAATAAAATTAAGATTAAAGAGAATAAATTCAACTCATAAATAACCAAACATACGTATAAATAAGTAATGCTTATAAGCTACATCTTCATCCCTAACTAAGATAGCTACTAAACATAATAAAAAAAGCACAAATAAATAAATCTCATTATAAAAGAAAATAATAGAAAAAAGAGATGAGAGAAGTTGTCACTAGGCTCCTCAATTCTTGCTCTAAATCTTCCTTCTTGATATATAAATAACAAAAAATACAAAAGGTAACTAAAAGTTAAGAAAGTTTACTAGAAATCAAGGGTATTCAAAGAGTCCCCAAAAATATACTAATGTTAGAAAGGTCTAACCTAAATCTAATAAAAGTTTACTAAAAGTCTTTTAGATTAATTCTAATACAACTATCCATACCTAAGATTACAAAAATAGACTTTTATATGACTTACACTTGAAGAATTACATAATCACATAAATTAGGTTTAAGAAGTAACACTTATAATAAATCAAAAATTGGTACATGTTATTGATCCAAGACTAGCACAAGTCTTGTTCTACTTTTCTTACTCTTTACTAGTTGCTGTGTAACCAACACGACATGCGTTATAACCAACAATTATTCACTATTTTTCTATAAAATAAAGATGAGTCCAACTTCAATTGTACTTTATGTTTGAAACTGGTTTGCTACTATATCTTAGTTCTTAAGACCTTCACAAAAGACAATAACCTATTATAATTCCAGATTCAATGCTTATTATGATTTTCTCTTTTGAATTCTCCAACCTTCACCTTCTTTAAGTTAGAATAGATATATTGCTATAAGATAGTAACAAGTAAAAGCTTGTGGGATATGTTGAGAGTGTTCTAAGTGGGATTAATAATCCTCTTCACCCTAGAAGAAGATTGTAAGAAGGATTTATCTTTACGAAGAAAGATTGTACAAAGTTTATTCTTCGCATTGAAAGAAGAATTAGAGTGGAATTCCAAGAAAAGTCTTAAGAGTAGATGTAGTAAGAGTTATTTATCAAAGCACTATAAATCAGTTTGCATTCTCTCTTCGCTATCCTCTTTAAATTATTGCTCAATTGTTTGATTAATTTATATTAAACAATTTCCTTATCCTTATTTACATTGATTGTTGTTAATTGAGTACTTTGGTTAAAAAATTATTGAATTTTATAAACACCCAATTCATCCCCTCCCTCTTTGGTGCCATTAGGGACTAACATAGGTCATCTCAAATCACCAAGTGCAAATCATAATCCAATCTAACTATTTGCTTTAACTAAATCGGATTTAAGAATAATTAAAGGTATTTCTCATAAATAAAATCCTTCATAAAAAATCAAATAAATTTATTACAAGATGATACTTCCTTATGTAAACATATAAAAACTTACTCACTTATCATCCCTTCACTAACAATCATAAGCAATAGAATAAAAGAAATTAAAACAAGAGATTTCTAAAAGTGATCTTAATATTCTGATGTTCCATTGGGATAATTTTTAATTTTCTTCTTTAATCATGTTGTTCGAGTTTTAAAATTTATAAGCCCTCAAATACCGCAAGTGCACGGGTCGCAACTATAGTATAAGAGATGTTGATCCTACGAAGAGGGTACTAGCCTAATCCTAAATCATCTAAGGTTGAAAGAAAATAATAAAAAGAAATAAAAACTGCATAAGTGAACACAGAAAGTAAATACAAAAAATTGATTTAAGAATTATAAAGAGAAAATTTCAACAAAACATAATTAAACTGAACATTCACGCAGATCACAATGGAAATCCCTCAAGAGAGTTAATCAAGTTATGAGAGAGGAAATTTTACCTATCATTAATGATAATGTAGCCATTTATATGTTTACAAGATGTTAGTTCTATACGATCGTAGAGTTGATTACTCTCTCTCGAGTTATAACTATTAAACCCTAAATTGTAAACTTTAATTTAATTATGGAGCTTGCTATCTCTCAATTCACAAATTACTCACAATTTTAATTAGTTCTAAAGCTCTCTAATAAATAATCAGGTCTCGCTCGGATCTCTCTCCATGAAATTACCGACTAGATTGATTAAGTGGTTAATTAGATTGCCTAACTCTCATTAATCTGATCTAATCGTTTTTATCCAGCTCACCTTCTCAGTTTGTTACCGAAATATGCAAATATATTAATCAATCACAACACCTAAACCAAATAAACACAAAAATAACTAAATCAACATTAACTCAAAGTAAAATCCTGAATGAGAGTTTAGAATATTATCAACAACACGAAATCCTTTTCCACACAACCCATCTAAACTTTATACATTTAAATGAAAAAGAAAATGAAGAGAAAATGGAACTTAGGTTGGATAAATCGAGAAGGCAGCGACGTTAGGATACCATTTGATCTGGGGAGTAGTAGCGTCATGATCCACTTCTTCTTCCTTCTCTGTCTCTCTCTCTTATTTTTCTCTCTCTTTAGGGTTTCCAAGAGTGACTAAATGTAAAAGCTGCCTTTTCTCTTCACTTGTTGTTCTTTAAATAGTATTTTATGTTTTGGGTAACCCTAGGATTTTTTCGGAGTTTGAAAGGTCCAAAAATTTCCTCAAAATGTAAAGTTTATAAGCGTCTGCTCGATGCAGGCCATGATTGCCGCTCACATTTGAGCCTTTTGTCATTATTGTGGCATGTAGGCCACGATCATGGGCCATTTCTAGAGCTTCTATCCTATCACGATAGCGGGCTTGCGTTATGGTTCGAGTTTCCTCTGAAACTGCTTTGTTCTTCAAAATTGGCCCTGAAACACTAGCAAACACATCAAGGTACCTCAAAAATATAATATTTAAGCTAAAAAACTTGTACTAACCTACGAAACACTTAAAACACAAATAATTAACAAACTAACACAATTCTAACGTAAATATATACTAAATGATCGAATTAACAGCTAAGCACACATCAAACTATACCCTAAAACATGATGCAATTTACACTTATCACATCCCCACACTTAAACGTTTGCTTATCCTTAAACAAGCAAAACAAAAAATAACACAAAATCATAAAGCACACAATGTAATAATGAGACAATGGTTTCAACTTCATGAAATAAATTCAACTCCAAACACAATCATTCAAGTGCTCCAAATTATTAACTTGCAAAATCTACGTTTAGAAGCTCTGGACTAAATATACATATTAATCAAAACTTCAATGTCAAGTTTATTAAGCCCTTTTAATTATACACACATATTAATAATTTTTGGTTAATCAACTTTGTAACTACTCCTAAGTACGTTTTCATGAAAAGTTAATCTACTTACAAGTTTGGTAGGTTATATTAGAAAACTTTTATTGTTACTTTTTGTAGATATAAACCTAGTTTTTTTACACGGAGGTAAATATTAGTGTTGAATGTTGATTCGGTTACTCGACTAAGTTATGTTTTTAGTAAGTTGCTTGGTTAGAACATCATCATAGCCTTTTGATACGAAGGCACACATTTGTGATGTGTGTCGATCTAGTTATTTGGCTACATGACTTAGTCGAGTAACCAGATTACCATTCATCATTAATGTTTACCTCTGTGTAAAAAGATTAGGTTTATGTCTACAAAAAGTAACAAAAAAAGTTTTCTAATAAACTAGCTATTAGCTCTATTCATAACTCGAAGGCTAGTGGAATAGTTATTTATTTAAAATTTACACATTTTTTTAATTAATGCCTACCTTGTTGCTTTGGCTACTTATTTTCATAAAAAATACTAGCAAAACTACTTAATCAAATGACCTAAAATTATGAATGAATGTGACAACTTATGGGTGATAAATTAACACTAAATCCTAATTAACTTGCATATTTTAGCCAAAGAACCTAAATCACTAATTTCGTGAACTAATGACTATTCACAACCTAATAGATTATGTTCAAAATTAAATCGATTTCATTTTATGTAAGCCATCGATACATTCACACAATCTACAATATGAAACCTAAACACACTAACATAACAATATGCAAAATTCACACTCAAAGCAAAATACACAACCTTCCCCACACTTGAACAAAATATTGTCCTCAATGTAAAAAGGATACATATATGCACAAAAAGGGGAATGAAACAATATATGGAAGGAAAAAGAACAAAATACTAACAAGAATAAAAAAAAAGGGTTAGAACACGAAACTCATAGTGATTAAGGTGGTGATGTGTCAGAGGTGGAGACCAAAGCTTGATGTCGAGCTAGCTTTCCTTTCTTATAATTGATTCAGAGAGAGTAAGAGAATTAATATGGCAATGCATTTTGAATCATTGATATTTATTTATGGAAATGAAATAATTTTAATTGCATAACAATTTAAATCTACCCTAAACATGATAATTTATGGTCATTAGCTTGACTTTATATCATTGGAAACTCATCCAGGATTAATTATAAGCGGCTTGCTTCTCCCTTTTTCGTTGAACATCAGTTTTGTAGCCTGTAAGTAAGCTACAATTACAAAATGATCAGAAGGACAATATTGATAAAAATTATGAAAACCAATTAAGCTTAGTAATATCCTTTTTTCAAGTGAAATGTTAACAAAATAGGAAATAACAAAACTCCCTAGATCTTCTATGGAATCCTACAGTTTGCCAAGTAAGAGGGTAAGTTGTTCTCTTTTTGGTTCTTCCTCATTTGCCCTTATCTCCTCTTCTTCTTTAGCTTATTGAATAAAGACTTCCATAGCTTTTTCAAACTTGATGTCCTTTGTCGTTTGTTCGTCATCCTCTCATTCCTTTAAAGATTTGAGCACATCAATTTTTCTGAATGAGTCACCCTCCTCTGGACTCTTTAATATATCATTCATGTTGAATGTCACTTGGTCATCACTAATCTGAATGATGAGGTTCTTTTTTTGTACATCTACCTAAGTTTTTTTCAATATTTAAGCATGGTATACCAAGATCTAGGGAATAATAAGGAGGGTTGTCATTCTTTTCTTCATCCTCTTTCTTCATCTCTTGGTCTTCTACAAGATGGGGTTCATCTTGATTTCTCACTGGTTTTTCTTGCTCTTCCCCATTTCTAAGTATGATAGCCTCATATTGCTCTCGTTGATGTAATTTCATATTGCTCAGAGAGTCTTCCATACTTCTCTTACAAAATTCACATGAAAGCTGTCTTACTTGAATCTCCAGGTTGTAAATAGAAGAGGCATGATTTTTTGTTACTTGATCAAATTGCTCTTCCAGTCTCTTATGGGTCTCTTTCATGTCTGTTAGCTTATCCATAATTTTGACTAATTTGAAATCCCATAAAATGGACTCATCTTGCTAAAATCCTAATAAGTCTTTATGTCTTATATGAGTACTTACATTATTAGACCAATAGAAATCTGGATGGTTCTGTCACCCCGAAGTGTACGTGTTTATGTAAGATGATGATTTCCCCAACTAAATTAGGGCTTACTGAAATCCATAAAAATCTTTTGCTCCCTATAATATATATCCTCCATGATCGTTCTTTCATCTCTTTTTGATATCTAATTTTCAGGATTCTCTATCGTTGCCTTGTAATGTCCAAATCAATGTATTTTTGACTTTTCACCCAAACTTCCTACACTTTTTTTCTCTTATGATTGGGTACCACAATCACAAAAGATAGTGAAACGCCTTAGACTATAATAATTAAACTAATTCTTCACCTCCTTGGTAATAACGTCAAAAACTTGATCATATTATTTGAGCTTTAAAATTTATAAGCTCTTAAATACCACAAGCGTATGGTTCATGACTATAGTATAAGAGGTGTTAATCCCACAAGGAGGGCACTCGCCTAATCCTAAGTTATCGAAGGCTCAAAGAAAATAATAAAAACTATACAAGTGAATACAGCAAGTAAATACGAGAAATTGATTCAAGAATTGTAAAGCAGAAATTTCAACAAAACAGAAGTAAACTGAGCAGTCACATAGGTCACAATGGAAATCTATCAAGAGAGTTAATCAAGTTATGAGAGAGGGATTTTACCTATTATTAATGCTAATCTAGCCATTTATATGTTTACGGGGTGTTGGTTCTAGACGATCATAGGGTTGATTACTTTCTCTCAAGTTATAACTATTAAACCCTAAATTGTAAACTCTAATTGAATTATAGAACTTGCAATCTCTCAATTCACAGATTACCCACAATTTTAATTAGTTCTAAAGCTCTCTAATAAACAATCAAGTCTCGCTCAGGATCTCTCTCTATAAAATTATCGACTAGATTGA
The DNA here is from genome assembly GCA_025531925.1 of Erythroxylum plowmanianum. Classification (NCBI taxonomy): domain Eukaryota; kingdom Viridiplantae; phylum Streptophyta; class Magnoliopsida; order Malpighiales; family Erythroxylaceae; genus Erythroxylum; species Erythroxylum plowmanianum. The sequence goes on from JANVCQ010000004.1 coordinate 25,630,265, forward strand.
TTAAATAATCAATTAGATTGCCTAACTCTTATTAATTCGATCTAATCATTTTTATCTAGCTCACCCTCTCATTTTGTTACCGAAACATGCAAATATATTAATCAATCACAACACCCAAACCAAATAAACACAAAATAACTAAATCAACATTAACTCAAAGTAAAATCTTGAATGAGAGTTTAGAACATTATCAATAACCCGAAATCCTTTTCCACACAATCCATCTCAACTTTATACATTTAAATGAAAAAGAAAATGAAGAGAATATGGAACTTAGGTTGGACAAATCAGGAAGGTAGTGACATCGGGGTACCACCCAATCTATGGAATAGCGGTGTCGAGATCCACTTCTTCTTCCTCCTTCTCCCTCTTCTTCTTCTCTCTCCCTCTTTAGGGTTTTGAAGAGTGGCTGAATGTAGAAGCTCCCTTTTCTCTTCACTTGTTGTTCTTTAAATAGTATTTTATGTTTTGGGTAACCCTAGGTCCGAGGTCCAAAAAATCCCTCGAAATGTGAAGTTCGTAATTATCTGCACATCTACCTGATGTAGGCTACAATAGTGGCTCACATTTGAGCCTTGTGTCACGATTGTGGTATGCAAGCCAAAATCATGGGCCATTCTTAGAGCTTCTGTCACAATCGTGGCATATCTTCCACGATTGTGGGCCTATGTTATGACCCGAATTCTCTCCGAAACTCCTTCCTTCTTTGATATTGATCCTAAAATATTTACAAACACATCAAGATACCTCAAAAATATAATATTTAAGCTCAAAAATTTGTACTAACCCATAAAACACTTAAAACACAAATAATTAACAAACTAACATAATTCTAACCTAAACGCATACTAAATGATTGAATTAACGACTAAACACATATCAAACTATGCCCTAAAACACATTCTTCCTTGAAAACAACAAGTGTATCTTTAGGGTGTTTTTCTCTCTTGGCATCTAACCCTAACTCTAAAAATTAAAAGAATAAAAAATTCTCCTTATAAGGTTTTCACGCCTTTAAATATTAATTTCCAATGACAAATAAAGATTAGAATATAGCTATGTCTCAAGCCATGTAATTTACAATTTCTTGTCTAGGAGATATTGAGATTTAACACAACCATAGTGTTGAGCGTGTTCTTTACTATTTTTTTTTGTAAATAGACATAGGTACTAATATGTTATCTTAGAATGTGTTTCTTACTATTCTTCTAACTTGATTTATGGAAAAGAAAATGCAAGTGTTGACATGTTTATGTTTTAAGCCATAATTTTTCTTTTTTTTTCTTTTTTTTGGTGTCTTGTGACATAACCTCTCATCCACACATATACACTATCGTGTCTTCAAGATTGAGCTTTTGAGAATAACGTAAACTCGCACACGACCATGTGTCAAGCTATATTTTAACCAAGATTAAGATTTCTTCCTGATTTTTTTATTATTTTGAAACTCTTTAATTCTTTACCAAACTTATCTCCGAAGCAACTTATAATTAGTTATCTAAAAACATAACATAAAGAAATTAAAAGAATATAATTTATTTATGAAAATATAGAAACTACTAGTAATACACACACACACACACATTATGCATATATCTAATGTCGTCACCCTTTTGTTGAATAAGGAGCTTCCTATTGTTGAAGAAACATATCCATAACTCCTTTGAATTGTTCTTATAAGTTAAAGAATATAGTCCATGTTGGTCCTCTAAAATCATCTTATTTTCTTTCCTTCTGTTTGGTTCCTATTGTTGATAATCTTCTTATGATATAATCTTCAAGAATCCTCACTTTTGCCTTGACTTTTCAAATAAATTCACAAAGATGACACTAATTGATGTTGTGTAAACTTATCCTCTATGTACTTGCTCTCCTTTCATGTATATATTTCTAGATTCATCATCAAGTTTATACAAAACAAGGTTGGAGACTACCTTATTGTCAACATTCCGATGTCTAAGTTAGTTCTCAATTCACAAAAGTTAAGAGAAAAATAAAAGAGAACATAGATTGCTTAGAGTTCAAGTGTCTTCCTCTTTATTTATCACTCATTTTTGTTCCTACTTATTTAGAAAGAATAGATGGAGATTAGGATATTGAACCAATCTTCTAGTTGTCCCCAAAACATGGGGGATCGAATGACAAGTATGAGACATTCGAAATAGATGTGTTGCAAGGATGATAGATAGACTTGGCAATTGGGTTCGGGCTCGAAAGTTAACGGGTTAGGCCTAAGTTGATCGAGTCTTGGGCCAGACAATGACAAAATAATATTATTTTGAAAGAAATTTTAAAAAATAATAAGTTGGGCCAAGTTGATCGCATCAAGCCTGGCTTGCCTGGCTCGACCATTGCCATCCCTAACGAGAGTGTTAAAGAGTAAATATGTCATAAAGGAATTAAGATGATGGACATATTAAAGGCCCCTGACAGGCTTGTCAATAAAAGGGTGGATCTATGTCTTGTTAAGGAGTGAGCTATATTTTCTAGTGTAAAAATAATTTAAATTATAGATTAGAAATCAAATTAAATATAAGTAATTAAATTAGAGAAATGAAAATTAATTAAACATTAATAATTTGAACATTAATCCAATTAACAAAATATGAGCAAACTATTTGAGATATAATGGCATACGTGTAACTTTTGTACCAAATCTAGTATTTTCCAAACGACCCAAACGGGTTACGAAATATATACGCCCCAAGTCCCATGATCACTAGAACTGCCACAAACATATTCACAAATGATTGGTCATTTTCACTCGTAGCGCTTGCGTATTCATCATCTGTTGACGTCCTTTTGATTGGCTGACGCTCCCCGTCTTTATGATCAATACTTACTGTTTCACTCAACTTTTGCTTCTCTGCTGTCTTTGCGATTGTACTTCCCTCGTCACCCTTTTTACTGTCCTCCTCAGCTTCGTAAATTTTTATGTTTTCATCATTCTTTGTCATGGCTGTTTCAATATTATTTCCTCTTGGAGGAGGTTCATCAGCAGTACCCTTTTGAGATTGGGTTGAGAGTGTTTGAGTTCGAGGCTTATTAGCTTCAGCATCGTCCGCAACAGATAATGGCTCTTTTGGAGTTTCGGCTGGATCTGGTCGTCTACTAGGAGGTCCTTGGGTTGTCACAGACTCGGGTGTAGGAGCTGTCATAATTGTTGGAAATTTGATTGCAAGGACTCCTGGAAGAAAATGAGTCTCAATATCGTCCAAGTTGCAATCTTTGGGGATTGTATAAGCTGTGTTGAATCGAAGGCGTCTGTTGGTGCCAAGGACTCGTTCTCCATTTACTCTAACGTAGCGTGAGGATTTGTCTTTGGTAAATATTATTTGCTCCTTCAAGAAACCTGCATTATTCAGCAAGGTGCATATCGAATCTTTAGCAGTCAAAAGATACCAACCTTGAAGAGCTTTTACTAGCTTCATGTTCGTCCTCAAATCAAAGTTGAAGCCATTATATGTAGAATTTAAAACTTGAAATAAAATATCCACCTTTTTTGTATTTTATAATAATTAAGACGTAAGTGTAACATGCAGATTGAAGATTTATAAGCAAAAGTTTGGTGTAGATAGACAGTAAGAATAATTAATGTAAAAAACACCGACACCAGGTCCTTTTACTTTATGAATCAATTAAGCAATTTCTAGCTACAAGTTGGCAAGCTAAAACATGATCTACAGAGAAAGAAGCTAATAAAAGAGAAATCACATAAATGAAGATAGAATTAAATCACAGTTTTTTTTTTTAAATTTTTGGTAAGGACATATAGGAATATATAGTTATATGAATCCATAAAATAGATTAGCTGATCTGCACGCATGAAAGAGATATATACTGAACTAACCAGGAAGATAAACAATTAAAACAACGGCACCATCTTCCTTCTTCCATTCTGAGTTAGGCTGAAAACTTTGGTAGATGATGCGGGTGGGTTGTCTGGGGTAGCCTCCTCTTCGTTGACTCATAGCCATTCTGTAAATCCTTCTAAATTTTGATTTCAAATGTACAATGAAACAAATGCACTATTATACATTCCTTTGAATATATATATATTAAATAATGTCTAATGATTTCTTAACTCTGAGACTATGCCATTTCCATTTGGATGACTTTGCCATATCTTATATGGTTATGATTGTCATTCAATCTTGTACGAGGAATAGCTTTAACTTCCTTCACAAATAAAGCTGCGGTTCTTTCTTTGGACTATCATCTTAATTTCCATGTAGAATCTGAGTTTTCATATACACTTTGGAAGCTTATTTCATTTTTTTACAACTTTTTTGGCTAACGAATTGATTTGAATCCTTATAAGAGAATATGTCAAATTAGGGTTTCATAATTTTTGTAAGTTAGCGAACTGTGTTGATGTTGATGATGAGGGATGGAATAATCATGACTATTCTGAAAAGTCGATTTTGGATAAGGCATATCTTCTTCTCAAGTAATTAAGGTACCAATGTAATATGAATGAATCTTTTGTGCTATCTTCCTATGCAAAGCATGCCATTTTTGGGGAGTCGTGCGGATTTTATCATTTATCATAAGATCTGCATTTCCTTTTCTTAGCACTAAATAGTTTTATCTTTTTTTTATTAAATTTGTCCAATTTTAGATATTACTTTAATTAACAACTCAAATTAGTTACTATTAAGGGAAAAAGAAGAAGAAGAGCGTTCAATATAACCAGAAAGTTAAATGGTATAATTAAAATAGGTTAATTTTTAAATAGAACCCAAATTTAAAAAAAATAATTTTTTAAGATTTGGGTTAGGATCATAGACCAGTTTACCCTTGAATTGATTCGAAGCTGTTCAACTAAATTAATCAAAAATAATATCAGTTTATTTAACTTAATTGTGATGTGATCAAACTTTAATCCGTCTATTAGTTAGAAAAAAAAGGTTAGGCTAGCTCAAGTCAATCCATTGCAATATCTAAATTTCATACTTATTTTTTACTATTAGTAAAGGATTACTCATATTGTATTTCTTAACTGAGTCGTCTAATATTAATAATATTTTTAATAAAGTTTTCTACAATAACTTATGATATTGTGAAGCCACAGTTTTTTATACAAAGATGTTAATTCACTATGATGTTAATGGGAAGTAACATCCAAGAAAATGTCATATTAGCATTTTAAGACAATTATTAATATTTAGCTTGAAGGATTTGTTGAATAAAAAGAACTAATTAAGAAAATGTTAAATTGGTATAGATACTTATTGTTGTCATCTTGTATAATTTCAAATATAAAAAATATGCCTAAAATGATAATAAATATTAATTAATTACAAAGAAAAAATTGATATATTGATAAAAGTAACTTATGTATTGTCTTTTCCCAAATTTTTCTCTTACTTAATATTATTAAACTAAATAAACACCCAATAATTTTACAAGTGATACCCTTTTGTTCCCTACTTTAACAGTTCTTATTGGAGCTATTGCAGGTTGTTAAGGTATTAGAGCTTTTGGATATATAGTTTGTTGGGAAATCGGGTCCGGATCTGATCCGAACGCAGCGGAATAATCACGAAACTTTTTCGTGACTTTTGATTTCCCGAAAACCAAGATCTATTTAATTCTATAAAATG
>JANVCQ010000004.1:25635970-25648662 GCA_025531925.1 Erythroxylum plowmanianum
GAGAATTCCATAGACATACAAGTAATGTTCCAAATGGATTTCTCATATCGGGTCTGTTCAGTGAACTTGTTCTCTAGTAAGCACCCACACATTTGTTTAAATATCTCTGTACTTTAGCCTATGAGATCGACTACTTCCTTCATAAAAAAAACAAAACGTGTGCTAGTCTTTTTATGTTCTAAAATTTCTCGCAGGTAAAAAAAAAGAAAAGAAAAGAGAAAGTGAGAGCAAGATACAACCCCAGGTCAGTAAAAAGTAAAAACACTTGAGTCTGAAGCTAAACTCGTTAAGTAAATGCAGAAGAATAAGTATCTGCAGAAGCAACTTTCCCAATGCCCCCTCGCTTTCTCGAGAGTTACATGCTTGTCTACTCATTTTAATTTCTCTTCTCCGTTCTGCATTGTCCAAAATGTAAGAGATCATTCCTCTCTCTCTCTTTCTCTCTCTTTTGCTCAAGACACAATGTCGTTCTTGTTCTGATTATTGTGCACCTTATGTTTGGATGCCCGGAAAAATTAGGAGGAAGGGGAAAAGAAAAAGAAAACAAACGGAAGTATTGAAATTTCCAACTCTACTTGAGCATTTCTTCAAGAACTAGAAAACTTCTACTGTTCTTCGATCTCTGATGATGAGTGATAGTAACACCATAGTTATGCAATTTTAGTTTGTTCTTGTAAATGCAGGCTCTGATTTCTCATACGAAGAGAAGAACTTAAGGATGCGGAAGATATAGTGTTGCCTCAGATGTTTTATATTCTAACTTTTGGTGTTTTTGGTAAAGAAGTAAGAATGTGTCAGATATCACTGATACTGCTGCTGGGGATTATGTTCTTCTCTTGGGGGATAGTAGTAGAAGCAGAGTATGCAAAATACAAAGACCCGAAGCAACCGGTTGGGGCTCGGATTAAGGACCTCATGAGCAGAATGACTCTGCAAGAGAAGATTGCTCAGATGATCCAAATTGATAGAATTGTTGCCTCTCCTAATATTCTCAAGACCTACTCCATTGGTACTACTTACCCAGGACCCATTTTACACATGCATGCAATTTTACTTGCTTTCCTTGTGTTTGTCACATAATAAAAGTAATGTGAATATGGACTGTTATGAGCAAACGAAATGATACTTTTTGTGCTTGCTGACCGCAGGGAGTGTATTAAGTGGTGGGGGGAGCATTCCACTTCCTGAGGCTACTGCTTTTGATTGGGTCAATATGGTCAATGGATTTCAAAATGGGTCCTTGTCAAGTCGTTTGGGGATTCCTATGATCTATGGCATTGATGCTGTTCATGGGCACAACAACGTTTATAATGCTACTATATTTCCCCACAATATAGGTCTTGGAGCTACCAGGGATCCTGAACTAGTAAAGAGGATTGGTGCTGCAACTGCTCTTGAGGTTAGAGCCACAGGGATTCCCTATGTATTTGCTCCATGTATTGCAGTAAGTAACATGATGCCATTTTTACATAAAAAGCTCTCTCAATAAATAAATTTACCGATGGACTTAGTATCTCCTGTCTATATGCCTAACTCATACTTAGTATCTCCTGTCTATATACCTAACTCATATTTTCTTGCATTTATCCTAATGTCTGCTTTAAAGGTTTGCAGAGATCCAAGGTGGGGCCGGTGCTACGAAAGTTATAGTGAGGATCACAAACTTGTGGAAATCATGACGGATATTATACTTGGTTTGCAAGGGGATCCTCCAACTAATTCTCGGAAGGGAGTTCCATATGTTGGTAAAAAGTAAGAAAATACGAAGGTTGAACATCCTTTGTGAAATAGGCTTAACTGAATGAAATTTACATTGTGTAAACTGATATTTGTTTGCGGTAGGTAGTGATATCAGTTATATGCTTAAAATGAAGCAACTAAAGAAGGTTTCTTACTCCTCTGTCTTTCCTCCAGTATGTTATTGTGTGCTTTTATATGTCTGGAAACATGCGCTGAAGAACTCCTATTCCTTCTTATTTTACACCTTATTGAACAATATCACTCTTCACTTTTCTGTTTTATTAACCTGTTCATCAAGCTTTTTAAGTTTTTTTCCTTTACTTTCGCTTTCTCTTACTCAACAATGTGCTTATCAAAGTTGCCGTCTCTCCATTGATCAATAATTTCTTATTACTTTCTCTCTGTTCCTGCAGGAAAAATGTTGCAGCCTGTGCAAAGCACTTTGTGGGCGATGGTGGGACAACCAAGGGCATCAATGAAAACAACACAGTAATTGATAGGCATGGATTACTGAGCATCCACATGCCTGCCTATGCTGATTCAGTAATTAAGCGTGTTTCGACAGTCATGGTTTCTTATTCAAGCTGGAATGGGCAGAAGATGCATGCTAATCACGACCTCATTACTGGCTTCCTCAAGGGCACTCTTAAGTTTAAGGTTAAGTTATTGTTTCGATTTCTTGGCTTATCATGCTTTCCTATTAAGTTTCTTAGATAGATACCTTTGCAACATTTTATTGTTTTAAAAATTTTTTGTTCTTGCAAATGAGCTGGATCTGGATAGGTAGAATGAACTAAATGCCTGAACTTGTTCAATTCTACTAGTTCTCCTTTATGTGACTGATTTCTTTTGCACTTGTTTTGCAGTTTTTTTTGTTGATTTCTGTTTCAGTTTTTACCGTTTGATAAGTTTTTCTTACAAAAGATTTCCCGCTACACCAAGTGTAACTCCTCTTGACAATTCCATGACTTAGTATCATCCAGCTGGTTTCTTCTTCACATCTCTGCACATTGTTTCTCAAACTGCTCTTTCACTACATTTAGTTTATTCTATTTGCATGCTTGAGTTGTCATTATGTTACTGCACTCTAATTGATCATCTTAATTTTCTATTTTGACTCTGCTACTAGTTTCATGTTCAATACCTTATATATTCTTCTTAACCTTAATAAGTCTTCAATTGTGTTTCTGCCACTTAAATCAGTTGTTTCTCTACTGCCAACATTCTGTGTTACAATTGTTTTTTGCCTCTAGGAAGCTGGTAAATCTTGACAAAAGATTATGATGTTCAGTATATTCAGTAATGGGATTGGACCAAAACCATCGTAATGGAGCTATTGCATAACTAACATATTAGATGTAGTCATCTTCTAACTACTTAATGGCAATGGACATGAATTTACCTTTCTAATTTGTGTAGTTTTGAAGAATTTATGTTTGAGCCTGTCATACTAGGAATCTAGTGATCATGCAGGCATTTTGCACAGTAGAAAATCATACTAACCATGCTCGATGAATCTGATGAACTTTTCAGGGATTTGTTATTTCAGATTGGGAGGGTATTGACCGGATCACGTCACCACCACATGCAAACTACTCATATTCTGTCCTTGCTGGGATCCTAGCTGGCATTGACATGGTTAACACTTAGCAACTTACTTTGTCAATGTCATTTGAGATTACTTTTTGCCATCCTTACTGAATGTGAATGATCATTTGATTTTGTTTTCAGGTTATGGTCCCTCTTAACTATACAGAATTCATTGATGATCTTACTTACTTGGTCAAGAATGGTAACATCCCAATGGATCGCATTGATGATGCTGTAAGAAGGATTTTGGTAGTCAAGTTCAGTATGGGTCTTTTTGAAAATCCATTGGCTGATCTTAGCCTGGTCAGTGAGCTAGGAAGCCAGGTTACTGACTCGTAACTTTGTTTTCTTGAATTCTTTTATTTGTATTTAGCACATTTTTGTTTTGGTTTCCCTGTGACAACTTGATAATTTATGATCTAGATCCTGATGCCAGGAATGCTAAACATCATATCATACATGCAGGCACATAGAGATTTGGCAAGGGAAGCTGTGAGGAAGTCACTAGTGCTCCTGAAGAATGGAAAAAATGGAACTAATCCGTTACTACCCCTTTCAAAGAAGGCATCAAAGATTCTAGTTGCCGGTACTCATATAGATAATTTGGGCTATCAGTGTGGTGGATGGACAATTACATGGCAGGGATTCAGTGGCAACAACTACACAAGAGGTATGTTCCATTGAACATAACTTGAACAGTTGAACAAGTTTTATACTTCAGAAAAGAATTTATCATTTTCTTGATTAGCTTAGACATGAATTTGAATTTGTCCTTTTGTGTGCACCTACTTTATGATTCCAAAAAATTGCAAAGAGAACCAGCACCCCCTAGGTTGGGAAAGGAATGTTCCCTATAAAAAGTGTTGAAAGTAGAGAGCAAATCACCAAAGCCTAGGAATTTGGTCATTAAAGTCAGTGTCATATTCTGAGAGTGTCTTTGTCAGGAAAGAGTAATGGAGTTAAAATCATTCAGTCGGTGGTTTGAACCTTGTGTGTGTAGTGAATCGAGAATATATATTTATAAAAATCTTTTTATGAACTTCGAAAAATTTTGCAATGATTTGGAGTGTTCAACTGCTATTGCTAAGTCTTAACATTTATCCATTGAAGAAAACTGAGTCTCTTCCTAAAAGATCATTTGTTCATTATACCATGTTTAAAATTTAAAATATTTTGCAAGTCTCGGCTCATTCCCAAGTCTCTTTGCTGCCTTTTTGACGAGATTTTATGAACTTAGCACCATCATTCTTTTCTTCGAAGGAACCACCATCCTAGGTGCCATAAAAGCTGCAGTTGATCCAAGTACAAAAGTTATTTTTCAAGCCGACCCTGATAGCAACTTCTTGAAGGCCAATAAATTTGAATACGCTATTGTTGTTGTTGGTGAGACCCCCTATGCTGAGACTGCAGGAGACAGCATGGACCTAGAAATGTTGGATCCCGGTCCAGACATCATCAATAATGTCTGTGCAGCTGTCAAGTGTGTTGTTATTGTAATTTCTGGAAGACCCATTGTGATCGAGCCATATATTTCTTCAATTGATGCATTAGTGGCGGCATGGTTACCAGGCACTGAAGGTGAAGGTATTACCGATGTCATTTTTGGAGACTATGGTTTCACTGGAAAGCTTTCTAGGACATGGTTTAAAAGTGTAGATCAACTGCCTATGAACGTTGGGGATGCACATTATGACCCACTCTTCCCCTTTGATTTTGGACTTGAGACCAAACCAGCTTCTGGTATTGTGGCAAGGTAATCCTAATCCGATGAGTTCTCATATTCTTTGGTTGATGCTCTTGTAGGCTTGCTTTGGTGCTAGGTTTGCAGTTTGGTACAGTTTTCAGCACTTTAGTTCCAACTACATTTCTCACTTAAGTTTAACCATCACCGTTCTCTTCTCTCTCTCTCTCATCACTTCCCTTTGTCAGCTTCTCTCTTTTCATTATGCTGAAGCACCACATTTCTTGTTAAGGATGAAGGCTATGCAATTCCGTACTTCTGCTAGCTTAAGACTGTCCGACTCTTTTCTTAGTCAATAGTGTCTTATCTTTCAAAGATTAAAAAAACAAAAGAAAAAAGAAAAAATTGAGAAGTTTTAATTAAAAGCGCTGAAATTAGCGAGGCATGTTGACATAATAAACCATCTTTGAAAAAGAATTCTAACATTTAATATTGTATTCTCTAAATTAATTTGGGTACTTAATAACAAAATTTAGATCATAATTTATGGAACTCACTATCCGTGCTTTATGACGATACCAAAACACATACATTGGGAAATTTTTATATTCTTTTAATTAATATGCATATATATTTACATATATTAGTAACTCAGTTAATTACTTAGCATAAGAAGAATATGCTTACCCGTTTAGTAATTACTTGCAAGCCTAACAATCATCTTCGCAGGTATGTTTTATCGCACACAGAACTGGGTTACTGTTTATGTTATGTAGTGGTTTAAATGATAGTTACTTATCATTGGTCAATAATACTTCACCTTTCAATATTTTAAACCAGTAATTTCTTTAATCATAGTAACTACTAAGTAAGCGTATCCTAAACTGTATATTTTCTGTTGCAGGACAACATCAGCTGCAGTTGTTGAAAGCCGGTACTTACTTTCAACTGTAGTTGTAATAATCCTAAATTTATATTTCACAGGTAAAGTTTCTACCTGAATCATCCAGTGAAGAAACCATTTAACTGAGTAGAGATTTCTATTCTTACACCTCTATCTTCACTTTTATTGTTTCGTTTTAGTTATTCAAATGTTAGCCAAGCTCACACCGTTTAAGCCACTGGTAGTGAAGATGTAGAAGGCGGATTAATGAAATCTTTTGATGCCTGATCATCGTTTTCTCTTGACTGGTATGAATAGCTTTTTCGTGTCTGGGCCTTTGAAGGTAAGAACTTTCTGTCTTACTATTTTTTTACATAAAAAAATACTAAACTATAAGAAACTTCTCTTCGACTAAGCCCACATATGATGGCTATCGAATCAGTAACTGTTAAAATACATAATTACAAAGTTTGAAAATGAGGTGCAAACTTGCATTCTGTATAATGAAGTATTTTTCAATCTCATTCTTAATATTTTCTTGTAAGCTCAATGGAAAAAATTTCTTTTTATTTGTCTCATGTGCAAAATTTTCAACTTATGCAGCTGAGAGAGAGGTAAGTGCAATTAACTTGGAGCAAAATAACACTTTTGCCTACGTTACTGAGAATATGATGACTATGCACACCGTATAGTACGCAAGCTACACAATAATGATAGGATTAAAACGATTACCCTTTACACGATCTTGAACATGAGAAGATTTTGAGCAGGTTTACACCACCCCAGATCTTCTGTTCCATAATCTCTATTTCCCCCGTTTCTAAAGTGTTTTCATCCCTTCATTGTAATAAATAAAAAGAAATTGGATAGCTAAGAAGGCTTTGGAATAGAGAAAATAGGGTAGAGGGAACAGAGGATCTGCCAAGTTTATACAAATCGTGAAATTCTATTTAATCCTATGGCTAGTATAGTTGACTGATTGTTGCTCATGATATTAAAAAAGTACACATATAGCATAAAGAAAGGAATTAAATAAAAGTTACTTAAAAAGTATAAAATTAACGTTGTGTATATTAAAAGTTGCTACAAGATTTAACTTTTTTAAGATTTAGAGTATTATCAATACTATTTTAAAAATATTAAGATAAGATGTAATGTTATAATTAGGTATTGTAAACCAATGAGATGTTAATATAATCTTGAAAATGATTTTTTTAAACTTGGCTTAAAGGTGTGATTTTACCTTGATATTTCAAAATGGTTAATATAGTAAGTGTTAAAGGTTGTCTCCACTTTAATGTTTATGGATGAGGACCATCAATGTTAAAACTCTAAGAAAAAGCCAACACTTTTTTAACTTCTAAAAAAAGCATGTTAAAACTCTAAGAAAAAGCTAACACTTTTTTAACTTCTAAAAAAAGCAAAAAAAAAAGACTTTTCCAACTTTTATATAAAAAAAGAAGAGAAAAAAATATTTTTTAACTTCTATATATAAAAAGAAGGGGAAAAAACACACTCCTTTAATTTTTAGGTAGAGATGGTAGTGAGTTAGGTCAAACTTGAGTCACTTATTATTTAGGTTTGATCAAGTTCAAACAATTTAAAGTCCAATCTAATTAGGGTCGAAATGGTGTCGTTTTGTCATAACTTTAGAATTGGGAGGCTTGGCCACCGCTTATTCAAATAAAGCAATGTTATTTGGGTATAACTTATCAAAAAAAAAAACATAATTTTGTTCAAATCAATATTGGTTGGACTTAGCTGGTCCTCTCAAGTCCAAGTCTAGTTAGAAGCCTAATCAACTTGGATTTAACTAATTAACTTCGAGTTTAAGATATGCTTTTTTTCATCCCTGCTCCTAAGAAACAAATGGACACTTCTTTTAACATATCCAGAAAAAAGAGAAATGACATAACATTTTCTGAGAGGCTACAGGTGCAATTTGCGTATCAACATCTTATAGAAGATCTAAGTTCCTATTATTATCTCTAGTACCTTTTTGCACCCTTAAAATTGCTAAAATGAAAATCATTGTACCTTGAATGCAAAAATGATAGCAAAGATAATAGTAGACATTTATTTAAACCATTTGTGAAATATTAAGGTAAAAATCAAATATTTAACTAATATTTAAGAAATCATTGTTAAGATTATATTGATATTTGATGGTTGTGTAGATATATCACCATAGAGACTATATTGATGGTCTAGATGCTAGGAACTGAAATTTTTTTTATTATAATTTAGTGTACTACTAGTATCGATGTGAAAATATTAAAATGTAATATATTATCATAGATAATGACAAAGGCTTAATTATACCTTTTGTAAAATATCAGGGTGCAATTTACAATTTGGTTTTCTCATGTATCAAGAAAGAGAAGGGAAACAAACTAACAAGAGAAAATAAGTTAGCAAATGAACTTAAAATCTAAAGCTTATTAGCTAAGAATATTCATTTTGTTTAATAAAGAATTGAAGAATTGATTCAAATTGAAATTCCTAAAATTCAATATCAAAGAGAGAAGAATTTAGAGAGAGGAAAAGATCAAAACTAAAATTTTAATTGACATAATAGGTGATGGTAACCAATATGTACAAGCCACATCTTTGAGACAATACATATTTCTTCCAAAACCTTGTCTATAAGCTTTGCTTCAATAAACCCTCATTGTAGATTTAAAAAATTTCTTGCCTCCTTTTTATTCGGAACATATTGTTAAGATAATCGTTTATTTATTTATTGTTTACTAAAGTGTTGTCGTTTTAATTAGTAGCTATATACTTGTACAGTTCTTCACATATATATTGTCTCTGATTGATGTAATAAAAATTATACAGAGTCAGTTCTTTACTTTTCTTCTCCTCTGTCTCTCGGATCTTCGTTACACATATGACCATTGAATCAAACGTTAAATCAATAATTTATTGCAAAATTTGACCATCCTTTTATTCAAAACATCTGTAAGATAGTGAGTTATTGTGTTGAATGTTATTAATAAATCAAAGGATACTAGTAAATCAAATACATGTCTCCCGAGTTGAGACATGAAAAGTGTAATAAATAATGTGAAAGTAATGTGCATATATTTTATTAAGTATTTCACTGTATTTTCCATCTAAATAATCTTGATTTAATGGATTTTAAGTTATGTTGCATATAAGTCTAAAGAAGTTTCTTAAGAATGATGTTGGCAAAGGATCTAAGTGCTTTATAAGGCAAAACATGAAAAACTCAATTTTGGTTGAACACATCTAGTAGATGACCATTTTTTAGGGTGTGGCCCTCTTTAGGCATAAAAAATTGTCGAGAAGATAAAACAAAGCCTATAATATTTTTTGTGCCAAAGTATGTTCCTATCATAAAATTTGATGTTAAAGACAATGTTCCTACCATAAAATATATACTATACATGAAATAAAAGACCATGTTAGATGATGAAGAAGTTACATAAGGATATATGGCCCAGAACACAGACATGTCAAAGCCCGTGTTCCTCTCTAGAAATATTTGTATAGAAACAGTGAAGTACATGGGTTGAGAAACATGTAATAAAACAATTTATAAATAGGTGGTGTAAACCCTAATAAAACATGTATAGTTTAGTTTGGTTTTCAAGTTGTAATTAGTTCTAATAATCCTCTAAAGAAGGAGGGCCTTAGAAAACATATTTGGAAGCTATATTTCAAAAAAATGAGATTAGAACCATTCCAATAAAAAAAATAAATCAAAGGATTAAGATTATTACTAGGAAAATCTTTGTAATGAGTTCTTCTATTCTTTTGTTTATTTTTATTATTTCAAGAATAATTAGTGGCTAGATTTGTAGATGAAACCCTAGTTGATTTATTTATATATTGACTTTGGTTTTTATAATAAAGAGTTCTATATTTGTGAAATATATGTATTAATCTTAACATTAGTCAAAATATAAGTAAAAGCTTAAACCTACTAGTAAATAGAATTATGCACATATATTAAGGATTGAATGCATAACTAGATATAGATCTACATAATCATTTTAGTACTAAGGCTACCTTTTATAAAATTTCATATAACTTGATGCATTCATATAAGTTTTCTAGATGTATCATTTAATCAACCAAGGGATACATGATTGTAAATTGAAACATGGCAATATATTACACTAGGGTACTTTGCTTGTTTAAACAATAAAATCTCTAAACAACTAAATCAAAGATATAAGATAACATTAGGGAGAATTCTATTCTAGATGTTATATCATATTGATTTCTTCTTGTTGATTACTTGTTTGAATGTTTCTAATGGTGTTTCAATCTATTTAGTTTCATGAGGTTTTAGTTTTAATAATCACACAATTTATTATTGGTTATTTAATACTAGGATGTTTAAACTTAGTAGTTAAACTATCCTTACGGGATTGACCTCTACTTACCATTTCACCATTACAAAATGATAGGTCCACTAGCCTATAATCTTGTACTAGGATAGTAGAGAAAATAATCAAGATCACTTACCTCACCATTTTCATAGTCTAATAAGGACCATATTATAAGGGTGATACTTTGTAATTAGTTATGCGGTAAAGAGAATGTTATTTAAATGGTTATAGCATAATAGAAATGAACAATTTTTTGATAAATTCGAAGTTTAATGAAGAACAAAGGTTAGAGGCATTTGATATGCATATATTTTACTTAGTATTTTTCTTTGTTTTAATGATTTTCTTGATTTTTTCTTTTTTATATTTTCAAGTAATTAAGAAGATTTAACCTTGAGATAATATTTATCAAGAATTGGAGGCTATTTTAAGTAAATATATGAAGAAATACATAATTTTGGCTGAATATGAGGTGTCCCACATCTATATATACTCTATATTTAAACTGTAAGTGTATGGTGTAGTTATAGTTAACATAAGCTAGTACAGGTCGATCCTATAAGGACTATCAGTTAATTACCAACCATTCATAATTTAATAAAATAGACCATCCATTTAAGATCAATTGAAGATTAAAATAAAATAAATAATAAATCTAAACAACAAAATTAATCAACGATTAAGAATAAATTAATCTACGATATAACTGGATTTAGGTAAGGTTCTTCCAAGGCCTTGTGCTATATTAAACTTTTACCCTAAATTAATTAATGATTCTAGTTTCTTAGACCAATAAGAATTCCTAACTTAGACTATATTCTTTATCGAGACATATGACCCCTATTCTAAGATTAGTCAATTGAAATTCCTCTTAAATCAAGACATTATAAAAATGCATTAATTTGTTCTATGGTAGGTCTTACCCTAATCTAGGAAGATCTTGTGGCTTCCTCTCGAGTAGCTTATAACCCTTTTTACCTATATTGTGATCTAGGTATAAATCTTATCCTTAAATCTCAATGCAATCAAATAATTGAATCTTCCAATCTATTGCCAGAGTGGTCAAAATAGGGAAATCTGGTGATTAGGAGTATCAATTCAATACATAGATCCTAGGTTCTAAATATATAACCTAGTTAGTTCATAATTAAAGAAAGAATAACAACTCACAAACAAGAAAGAAAACATGAGTAAGAGATCATTATGATGAGTCTTGAATCTCAAATTTTTTATGTCTTTGTTGAAATCTTGTCTATCTTCTAAGATTGACTTAATCTTGATCAAAAACCATTGTAGAATGGCTTCGTAATTGCTTCCTTATGCTTTCTAACTCTTTCTTGGCCATAAAACTCCTCTTTTTTTTTTCCCCTCTTATTTTTATTTAAAACCTCAAATCTTTAATGAGGCCATATTACGTTTGGCACATTTTATAAATTCTTTGCAAATCTTTACCACCCTATACTAGTCCCATATTTCTTGATCCAAGGTTTGTAGGGCTAAAAAAGGAGAAATAGAATGAACCACTATAGAATATAGCCCTAACATAGTGACACGTATGTTCCATTTTCAAATGTCCTTATTTAATTCTTCCACATTTGCTCTTATTTGCCTCCAAATTTGCTCCTTTTCTTTGAAGAGGTAGAAATAAGAATTGAAATAAAAACACTTCTCATTTTAAGTATCAAATCCTTCAAAATATCCAAAGTACAATCAATATGCCATGAAAATAATGCTAAAGTTAGTGTATGTCTAGCATACATCAAACTTCCTCACACATAAGCAACTGCTTGTCATCAAGCAAACCAATTCCATCATTACATCTCAAATAATAAACAATAATGGACAAATTATAAACCAATCAAACATACCAATAAAGAGTCTCCATTATTGATCCAATCATAAAGGTCTTCAAAATACTATACAACTAACTATTTATATCAATTCACAAGTTGACTGTAATAACCCGTTTCCACACTTAAGGATTTAATTGACTCAATTCACTTCATCCTTCAAACTTCAAGCCAAATCATAAAATCTAATTTCATGCATAAAGTGAATAAGCACAAGATAAAATGCTTTAACTCTTAAACATATTCACACCACTTAGTATAAAATTAAAAAAAAACAAGAGAATTTAGTGCTTGTTTGGAAAATCACCTAGCCTTTTTATGATAGAGTAAACACATTATGATGAATATCCCCAACTACTCAAGTAGGTTATTATCTCAAATGGCTACTGGTACCGATTTTAAATTAAAATTTTTATTCAGCTCGAAGTTAGTAAAGTGAAATTATTTATACTTATTTATTCATATTTTTATTTTTCTTTTAATATGAATTTTTGTAACATGCTACTACTGTAACATCCCACCCCCTACTGGAAGGGTAAGATGGTAAAATTGGCATAGGATGGGATAGATTGGGATTGCATAGG
>JANVCQ010000004.1:25650984-25665518 GCA_025531925.1 Erythroxylum plowmanianum
GTGTCAATTAGAAAACATATTTCTAATTTTTATGTTACATTTATTTTAAAACATATATCCAAAAACCTATTTATGAAAACTTGTCTTCTTTAACATGTAATACATTAATAATAAGACAAAAACCTCTTTTGTCATTATTATACTTATATGTATAACAAATCTATGCATATTTCTAAGCCTTCCTTTGCCCAAGTGATGTTCACGGAGAGAATATCCAATGACAACATCTCCACGAATTTGTACCCAACTCTTTACTCCATCAGCTCTCTTGTCTTTTCAACTGTTATAAAATCGTAGGACTGCCTCTACTCTATAGTTAGGCGTTAGGCGTTAGGGGTCTCTCCTGTATTAATTCTGAGTTTCCTAATTTTTTTTCGTATTATTATTATTATTATTATTATTATTATTATAGGTTCTCGCAGATCTGTCCCCCTTCAGGTATTCTCCATCTTTTTTCCTTTTTATTGTTTCTGTATACCACATCATTCTTATATTGTCTCATTTGCATGCGGTCCACTGGAAACAGCCTCTCTACTATGTAGGGGTAAGGCTGCGTACTATCGGACCTCCCCAAATCCTGCTTCATTGCGAAATTTCAGACTGAGTGATGATGATGATGATGATGATATATATACTTGGTAACTTTATGACGAATTTGTTTATTTATATATATACTTGGTAACTTTATGAGATAGCAGTGGTCTATAGTGGTCCATCTGCCACTAATTGTTGATTAATATATATGACCTGCTCTTTTATGGGTTTAACGATGTAACTTTGTTACGCAAGAGGATACTTCTTCTTCGCTGCGTTAAGTTTTTAAGGTTTTTTTTTAATCTTCAGAAAAATAAAAGCATCCTAAAGAGAAGAACATAAAACAAACAACTCTTTTGACTCTGGAAAAAATTAAAAAAAAAAACTTAAAGAGAAGAATCGAAAAATGAAAAACAACGTTGTCTTCATTTTGTTTTGAAGACCATGTAATTTTTTCATTGTCAACAAATATCTTCCCAACACTCGTGAAAGAAGAGAAATTAAAAAACCAACTTGGTTTGGATTGTAAGAAATATAATGAGGAAAAACATAAACGTAAAACAGATATATGATATAGCAAGAAATATCATATCACAAAGCGCATATTTTTGCATGTATTAAGCATAAAAATTAACCTGACTCTGACACCAATGTTAGAAATAAACATGAGAAAACATAATCACAAACATCATGTCAAACCGGATCTATTCATATGCATATAAAACAAAGAATCACCTAATTGAATTCTTGTCGTGATTCTACTTATTAAAGAACTTTTATTTCCTTCTCTTTTTCGTTCATAAGTTTTCTCTTCTCCTGTAAGAAGTTTTTGTTTTTTTTTAATCCAAATATCTCATATCTGTTGTATAGATGTTTTTTAAATGCTACACCTTTTAACTACCTTTGGTAGTTTTGTAAGGAAAAATGACTTTAATAGCCTTCATGGGTGTATGTAATTCATTAGACACGATCAAGAGCAAAAAGCTTCTCACATCTATACACCCTTCTTTCACATTCACTCATGAATATCAGGAAATCTAGGTAAGTACTAGATAATTGATATTTTCAGAAGAAGATTTAACTACCCAGCTACTCACAGAACTGTGTTTGAATAAATCGATCCACCGTCGCCTTCAAATCACTTAGCTCCCCCTCATCCTTATCCATCCCATCCATTAGTAACTTTTTAATGTGTGCTTGTGACTCCGTGAGTCCCTTCACACATATCCTCCATTCTTCACATTGCACATCAACGAGTTCCTTTGGACATTGCAATTTCCACAGCTAGAACGATGCTCTTGTACCAATATGTTACACCAAAAAACATAAAACTTAATTCAAATCGAAATCAGAGAAAGAGAGAGCAGATAGAAACAAAACTCTGTTATTACTCGACTGTTAGAACGACAAATATAGAAATTGGTGGTAACCAATCAATACAAGTAACGTAGATCGTTGCTAAAGAAAATCAATCAAACAAACAAATTGCATCCATCCCCTAATCTGTCCTTTTTTTTCCCATTCGCGACACATATCTTATCTTTAGGGTCAAGTCAAACAAAATAGTGGCTTAGAGAGAGATTGTTGCTTATTGAGAACATGATTCTGAAATGAATTAACCAACAGCTTCCCCACACCACAGATTCAGACCAAGATATGGTTAAATGTTTTAACAAAATTTGGAAGCTAAAGTATCCAGGGGTTTTGGTCATCCGCTTCTGAATCATCCAGCCATATCTGATGCATGTGCATCCATGTCAGTTCATCTACTCCCCTGCCCTGCGTTAAAATCAAAACAGCATCTCGCAGTCCAATAAATCAGGAATGGAACAGAAGTAAGCTCCAGCATACACATATACCTTTGAACTTAACAAGACTGTGTTAAAACAGCATCGGCGCTCCTTGCCTGTAGCAGCATGCACATACAAACTTAATAAATCTTACTAGTAGAAGTAGTACCTATATTAGTATTAGACCCAACAAATCTCACCAGAGGCTTCCCACTTGTAGAATTTCACAAGCCATGAATTCCAATCAATCTGTGCAGTGACAATTTTGTCAATCCACGCATGGTAATTTGTTCCTTCCTTGTCCCCATACAAGCCTTGAATTGCATCCATGCATTTATAGCCAGATCGCTCCAGTCCTGAAGGATGAATAAATGTACCCTGTGGCAACTGTAAACAAGAAGAAACTGAACCAATCACCGAAATTACTCATACACCAGCTACTAGAAGGAAGCAAATGACTGATTAAAGAGCTTATCTTGAATTCACAAATTAAACTTTTATGTAAATCAAGTGCAAAAAAAGAAGGTAACATAAAGCGGTTCATTTTGAAAATTTTCACTCGAGACAGAAATCATGTTCAATGAAAGAAAATCATGCAAAGGCAAAACAAAAGTTTAAAAGATATTCAAGACCGTACAATCCTATTACTCTCAACTCCATTAATAAACTGATATCAGCTGTAGATGCTCTCCTGAACAAAAGTTTATTACTTTATAGTTAATGATCAATGTTTTCTGCCTTTCACATAACTTTATATAGCACTCAAGAGGAAATAACTCCTGACTGCTGCAAAGATTGTAATTTGGCAATCAACAGTTATACTAGAAATGGACTTCCATTATGTTTTATTCGTGAAGACATGGAATTCTTAATGTCAGAGGCAAAACTTTTGTTTACACCTTCAATTCTAAGATATGTCAGCTCATTGCTGAGAATAAAATGCCTCAAATCACAGCATGCCCCATATTGTAAAACTTATTTGGTTTGCTTCTGACATAAAAATGGTACCAAATTAGACTCACTAGTATGGATTTAAAATGTCGCATACATTCCTCAGGCTTCTCAACTTCAGCACGTCGCCATCTCTCGTAGAATAAGTAGAATTTCACAACCTCGAATCCAGGGCTGAAATTTTCCACCATGCATGTTTGGAAGTCTGTAATATCTCTTGGCGAAACAGCAGGACCCAAATGAAATTTACCAATGGCTTGTATGACTCCAGCTGCACATCTTTCAGTTGCATGAATTATATTAGGATTGTTACTTGCATTTTCAGCATGCCACTGCAATAATTCCTCTTGTGCATTTCCAACCTGTTTCAGGCAAAGGAGTCAGTATTAAGGCATCAGGACAGTTGGCATTTCTCAATAAGACCATACAAGAATACAAACCATGACACCATATACTTCAGGAATGTTGAATAGTTCAACATCATTGCCAGAATCACCACAAACAAGAGTATTGAGAGGCAGTTTAGAGTCATCTTCAAACTTTTTAAGCAAGTACACAAGAGCCTCCCCTTTTCCAGCACCTTTTGGTAATATGTCCAAAGCCATCCCATGACTGTAAATCACTTTAACATCTAACTAGCCAAGAATAATATAAGATCAACATGCAATATGAGAGAGAAAAATTAAAATCAGTTATAAAGTAGGAAGGTATGATATAGTCATGCAACTAAATGTTCACAAAGAAGAAAGACGATTGCATACAAGACAATAGTGGGTAAAGATAAATAGTCTTACCCCACGTTTCCCTAGAAGTTCCATAAGAGTTCTTATAACTTCAGATGCTTTAAATTTATCCACGAAAAAGCTGACCTTGTGAGGCCTTTGCTCTGTTTCTGACTGCAATAATCCACTCAATTCCAATTCATTGAAAGGAAAAGTCCAATATTGTTTTTCACATTGATCTTCTTTCTCCTCATAAAAACAATCATTACTAACCTTGAAGAATATCTACCAAACATCAACCATCATATCAGTTCTAAATCCTATAAAACATACCTGAGGAAATAGCTCTGGAAACTTCGCTGTTTCCTCCATGACCACATCCCTGTTCCACTTCATATCAAGATAATTTTCCCAGCCATAATCTCTTACCATTGATTCACCATACATAATTTCGGTTCCGACAGACATTATTGTTATGTCTGGAGTCAACAATGGCCTTTCATTCCTTAACAGTCCATAAATTGTAGGTGATCTTCCGGTAGAATAAACTAGCAGAGAATCCTGGCGATAGTAGGCTTCCCATAAAGCATTGAATCTAAGAAGAGAGTGATTATCTGGGTCAAGATGATCTACCTGCATGACAAACCATTACCACAAAAGAAAACCACTGGAAATGACACCAAGCATACAGATAACAAGCATTAAAAAAACCATACCATTGTGAAATCCAGATCTGATACTATCATAAGTTGTGGGGAATCATCAAACCAACTCATAACTGGTCTGTTCTCAACTCTGAAATTCAGAAACAGGTTAAGTTTTCAAAAGGACCATGTTAATATGAGGAAGGCATATGTTGAGCATAGACAAAAAAGAAACTATAGGATTAAAATAACAATTAAGTGCTAAAGATGGATGTGATTCTCATCAATTTGAGGATAGAACTGACACTTTAGGGATAGGGTGAAACATAATAGTTATTATGAGATGGCAACGCTAATAACAATGATTAATTTACATCTTGTTTTAGAATCAAGGTTCCACAATAGCAGATTATGCTAATAGGTGCATAATCATTTGAAGCAAAATATGATGTAGCAATAAAGATCATCTGATATCAATACCAACTTTGAATACTAAATTTCTGTAGTCAATACCAGTAAAATGTGGTGACTATAAGATTCACTCTATCACAAAAACAAGAACAGTATATCCAAGGTATGCAATACTTTACTAGAATCTATAATGTTGCCGTTGGATATAGTGGCTTAATGGGAGATTAGACTAGAAGCCTCCTCCTCTACCAGGGTTATGAAAAAAATTAACATTTAATAATGTAACTTGTATTACAAATTAACATAATTTAACGACTTCAATTTTTAGTCGATTTGTAGGAATATAATTGAAAACATAAATCAAAATTAAATTACATTCTATAAAATACTGTTGTATACCAAACATTATAATAAGAATCTACCCAACTTTTCTATTAGAATTTTTATAAGTATCCAAACACGTGAATATCTTTACTTTTCATAGATTTATTTTTTGAGGAATCAAATTCCAAATTCACTTTACTTTCCCGCCAACCAAACGGAGACTTAGTGTTAGTCAGTTTCATTCTCGAATTCAAAAGTCAAGTGATGTTCTTAGGTTGAATATGGGTAATCAATATGAATGAAACTAGACATCAAAGTCAAACCACACAATATAGCAGGTGTTAATGGTGAATCTCAACTTGATTCAGATTCAGTGTTTCTGATGAATTTAATGAACAACCAAAATTAGTCCTCAAAGAGAGAAATAAAGCCCATTAACATTATTAACGCCAAATTTACTTACGTTCCTTAATCAGTTCAATACCACAAAAAGCACGTTTAAATTTCTGAACTGTAACTAAAACCAAAACAAACCACAGTGATTGCGATATCCAATCAAAGTGTCATCCCATATTGATACCATGCAAGATCAGGATCATAGGTACTCATATTCCCATTTCCTTATCCGATACAACACATCAATCAAGAAAAAGCTCTCAGTTAACCTAAAGCATTTACGTATACGCACAGAAAGCTTTTAGCTAGCCTAAAACATTTAACTATATACACAAAAGCTCAAACCAAACATCAAACATCTGCCTCTCGAAGGGAGGTCACCGTTCGGAGTTTGTTCCCCGACCCATTTAACTAGTTCTCCTTCAGTACACAGTAGACCCATAGAGAATTGAGGTAAAGGAGAAGTCTTAACAAAATCACAAAACCCTAAGAACTGAGGCACTTCAGATTTCTTAAGATTCTCTTCAGTTTGTTTAAGTTTCTTAAAAGTATCAAAACAAATGCTTCAACTCCTAACACTCAAAAGCAGAATTGCCAACTTCATACCTTAAACAAAAATCCAAATTGATTAAAGCCCCTTCAAGGGCTCAGAATTTCAACTAGTGCGACCTTAATTGTAGCCAACTTACCAATTCTTTTCTTTGTTTCCGCAAAGTATGTTCTTTCTGCAGATAATTTGTATCTGTTTGAATGCCGACTGGTACAGGCTTATATAGACCGGTATCAAAAGCTAGTACGGAATTGGCAATTTTAATACCAGTTGGTAATTTTTTTTAACCAGTATAACACAAACTAATCGATGCCGATTAGTACAGTATGAAAACAGTAACGTTGTGCCAAGTCTTTGTAGATAGTTACGAATTACGAAGGGTTTGAGGCTAGAATACGCAGGACTATCTATACTATTAAAGAAGAGTGGATATTTTTACGAAAAATTATAAATTAAAAATTTTAGCATGGTAAGTAAATTCTGTTCTTATGCATTTATGGTCTATTTTGATGCAATTAATAGTCTAATTACTCTCTGATTTGAATAATTAAAGGTTGTTTGTGATAAATCATGATTCATTTGCTTATAAATGCTAGACGATTGTTAGAAACTGTCACTATCTTGTATCATGTTTAGTTATTCCCTACTAAGCTATTTGCTTAGCACGGTAGTTTTTCCTCCATGTAGGTCTCGATAAAAAGGATTAAGGTTGGGACAACTACAGTGACCAAATAAAGATGTGTTATGTTTTAGAAGATGTTTTGTATAAATTTTTTAGTTGTATTTAAAATTATGAGACATACATGTATTATGTGTAAATAGTTTGTAATAACTATAATATAGGATGGATTTGAATTTAAGGCATGTATTTGATAAATACAATGTGTAAATTATGTTCTGTTTATAACTCAACATTCGAATGGAATGTGAAGTATGTTGCCTTATTTTTAGGTTTTATTGGAATATCTTGATATGTTCTAGGTTTGATTTGTGTGACATTTGTATATCCTCTTAGGGGGTATTAGGGTGTTACAATGTTTGGTATCAGAATATGGTTTAGGCAATTTTGATTTAACCAACACTTAAATATTACTTGTACTTGAATATAAGAGTTGTATTTGGCCTAATGTGGTTTGTCCCACATTTCGGTTTTAAATTTAAGTATGGAAAGATCTCATGAGGTTGTTGAGAGCGATAATCCTACACGATCTCGTTCATCTATGTTTGGACCCTTTGGGGTAATGGGTAGTAGTGTATTGGTTAACTAAGTTTATAGAAACTGTCTTGTTATGATCCAAGGTAATAAGTATGTAGCGGATCCAATTGAATTGCCATTTCACGAATTTGATTTGATTTTGGGTATGGATTGTTGTCCAAGCATCAGGCAGTGGTTGACTATAGTACTAGGATTGTTGTACTTAAGAAGCCTGATCAACCTGAAATAATGTTGTATTACATTCGCACTAGTTCTTTGACTAATGTGATATCTGCTATGTAAGCTCGAAGCTTCCTTAAGAAGGGGTGTGAAGTTTATTTGACTTTTGTACTTAATTCTAAGAAGGAGAGTGTTAACCTGCAAGACATTTCAGTCGTGAGCGAATTTTTAGATGTGTTTCTTGAAGAGCTACTCGAACCTCCTCCTGAAAGGGAAGTGAAGCTATCTATTGAGATTATGCCTAGCACTGCTCTTATATCCAGAGTACCGTACAGGATGACTCTTACTGAATTAAAAGAGTTGAAAGTTTAATTGCAAGAGCTACGAGATAAGGGGTTCATTCAACCCAGTGTCTCATCCTGGGAAGCACTAGTTCTGTTTGTAAAGAAAAAAGATGATACTCTCTGGATATACATTGATTACAGGCAATTAAACAAAGTCACAGTAAAGAATAAGTATCCTTTGCCAAGGATAGAAGATCTGTTTGATTAATTAAAAGATGCAGGAGCATTTTCCAAGATAGATCTGCAATCAAGGTATTATCAACTTTGAGTAAAGGATGTAGATGTTTCGAAGACTGCATTTAGGACCCGTTATGGGCACAATGAATTCCAGGTAATGCTATTTGGGCTAACTAATGCTCCAGCTGCATTCTTGGATTTGATGAATAAAGTATTTAGGCCCTATTATGATGTAAGTAAATTATGTTCTAATGCATTTATGTTCTATTCTGATGCAATTAATTGTCTGATTACTTTCTAATTTGAATAATTAAACATTGCTTGTGATAAGTCATGATTCATTTGCTTACAAATGCTAGATGAATGTTACAAGCAGTCGCCATCTTTTATCATGTTTAGTCATTCCCCTCTAAGTTATATGCTTAGCATTGTGGTTTTTCCTCTAAATAGGTCTTGATAATAAGAATTAAGGCTGGGATAACTGCGGTGGCCAAAGAAAGGTGTGTTATATTTTAGAAGATGTTTTGTACAAGTTTTTTAGTTATATTTAAAATTATGAGACATATTTGTTTTTTGTGTAAATAGTTTGTACTATAATACAGGACAGATTTGAATTTAAGGCATGTATTTGATAAATACAATGTGTAAATTATGTTATGTTTATAACTTAACATTTGATTGGAATGTGAAGTATGTTGCCTTATTTTTAGGATTTGCTGGAATATCTTGGTATGTTCTAAGTTTGATTTGTGTGGCATCCGTATATACTCTTTGGGGGTATTAGGGTGTTACAACATTGACTTTAACTGACTTTGGAGTCTATAGACAATCTATTTCTCAACTTTGAAAACTTTGGTCTATTTATGGGAGGGCTTGCATCTAACCAATTATCAAACCACACCCAAGTGTTTTCTCCATTTCCCACCATGTTTTAGATGTAAGGGTATATCAAGCTCCTCAAGTTCAATAGTTGAATAAAGATCTAACAAAATTGACTGGAGTCAGTAATTTGCCAGCAGTTGAGATTTTTGAGATGATCTTCATGGACCCATTTTGCTCAAAAGGATTCTTTATTAGCACCCTTTGCATTATTGAGATAGAAATGATCCTCAATCCAACTTATTTCTTAGCAACTGTGATCTCACTACATTTAACCTTTTCTTTTTTCTGTAGACTCAGTCTTCCTAGTCCGTAGGACTGCTTTCACAATTATATCAATCTCCTTAGTAACCTTATCTAGCAAAACAATATGGGTTATCCAATGTAGATGCAAACTACTAAGCACTAGTATAATCAAAGTTAGTATAACAACATAAGATAGATATTTAATTTTCCACGTATTCACCTTGGATTTTATCTTTTCCAGGAGGGGGGATACAATTTGAGAATTTTGGCTTTAAAGTAGTGATAGGCACACTTAGATATCTAATTAAGGAAGGCTGTATGCTCAATCTAATGATTCTGCTGAGATCTTTTTGTTTCTTACATCAGATGATACATATAGGTTGCTTTTAACAAAATTGATCTTAAGACCAGACCAATTTAAGAACATATTTAGTGTTTGAAGCATGATGTTGATAGAGTGAGTGTCAGCTCCACAAAACAGCATAAGGTCATCTGCAAAAATCATTTGAGCTAGCTTATTTTCAATACATGTATGATGGAATTTGAATTTTTCATTGGAGGATGTGAATTTATTTAGCAGCCTAGATAGTCCCTCCATTGCTATTGTGAAAAGAAAAGGGGGTAGGGGTGTCCTTGTCTTATTCTCGTTGCATTTTTTTAAGGCTTTGAGGTAATTCCATTTACAAGCACGTTCAGTGAGGAAGGTTGGATGCAATTGTAATAGTTAGTTTCCAAAACTACTTAAAGTGTTAGATTACTTAATCACTGAATTACATCATATTAGGATGAATTTGGTGCATTTAAGATATGAATTTATGATTTCATTCACATGCATAATATAAGTATACACACATGAATTTTGACTTAGAAAAATTACACTCAACTGACATGTTCCGGGGTATGAAAGTTTCAAAATGATTATGACATGATTATGCATTTCTAATGTCTTCTATTTTGATTTCCTAATAAAAATAATTGATGGTTTACAATTAGTAATTTGGAGTTAATTGTTACAATCAGGAGATTGATGAATTAATATGTATATTTAACCTAGGAAAATTTTCAAGTAGTAGGACAAGTTGGCATGTGAAAATTTAGGATGACTAAGCCTATAAAATGAGTGACTTATGGCAATAGAGTTGAGTGACTAATGGCTTAGAGAATTGAGTGACTAATGCTAGAATAACTAAGTGACATTCAGCAGCCTAAAGAATGGACATGTAGGTGGCTTAGACACTTGATAAGTGTCTTTAAACTCATCTTACACCTACACCATATGACATAGACACTTCTAGAATCATTTTCATTGTATTCTGCTATAAGTCTCTCCTTCATCTCCCTCTCACTGCCGAAACTCACTCCTCCCTCACATCTTGAGTTTCTACTTTAAATTCTATCCATTACCACCTCAAAACCTTTGTCAATTTCTTCAAAAAGATAGCTATATTCTGCTATCTTCTTCTTGTCTCTACTGAAACTCATCTTACTCCCTCATTGTTCTTGAGATAATCTTGCATGTATGTGAGGCAAAGCAGGCTTGATACATTGAGGTGGCATTTGAGCTGAATAAATAAGTGAAGTACTTATCTATTGTGGCATGTGTTAGCAAAAATTATGATGACTGATTAGGGATAGACTAAATGCGGTATTGGTGTTGAACTTGTGATGGAAAATGATGAATGAAAGGGGTAACTTTTATTTTATTTTTAGATGTATGACTATAGTAGTTTATGAGATGTTATATGGATGATTTAAGTTAGGATTTTAAATATAATTAATGATGAATTCATGCTAAAGATAGGTGTTATTGAAGTGTTTTCAAATCTGGAAAAGTTAAGATGCATGTATGATAGTATAAAGTGAAAGGTAGTGAAACAAATAAGTAGATTTTTATTAGATTTAATGTAACCAATATGGAAGCTTGACTAGTATGAAATGAAGTAGCTTTAAAGGACATGAATTCTAGAAAACTTCAAGTGGTAGGGATGTCTCTAAGTATGTGAAATTCGTGCAGAATTGAGGGAAGAAAGATAGTGCACAATCATGGCCTGTTTACTTTCTTTCTATCACGATCGTGACATAGTCCCCCACGATCGTGGGCCTAGTTCTAGAATGTTAAGTTCATCCTTGTGTACATGTTGAACCAGCTGGGGAAAATTCACTGTAAATTGATGTATTTGGACTTGATTATGGCTTGGAATGAACCTAGATTGTTGCTTCATTAATTGGTTAAAAGCTTGATAATTTTAGGTTGTTAATTGATGTCATAACTTAAAAAATGTAATGTTTTGATGTTAATGTATCCAAGTCTGGAAATTCTGATGTGATAATGGAATAAGGTGTTCTCATGAATGCAAACATGATCTTAAGGATATGAGTAATGTGTATTAAGCATGAATGAATAAGGATTGAAGAACTAGTTATTGAAGAACCTGATTGCAAACCAGTTATATACAAGTTATAATGTTTGAATGGTCAAGATATTTGTATAAGAATACATACCTGGGAAGTCAATTGAGCATGCATTGACATGAAACATATATATGTGCATGATTGTATATTCATATGATTAAACAAATTAGTGACTTGTGAACTATGTGTGTATTGCATGACGATAGACACGTAAGGTGATCCTCAACATCTAGACATTGCCGGAACATTGAGGCAATAACTTTTCTGGAGCATATTATGAGTTAACTTAGATTTGTAAACTTATTTATATATGCTTCTGTATGAATTGTATGTTTAATATAGAACATGTGCACAACTGATTGATAAATGCCGGACTTAGATCCAAGGAATTTGATATATGTGGCATGAGTACACAGAAATGAAAGGAAATGAAAACATAGCATATGAAATGATGCATCTCATCATATTGAAACGGACGATCAAATAAAGGAGTTGTGATCAGAGTGACCGATATGCAAAAAAGAGCTTTGAACTCAAGATTATGAAAAAGAGCCTCAGGCTTAGATAATATGGATTCGGTTTCCATAATGGATAAGGCCAGAAATGATCTCAATATCTACAATAGATACAGGACAGTAAATTGGGTTAATAGGCAGTTGGTCACAACAAAACAAAATAAGAATGGAAACACATGTGCATTTGCATATACATCCCTGCATGTATCAAATGATTGGATTGAAATGAATTATTGAATGGTTTTGAAATAGTGAATTACAGTTGAAGTTAATGGAGGATGTGTTGTGATATGCAATCCTAGCTTACATGATATGCTTGTGGAAGTATGATAAACTTTGACATACTTTTTTTTGTGATCTAACTTGAGTGAATACATTAATGATGGTTCATTCATTGAGTTCGCAAACTTATCAAAATTGAAATGTTATTTTCAGGTTCAAGGGAGTTCTAGCTATTAAGGTGATATAGTAGAAGTCAAAGGTCTGATCAACTGTATCTGAGAAGTCTAGTTAGAGTCTTATATATTAGCATCCCATTTCATATTATATATTTAGTACTGAGATTGAACTAAAAAAAATGTTGTGTAATGTATTTGTGAATTTTGAATTATAATGACACATATGACTTTTATGTTTGTGAATGAAATGAGCATAAATGAACATTTATAATGCTTATGATATGTTTGATGCCTTTCATGAGTTAGTTTGATTGTCCCAATGTACCATTTTTCATAGAGTATGTTCTTGAATATCCTCTGGTATGTCCGGGCTTATTCTCTATAGGAGTGGTATGTTACAGCAATTCATGATCCACTTCACAAATCTATTAGGTATATTCATTGCTTCTAAGCAGATCTGAATAAAGCTCCAATTGATTATGTCAAAAGCTTTATAAAAATCAATTTTCAACAAACAACTACTTATTTTCTTCCCAGATGAATATTTTTTCAATAATTCTTGCAGAAGTAAAATATTATCATCTATATTCCTCTCAGGAATGAAGGCTCTTTAGGATGGATCTATGACTTTCTTTAGTACATTCTTTAATCTTTCAGCAATACGCTTTGCAATAACTTGTAAATTGAATTACAACATGAGATTGGTCTGAAATCAACATATTTAAACTATGTTTCTCTTTGGAACTAATCAGATATAGGTGTTGTTAATTTCTTGAAGCATCTTCAAGGATGAGAAGTACTCCAAGACCGATTCAGTGAAGAGCTTTCCAGTTATTTCCTAAGTATGTTGAAAGAATTATGTAGAGTATCCATTAGGGCTTGGTGCTTTGGAGGGGTGCAAGCTGAATACTATTTATCTGACTTCTTATTTAGAGAAAGGTATTATTAGTCACTCTTTTAGATATTGCCTTGTAGAACCTACTAAGAGTTTTTTCATGTTAGTGGTAGATTGATTAGCATTATCAGGGCCCATCAATTAAATGAAGAATTTATTTGCCAATTATAGTAGAGCTCCCAAGATATGAGCGTACATTTCCCTTACTATCTTGCAATTCAACTATTTTGTTCATGTTTCCTCTAGAGATTAGTGATGAGTGAAAGAATTTGGTATTGGAGTCTCCATCCCTGAGCTAGTTTATTCTAGCTTTTTGCTTTAGAATTAAATTGTGTAAGTTCAAAGCCTGATGATTTTCCTTTAGCAAGTTTAGCTCAGCCATCCTCAAATTTGTATCATTCAACACTACAAGAAAATAAGGTATTTTGCGACGTTTTTAAAATGTCATAGAATGTCCAAAAACGTCACAAAATGTATTATGTGACGTTTAAAAAAACGTCACAAAAAATATCGTGGAATGTGGTGTAGGCAAAAGGTTTATGTGACGTTTTATGTAAAATGTCATGAAAAATACTGACATTCCGCGATGTTTATAAAAACGTCATTAAAAGTTTGGACAATCCGTGACATTTGTAAAAAACTTCGCGAAATCTCTAACATTTCACAACGTTTTTAAAACGTCGCAGAATGTAAAGGAATCCGCGACGTTTCAAAAAAAATGTCGCGGAATATCTTCCTTGACGTTTTTAGAAACGTAGCAGAATGTCTTCCGCGACGTTTTTTATTATTTTTATTATTATTTATTATTTTCTCTATTTTTTGAAAATTATATTAATTTAATACTTTTTAATTTTAATAATTATTTTTAAAATACAATTTTTTAAATCTTATTTATTTAATAATTATTCAATATTATTTATGAATTTTATTTATTTAATAATTCTTCAATTTTTTTAGTATATCATTAATTT
>JANVCQ010000004.1:25695054-25727541 GCA_025531925.1 Erythroxylum plowmanianum
CAGTCCTCAGATATCCTTCTGAGATTTTCACTATCTCTGAACTGTTTACAAGTATTCTTTCGACTGAGCCTCTTCAGATCTCTTTACAGCAAGTATTACATATTTAAAAACAAGTAATTTTTTTGAGAAATATTTAAACACGGAGTACGAATACGTCCGTATAAATAATTTATATTCCCACATTTACGCTTCAACGACGTACATCTCCGTTACAACTCAATTAAGGAAATCCCGAAATTGTCCATTTCTCTAGCAAATTTCTTCTCCTCCCGTCCCCCCTCTCTTTCTCTCTCTCTGTGGCGTTACACGCCTCTTTCTCTTTTTATAATTTCCACTCGGGCGGCTTTCTCCTCTCTCTCTGGTTAGCCCTCCGGCGACGTGATTGGACCATCGCTGATCTCACCTTCCATGACTCTGATGACACCTCCGCCACTTGACGTAATTCACAGAAATCTCTCCGCTCCACTCCCTGCTTATCACTCTCTCTGCGTGTCTACGCGCGTGTTTATTGGTCGATGCTTGATTCTATTCGATTTGATTGTGATAGTGGAATGAATTGGCTGCTCTTTTCATGAGGAACGAAATTTGGATGTTTAGCTTGTGTGATTCACCATGTGTTGTCGTGTCAATGCAGATTTGCTGCTAGGGTTTCGATGAGCAGATCCGAGCTCTTCCCATCTCACTCTTTGCTTCTGATTTGTTTGGTCTTTTTTATTTTGTTTTAGCAGCAGCAACAGGAGGACGATGAGATGCTAGTCCCACACTCCGACTTTCCGGTCGGCCCTCAGCCCATGGAAGGTACGCACTCCAATTTTTCATTTGCTTTCCTTCTGTTTGCTTCCGTAGAAATGATAATTAACGCTTCTACGAACAAAAGGAATTCATTTTCATAATGCACACAAACTGAATAATTTGTTACGTGGACGGTCAGGTTAACTGTTATTTTGCTTTTATCATTGGTGACCTTACTTCTGTTAATTATCTTTTTTTTTCTGGAGTTATAGTTGGATTTTTGTATTTGGTAGCTTAATTGATTGACCGGAAGGGATTTTATGAAAGTTTACTGAAATTGACTTTGGATGATATGGAACTGTCACTTTTATACTGTCTTAGGAATTCCATTAATCAGTTGGTTCTCTAGAATGCTCAGTTTCAAAATTTTAAGATATTTTGCTTTATTGTGTGGAATCACTTTCTAAGTTTATATTATTATTTTTAATAGCACAAGCAGAGAATGCGAGTGCAGTGGATGCACAGTCTATAGATGATCCACCATCAGCAAGGTTTACATGGACAATTGATAATTTTTCCAGGCTTAATACCAAGAAGCTTTACTCTGATATTTTTGTTGTCGGTGGCTATAAATGGTATGTTGACATTTTTAATTTGTAATATTCTCTGCCTATATTTCGTTCAGTTCAATTTTTTTGACTATTGAGACTCATATTGCTAGGCGGATACTTATTTTCCCCAAGGGCAACAATGTGGATCATTTGTCAATGTATCTAGATGTTGCAGATTCAGCAACTTTACCATATGGATGGAGCAGATATGCCCAGTTTAGCTTATCAGTGGTCAATCAAATTCACCAAAAATATTCCATCAGAAAAGGTACCGTCATAATGCTTTTGCATTGAAACTCTTTAACTTTTCCTTTTGCATCTACTCTTTCACGTTCACTTATTAATGTTGCCTTAAAATATTTCTGCAACTTTGGCAACTATCTTTGGGAGTAGAAGCACATTTTCAAAATGCTGAAGAAGTCTTAATCCTCCTCTTTCCTCTCTCTTAGTCTCTTTTTGTGTTTTAAGGGATGAAATCTATTACCGTATTCTACTTTGTTAGTTCATTCAAAATTTTAATTTTTCTTTATCATTCTATGCTAAATTATGGTTAGTTGTTTAAAAAAATCTTGAACTTTTCTCAAATTTATAATTGTAACCCGAGCTTTAAAAAATGGTAATCAAATGTTCCAAATTTTAATTTTTTGCAAAACTATCCGCTATTAGACCCTAATTAATGGTGTTGACATGGCTAAATATATTAGCTTACCTGTCTACCACATGGCAATTGTCATGTGGCAAATACATATTAAAAAATTAAAATATTAAAACCTAGAATCCTTAAATCTCTAGAATACCTTTAACCCTAGATTTTTCTAGCTCCATCTTCAAAAACAAAGGCAATACCAATGGAGATGGGGTCATTGACAAATCTTGAGTGGTGGGTCCTCTCCATAAATAGAATAAACTTGTTGAACCAACGAACATTGGAACCTTTCATAAATTGCATTTCTTGAATTTGAGCAACAACCAATTTAGTGGAAAGATTCCAATTGAAATGGGTAAATTAGTTCACTTTTTCTAGCTTGAATTGAGTTATAACTTTGTCAGTGGAGGTGTACCGGCAAAACTCTCCGAATTGCAAGACATTGAGTTATTAAATATTTCTTGCAATAGCCTCATTGGAAAAATCCTAGCTAGTTTTGAGCACTTGCATGGCATGGAATATGTAGAATTGTCAAAAAAAAAAAAGGCTTGGTGGTCTTGTCCAAACAGTAAAGCTTTTCAAGAAGTAGAATTGGAGGGAAACATGGGATTGTGTGGCAATGTTACTGCTTTGCAACTTTGCAGAACTTCAAAGGAGCACAAATCTTGCAAACCCACAAAAGTTCTTAAAGTTGTCTTCCTTGCTATTGGTGTTGGGAGAATTTAGGGTTAGAGGTATTTTAGGAATTTAGGGAATTTAAGTTTAACATTTCATTTTTAATTTTTAAATATTTATTTTCCTTGTGGCAATGATAGGACATGTGTCAACCACGTGGCAAATAGGTAAGCTAGTACGGCTTAATTACATGCTATTTTTGCAAAAATTTTAAAAAATAGAACATTTTATTCTTATATTTTAAAATTCGGGTTAGAATTGCAAAATTGAGTGAAATTTATGATTTTTTTTTCAATTAACCCTTAAATTATCACATTAAATTGTATTATTGTATCTGCCCTTCTTGTTTGAAGATAATGCAATATCAAGTAAGACATGCTAATGTTATTTGACATTTAGCTTGATGATTCATGTTTACTTTGTCAATTGTATTTGATGGTTCTTAAGGGAAGGCTTGATCATGAAGAATATATTGTTTGTCCTTTATGCTCTTTGAATATTTTTGTCTATGTGAGGTATGCCTTGGGCTTTTTTTACATTTTTTTGCTATAACAATGTTATGATAAAAACATGCATTATGTGTAAATTAGAGTTGCTAGTTTTTAAATAACTTTTATGTTTGCTCGAATTTAGTACTGAAGAAGTAGAAGCAATGGAATAGTACTGGAGTTATGCGTAGAGTTTACAATAGGAAATAACTTCTAAATTTTGGAATAGACAAAACTTTTACCATCGCACCAATACATTCTACAAGTCATTATAGGGATTTATGGATCACTCCTAGATCTAATAATCAGTATTAGAGAGAAACAATTGCACATGCTTGTTGATATATAATACCTATAGTATGGAAAACAAGCATTTGGTTTGGGTGTTAAAGATTAAATTCAAATTGGAACTTATGTTAGGTAATTGAGAACTGAATAACTATTTTTTTTAATAGTTTGATTTCAATCATATGCCCCTTGTTTGTTTGGTTCGTTTGAGTACTTGAATCATCCAAACAACCTATATAACATGTATCATGAAATTGCTATTGGTGGCACAAAGTAATACTACTTATCATGCTACAAGTGCAACTTCTGATTTGACTGACCAAGGAAGAAGGGGAAATGTAAGAAAAGAAATTGTATATATTCCACAACTATAGATGCAAATGTTAGAGAATAATTGATCTTTAACATTGGTGTAGCTAAAAAACTATTGGAATTTATTTTCTTGTTATAGTTGTATGTTAGCTATTTATATGAGTGATTGAATTCTTCTCTCACTTTCTGCTTTTTATGGTCAATGATGTCTTAGTTTCTATAGGATATAAAGTTTGTTAGGTTGTTATACGAGTAAGTTATGAATTGCTGTAGATTATAGATGTAAGTTTGTTATATAGCGGGGAAGGTTGAGTAAGTTTGTTACAGAACAATAGTAACTTGTATATAAAGGGACAGCAGTATGGCATTCGGGATAAGTGAAGATAAAACGTTTTTCTTCCTTCCATTACAACATGGTATTAGAGCAAAATAATGGGTTTTGATATGAAACTCTAAATTTCCTTGTTTGACCAAAACAAGCATGGCTTCTAGCTCACAATCGCAGAGCTCTAGACCAAGTAATAGTGGTTGTCCTTTGTACTTGCGTATTTCAGATCATCCAAGAATAGTGTTAGTTACAACCCTTCTTATTGGAAACAATCATCTGTCATGGAGCAGAGCAATGTGAATTGCTTAAGGAGCAAAAGTCAAGCTTGGATTCATTGATGGAAAATGCAAGAAAATAAAGGAAGATTTGCCTAACTTTGATCAATGTTGCATAATAGACTATATGGTAACTTCTTGGATTTTAAATTCTATCTTGAAAGAAATATTCGAGGCATTTGTATACACAACTTCTGCTTAAGATTTATGGAGAGAATTAAATGACAGGTATGGTGAATGTAATGTGCCGCTACTCTATCAGATTAAATGAGACATTAGTTCAATTTCTCATGGGTATATGTCAATTTTGATATACTTTATGAAATTGAAGAGGCTATGGGATGAAATAACTTGTCTTGCACCAATCCCACAATGTAATTGTGGTGCAGCAAGATTAATGGCATAACTCAATGATAATGACAATTTGATGCCATTTTTAATTGTTCCAAGTGATGTTAATGATACAGTTCGAAATCAGATTCTTGTCATGGATCCACTTCCAAACATCAATAAGGCCTATTCGATGGCAGTATGAATAGAAAAATAGAAGGAAGTGCATATGCGTGTTTCAGAAGTTACAAAAACTGCCATGCTAGCTAAGAATCAATTAACTCAAAGCATCAAAGGTGGAAACAAGAACAACTTGAAGAAACAGGTTAATAAAGATGATTTGTTCTGTGAATTTTTCAAAATGCCAAGACGCACAAAGGATATGTGTTTCAAGACCCATGGTTATCTAGATTGGTAGAAAGGGGCAAAAGATGAAAAAGGAAAAAGCAGTGTGAAAACATTTGCAAACATGCTCAAAACACCTTGAAGAAGAAGTTGAGCTAAGTCAAAATGACAATTGGAAATTTGTAGCTACGATGATTCAACAAGGGATTGACAGTTTTTTTAAAGGCAAAGGCATGCTAGATGGGAACAACATGGTGAATTTTGCCCATCTTCATGATTTTGCAGGTAGTACTCTAAACCATTGCTTTAGTACGCTTGGTTTTATTGAGCATGGTTCTTGGATAATAGATACTGGGGCTTCAAGTCACATGTGCGTCACACTTCAAATGTTTGATAAACCCATAGCAGTAAAACAATGCACACTAGTTTACCTACCTGATAATTTTGTGCAATTAGTTTATTATAAAGGAAACTTCACTTTAAGCCCCCATCTTTCACTAACTTTTGAATTACATGTGCCATCATTCAAACACAACTTACTTTCTGCGAATAAACTTGTTGTTTAAGCCAAGATTAAGTTTGTTTTTATCCAAACTTGTGTGTTTTACAGGACCTACATACTAATCGTATTCTAGCAGTGGGTAAGTTGATAGTAGAACTTTATTTAATTGACCAAAACTCATTCCTTCCACAAACTATTAAGCATTGTCTCTCCTTGTTTCATAATTGTTCTAATTCCCTAATTTGTTGTTGTCAAGCAAGCACTGTTGATATATGGCACCAAAGATTGAGCTATTCCTTATCCATTGTCATCAAACACTTGAATTCCTCATGTACTTCAATAGATATTGATGTTACTGATCAACTCTATGATATTTGTCATTTGTCTAAAATAAGTCGACTTGTTTTTGCTCGTAGCACTATCAACACCATTGCTTGTTTTGAATTACTGCATATGGATATTTGGTTTCCTCATAAACAATAATCCCTTAGTGGAGTGCCTTACGTTCTGACTATAGTTGACGACTACAACGATCTACTTGGACCTATTTATTGAAATATAAGACTCAAACACCAGAAGTTATTAAGTAGTTTTCCAAAATGGTTGCTACTTAGTTCCAAACGTCAGTTAAAGGTGTTCACACTGGCAATGGTTTTAAATTTGTTAATCAAACTTGTGAAACTCTTTTCAACTCTCTTGAAATCCTTCATCAAAGGACTTGTGTTTACACCCTTCAACAAAATAGAGTTGTGGGACATAAACATGGACATTTATTGCAAGTTGCTCGTGCTATTCTTTTCTAATCTTGTTTGCCTAAACGTTTTTGGGGTTGTGCCATTCTTATTGCAACTTATATAATCAACCGATTCTCTTCTCCTTTACTAAACTGGAAATCACCTTACCAAATTCTATTTCAAAGAAAACCAAACTATCAATTTCTGAAATTTTTTTGGTGTCTATGCTTTTCGTCAAACATCAATCCAAAAAAGGATAAGTTTGAGTCAAGAGCTTCCAAGTCTATTTTAATTAGTTATTCCTCAGGTAACAAAGCTTACAAACTTTATTATCTTTGTACAAATAAAGTTTTTGTTTCTAAATACGTTGTTTTCTATTAACACATTCACCCTTTTAGGACCATGTCGGATAACTCAGGTAATATTCCACTTCCCATGTTACCTGCAGATACTGATGTCCATCTTCCATCTGTCAATGTTCAAAATTCCTCTACTCCTATACAAAATGACACTAACACTTCAACTTCTAATCCTAATAGTTCAGTCCCATCACTTGATGACTCATATTATTCGTAGGAGTCAGCATAAGAAACACAAACCGTTGTGGATGAATGATTTTATCACAAATTTGACTCATTCTCTTGCAATTGCTATTTTACTTGCTAGAAATACGTAAAACACTTTGCCGCATTCCCTTTAAAACCTTCCCATATGTTGTTTCTTCTCATATTACACCCCATCACAAGTCATTTTTAGCATAAATATCTGATATCAAGGAAACATGTTCATTTAATCAAGCTAAAGTTGATCCACATTGGGTCAAAGCTATGAAAAATGAATTGTAGGCTTTAGAACAAAATGACACCTAGGAGATTATAGATTTACCTGAAGGGAAAAAGCCAATTGGCTCAAAGTGGATGTACAAGGTCAAATTTAATCCAAACTGCGCAATGGAGCGTTATAAGGCAAGGTTTGATGTGAAAGGCTACAATCAAATAGAAGGCGTCAACTACACGGACAGCTTCTCACTGGTTGCCAAAATGGTTACTATTCGTGTTTTTTTGGTAGTTGTTGCGACTCAAGGTTGGCCAATACATCAACTCAACATCAACAATGCCTTCTTACATGACTTTATTGATGAAGAGATCTTTACGGTGACCCCGAAAGGATACACTAAAATTGGACCAAATAAAGTTTGTAAGCTAAAATGCTCTCTTTACAGTCTTAAGCAAGCATCTCGACAATGGAATCGAGAGTTAACTTCCAAGCTATCTAGTTTTGGGTTTATTCAATCCTCACATGACCTCTGCTTGTCTATGAAACCTCATCATGATAGATATATCGCTCTTGTCATTTATGTTGCTAATGTTTTGGTTACAGCCTCATTTAAGAAATTAATACAAGATGTTAAAAAAAAATTTTATCAGTAGTTTACAATTAAAGATCTTGGTTCGGCCAAGTACTTTCTTAGTCTTGAGCTAGTGCCTTCTAAATATCATTTGTACATTCGTCAACGCAAATATGTTCTTGAACTCATCAATGATGCTAGGCTTATGGGATCTAAACCAGTTGACACTTCGTTACCCAAAAGTTATTGATTTGATGATGTCAACTCTACTTTGTTACCTAAACTAGATCGCTATTGATGACTTGTGGGACGTCTTTTCTATTTAGGCTTCACAAGACTTGACATTACTCATGCTATGCAACAACTTAGCCAATTTGTTCAAGCTCCAACACAACATTGGATAGATGGATTACATGTTTTAGAATACCTGGAAAACTGTCCTTTAAGAGGCTTATATTTTCCTCTAAACAATTCTTTCGATCTTCAAGCATTTTGCGATGATTAGGCTTCTTGTCTGTTCAACTGATGATCTTTAACTAGTTTTTGCATCTTTATTGGTGATGCTTTAATATCATGAAAAACTAAGAAACAATCAACAATTTCCTATTCTTTTGCTGAGGCAGAGTATCGTAGCCTCTTAGCCATTGTGTGTGAGTTGTAGTGGATTTCATATTTGCTTCATGATTTTCACATTGTTATTACTCTTCCTGTTCCTTTATGGTGTGACAATCAAGCAGCTATTCATATCACTTTAAATCCTGTGTTTCATGAAGGACAAAACACTTGGAGATTAATTGTCATTTGGTTCAGGACAAGTTCAAACAATGATTTATTCATCCACGATACATTTCATCTAAGGAACAAGTTGCAGATTTGTTTTACAAAGTCATTATCTGCTCCAACCTTCATCATTATTATCCAAGTTAGGCTTGTGCGATTGGCACCAAGTGCCCCCACTGCCTCCAAAAATTTCATATAAAAAAGTTATTATTTTAAATTTTGATCCTATAAAAAAAATAAAATTATGCTCTCATCAAAATTTTGCCCTCATTAAAAATAAAATTTGGCCCCCACTCAAAAAAATTTCTGGATCCGTCAAAGTTTGTTAGGTTGTTATACAAGTTATGAATTGCTGTATAGTACAGATGTAAGTTTGTTATACAGTGGGGAAGGGTGAGTAAGTTCGATACATAACAATAGTAACTTGTATATAAAGGGACAGTAGTATGCCTTTCAGGATAAGTGAAGATAAATAAGACATTTTCTTCCATTACAATAGTTTCATAAATAGAACAATGTTGTAAAATTTTGATAGAAACTTGCAAAATATCATGGGAAGGATTGACATGACATCGATTATTGGTAAACAATAACGTACACCTATCTAGCAGTTGACGTTTTAAATTTTAGAATGTGCATCTGATGACTTGATGTCACATGGGTTCACATTGCACAATTTGAGATATGCATGTTTTTGCACTAATGGTCATCTTTGCACAACTGCTTTGTTCCATATCTTTTGTTTACAACATTAAATAATGTGTGATTATTTGTCATTTCCTATGTTACGAAGTGCTATATCATCACTTCTAGATATTGTATTAACTCTCATAATTGTTCATTATTATGGT
The DNA here is from genome assembly GCA_025531925.1 of Erythroxylum plowmanianum. NCBI lineage: Eukaryota > Viridiplantae > Streptophyta > Magnoliopsida > Malpighiales > Erythroxylaceae > Erythroxylum > Erythroxylum plowmanianum. Next base: position 25,704,300 of record JANVCQ010000004.1, read on the forward strand.
ATATGAAAGTAAAAGGACATGATAGTCCAGTGAAAAATGAGCGTTTTGATAAGCAAATTGATTTACATAACTTTTATTTATATGCTTACTGAGGGAGAGCCTTGGAGCAACAGGTAAAAATTGCTCCTTTGTGATCTTAAGGTCACAGGTTCGAATCACAGAAACAGCCACGTTCTAAACATTACAAAGGTAAGGCTGTGTATATTGATGACGCTCTCTCGACCCTCGCAAGGCGGGGAGCATTGTGCAGTAGGGTACGTTGACCTTTTTTTATTTATATGCTTACTGAAAACATAAGTATCAATAATTGTCATTTTTCTCTAGTTGAGAGAGGTTAGAAGCAATAAGATTACTTAGTCCTGAGGATGGTTAAGCTACTACTTTAGATTTATTGTTGAAGCCTCATTTTGACAAGTTGATTGAGAGTTAGCTGGTCTCATGAGGTAGAATTACTTTCAATTGCATAGGAGGAATGCAAAATCTAAGGGAGGATGACTATAACAAACAATAGTTGATTGGGAGGGGAAGGAGAATGTGCAATTACCTTGGTTGGGATAGTCTCATTCCCCTGCTCGAGGAGATGAGACCTAATTTCCCTTATGAAACAAAGAAAAGGGAAATCCACGTCCCAATTATGATTTTCGGTCAACTATCCTAGTTCACAATCTATTGACATTTCTTGTTTTTGATATCCCTGCGAAGTATCCCAGCTCCTTTTGCATCTGTTGAAGCCTCTGATGATTAAATTTTTTGGCATTTTGAGGTTCTTTCATCTATAATTATTGACAAGGAAATATCTTAGTAGAATTCGAAATAGTATGTGGGTCATGGATTGATTTTGAATGTGATTGCTGGTCTTCTGTGCTTGATCTATAAATGTATTTCCATCTTGCCTTTAGGTAATCACTTTGATTGAGTTTTCGTTCCATTTGGAGCAAATAAAAGTTATTGCACATAAAACTCTGAAGAATCTGTTATCTGAAAAGTGATGACATCTTGTATCTCTTGTTGTAGCTTGTACTTGGCTAACTCTGTATAAAACATGGAGACATGTGGTTTATGTGGATACTATACTTCTTGAGAAATTCATCAGAATTTCTCTTAGAAGAAAGTATTAATGTTTATTCTTGTCTCTAATGTTTTCTGAAAACTGGTTGTCCACTGATGATTCTTCTCCTTGTTTGTGCAGAGACACAGCACCAGTTCGATGCTCGTGAAAGTGATTGGGGCTTCACTTCATTCATGCCTCTGGGGGAGTTTTATGACCCAAGTAGAGGATATCTAGTTAATGACACATGCATGGTTGAAGCTGATGTAGCAGTTCGTAGAGTTATTGATTACTGGTCACATGATTCAAAGAAGGAGACTGGTTATGTTGGACTTAAGAATCAAGGAGCCACTTGTTACATGAACTCTCTTCTTCAAACGCTGTACCATATTTCTTACTTTAGAAAGGTTAAGAGCATAAAGTAACTGTAAATTTTAGTTCATGTTGTTTATAGTTCCTGTCTGAAAATGTTACCGACAGGCTGTCTATCATATGCCAACCACCGAGAATGATATGCCATCAGGGAGCATTCCTCTGGCTTTGCAGAGTTTGTTCTATAAGCTTCAATACAGTGACACTAGTGTAGCCACAAAGGAGTTGACAAAGTCTTTTGGTTGGGACACATATGACTCTTTCATGCAACATGATGTGCAAGAACTGAACCGAGTTCTTTGTGAAAAACTTGAAGATAAAATGAAGGTATATAAGTTGTATTATCTATGGGCTTGTAGTATTAATTGCTTTATTGTGTTAAAAAGATTGCTTTCCCGGCACAGGGGACTGTTGTTGAGGGCACAATTCAGCAGTTATTTGAAGGGCATCACATGAATTATATTGAATGCATCAATGTGGACTATAAATCGACAAGAAAGGAATCATTTTATGGTATACTTTCCAGCTATTGAGTGTAACTGCATTATCGGAGATCCATTTTGTGGCCTTCACAGACTTTTACATCTCATTGTAGATCTTCAGCTTGATGTCAAAGGCTGTCGGGATGTCTATGCATCTTTTGACAAGTATGTGGAGGTGGAACGACTTGAGGGTGATAACAAATATCATGCTGAGCAGTATGGATTGCAGGTGAATTCTTGACTCATTTAATCCTTGTATGCATTGACCTGTTAGAAGAGACATTGATTAGTCCTGCTGTAATAAGCTATAGTTTTTTTTTTACAATTTATTTTCCCATCTCTTTAAGCAGTGAGTGGTTTTACTCTTTTATATAATTTTTCCTTATTTTTCTTTATTTAAATGAGTGTTGTTTTGGTCTGCACGTATTTTTGTATTTAATTGCTTCATTTAGTTGAAGAATGTTTTTTAGTTGTGCTTATCCACTGCTGTATAAACACTTTTTCTTATGCCTGTCATTTTTGTCATCATTTCAGGATGCTAGGAAAGGTGTCTTATTCATTGACTTTCCCCCAGTTCTTCAACTTCAGTTAAAACGGTTCGAGTATGATTTTATGCGGGACACAATGGTAAAGGTTAGTAGTTAAACCATGGGTTTGTATCTCTGAATTGTCCTTACAATCATATAATGGTAGTGTATATATAATCATATAAAATGATAGCTAAGCCATGGCTTTGTAATTCTGAAATGTATTTATAATTATATGATGATAGTGTGTATGCCTTGCCATGTTATTGCATTGCAATCCTCCTTACTGTTGCCTGAAAGTTTTATATTCTGCCAATCCTGCTTGTCTAGAAAGGGAAGATGCTTCCATTTCTTTAATCTTTCCTCATTAGTATCTGTCTAGGCTCATTTTGACCTCTCTATGAGTCAGCCTTGATAATTAGTTGTTCCTAATTAGCTTTGAGATACATCTGCTGTATTACCTTTTCAAATTTCTGTTTTCCTTTTCTGGTAAGAATTTATGAATATCATTGGTTTATAAGTTAGCTTTACTCGACTATTTCTTCCCTGAAGGATGTGAAGCTAGTTGCAGGACTTTATAAACATACTAGTTGGTTTTTAATTTTGTTTTACGACTTAATAGAATGTACCTTGATGTCCCACAGATAAATGACCGCTATGAGTTCCCCTTACAACTTGATCTTGACCGAGAAAATGGCAAGTATTTATCACCTGAGGCTGATAGAAGTGTCCGCAACTTGTACACTCTTCATAGGTACTGGCTGTTGATTTTCTTTGGCTTGTGGAATATAATGAAATCCTATAAGATGCCAAGGATTTTAAGATTAAAGATAATAGATTGGAGTTCTACTGGGCTTATAAATGTCATGATCTTGATATGTGGTAGAGAGACCATTAGATAATGCAGTACTTCATTATTGATGAGCTTACTTTTCTAATATAAGATATTGGAAGCATCTTGTTGGATTTAATTATCTTAAAGGGGAGATAAAAATCAATGCGTGGTCTTACTCTGTCCCTTAAATTTAATGTGCTTGATGTACTTGAAAGTCAATGCTCTTTTTTTTTTTTTTATGAGTACAAGTGCCTTTTAAAGTATCAAATGATGCAACTTGTTGCTAACAAAATATTGGAGCTAAGATGTATGGAGACAACTCAAGGGATGGAACATTTAAACAGAAATTGCAGATGACAACAAAATCTACCAAGAAATCTAGATGTGAACTGACATTTCTATAGCGTGTGGCTTGTGCAAATAAAACTTGCATCATGGTCTTCAGCAGCTGCAGTATTGGATGGGAACTCGAGATATATCTACACTTAATTGCTTTATGATCAAGGCTCTAAATTAGGCATTTAAAAATCTCTGTCCTACCTTGTTTGTTTAAGGATCTTGTGTTACAGTATTATGATTGTTGCTGATCTATGCATTCATCTATGCTATAAATTGTTTTAAAATCTTTGTCCTACCTTCTTTGTTTAAGGATCTTGCATTACAGTATTATGATCATTGCTGATCTAATGCATTCATCTATGCTATACATTGTTTAAAAATCTTTGTCCTGCGTTCTTTGTTTAAGGATCTTGCGTTACAGTATTACGATCATTGCTAATCTATGCATTCTTCTATGCTACAAATTGTTCTCTTTTTGTAATTTCTGCATGAGCTTATTGATTATATTCTCTTGAACGAAAAAAATATTTCAGAAATGACATGTCCATGTATTTGTTGGTTTTGTAGCGGGTAAATCTTTGGACAAATTGCATCTGTTAATTTCTGCTGGTTGTTGTTCTTTATTCAGATAAAATGCAGAAACATTTATTGCAGGGTTGGTGCTCTGCAGTCAGTCCTTATGATTTAGTTCTCGAGGAGCTTTGTATTTGATAATTAGCAACTTTTTTTTTGGGTAAATAAATTTGATACATTTACGTTGTGATCTTATAGACTGTGAATACAATTGATGTAGGACGAATAGAAGAGCTATCAAACTAGTAGCTAAATCTGACAAAACTTATAAACTCTGACTGCTGAAATTTCAGGTTCCGAATATTAGTTTAGGTTACTGGAATGTCATATTTGATATAGCTAAATTTAGGGTTCGGTTACTAGAAATTCAGGCTAAACATGCTGGAATTTTAGTGAGGAAATAAGCAAATGGAGGGTAGGGAATTAGGAATCACTCATAGAGTCTAAGAATCACTTGTAGAGAAAGCATCACACTTCTTAATTAAAAACTCAAGTTTATAGAGAAAATTCAGGTTGTTTTTTATTGAAGGGCTGAGTATACATATATATAGAAAAGTTCTTAGAACTCTTATTCTAGTAGTAAAGGGATTCCCAACTAAAATATCCAAAATAGAATTGAATTGTAACCTAATGAGGATTGTTTACGTAAGTTTTTTGTCTTAAACAACTAGGATAATATATCTATCTTATTATTACCTCCTATCTAATAAGGAACGTAGTATGAAGCAAATTTTGGTCCTTATTGCCTTTTTCACTTTAACTCCCACACTTCATTATGCTGAATTAAAGCTTGTGGTTGAGTGATTTGCCTTCTTTCATTTCTTTTATAAACTTTAAGCTGTTTTGCATCAACAATATTCTAATCCAAACTAGTTTTGTGCCAGTTTGTTATGTTATAGAACTCATCAAGTTTGAAAAATGGATTTGTTTTATGATTGTCATAATTATTTTTTGGAATTGTTGTACCAATCATTACAGTAGCGGATTGCTTTGGAAACACCAATGTAACAGACACAGAGTTAATTGCATTAAGCTTTATTCTTTTCATTGCATTCATTAGTAAGTAGTTAGTGGTTTTTATTGTTTTAATTTGTCTCCTCTCTCTGTTCTACATCCTTGAATTGTGAAAGTACTATTTCATACACATATATTACTGGCCATGGAATGTTATCCCATAGTTTGACGACTCAATTTTGGTTTTTCTCCAACTAAGGATCCTGTTTTTCTTGTCCACAGTGTTTTGGTTCATAGCGGTGGTGTGCATGGTGGACATTACTATGCTTACATTAGGCCTACTCTTTCGGATCAATGGTATGTTTTACGATTTACTAAGTTTTAACTAGTATGAAGATTTTCCTTAGTTTCCATCCCTTTACCATGTAATGCTTCAGGCTAAAATAGGCTAAAGCAATGGGATCATAAGCAGTTTCTGGTTTCTTGTATGACATATGGTGATCGTTTTTGTGATTCTCTTTTGCGTATTTTCTTCCTTTTTTTGAGACATTCTACTATATCATTTACTGATTTGCTTTTCAAAACAGTCAACTTACTATTGATAAGTCCTATTTGCACTTATTTTTCTAGACCACCAGAGTTTTTTTTATTTGTGTAACCTTTTGTGCTCATAAGAATTTGTTCCATGTAGGTTTAAATTTGATGATGAGCGGGTAACAAAAGAGGATATGAAACGGGCTTTAGAGGAGCAGTATGGTGGTGAGGAAGAGGTAACATATTGGATTAAGATTTTTCCACATTTTATATTTGGCATAGGTTGATTCGTGGTTTCACTCAACAGTTGCCACAGACAAATCCTGGCTTCAATAACTCACCTTTTAAGTTTACGAAGTATTCAAATGCTTATATGCTTGTGTACATTCGAGAAAGTGACAAGGAAAAGATAATCTGTAATGTGGATGAGAAAGACATTGCAGAGCACCTCAGGGTGAGGTTCTACCTATGATGATTTTTACCTACTTGTTCTTTTTTATGATCACAAATTGAATTAACTTCAAATTTCTTTTAGCAGATAAGATTAAAGAAAGAACAAGAGGAGAAAGAGCAGAAGCGAAAGGAAAAAGCTGAAGCGCACTTGTATACCATGATAAAGGTCAACAGTTTGTGACTTTCCTGTGCTTTTGGTTTTGCCTTTATCTTTGCTTCTTTCCTATTGCCATGTGGACACATATATGCAAACACATTATTTAATGTCTGAAGTATTGGTAGTCACCAGTGCAATTGTACTTTGCATTCTTAGGTTGCATGTAGTGAGGATCTACGCGAACAGATTGGGAAGGATATATTCTTTGATCTTGTAGATCATGATAAAGTTCGTAGTTTCCGTAGACAGAAGCAGATGCCCTTTAACCTTTTTAAGGTACTCTCTGACTCTCTCTCTATAATTTTCAAATATGGATTCTTCTTAACTACTGGATTTGAGATCCGTTGTTGGAAGCTTTGTGCACAGACTTTATCCCTTCATTAACATTTCTAAAGATTTCTCTTATTCTCAAGCCTAATTGGATAGACTAATTAGTGGACTATTCAGGTTTTGGTTTCTGGGAGGTTTCTTACATGTCTTACTTACTGCCCATGTTCCATCCTCACTTACATACATAATAGGGTGTTTACAGTCATAAACATGCTGAAGGCACCATAGGTTGGTGCGAGGCCTCTACAACTAAACAGGATGTGCAAGTTTAGTTTGGATGGCAATTGCTCAGTTTTAAAATTTTAACTAATTATTAGTGATTTCTGTGGCATCCCCTCACAGTGTTCCACTTTGGTGGGACAAAAATCTAGTATTGACTAAGATTTTTGTGGTTGCTTTGTCAATTGATCGTTTCATTAGATTTATGCCAGATTAGAGGCATGCAATTTCTTATTAAACTTGAGCCTAGAGAAGTTCACTTGAGATGGACGACAAGGTTAGGTCATTTTGAATGTAATGGGCTTGCAGAAGCTTGTACTATTGGTTTGGCAAATTTTCTGATATTGTTAGTTAGTTTAAATGTAGAGAGTTGTTCATACTTTGTAGCCCTTCTTCCTTAAAAGCTACTAAGGACTTCTTGGCATTTCATATGGGTTAGATTGTTTTGTTATGAGACTATTGCTTTGGATGTGGGAGATTGAAATTTTACTTGAAATGGCGTTTAGAATGATAAATCCTTTTACAAATAGTGGTTGGTTGGATATGGATATAGATCTTGGCAAGTGTATTTTGTGAGAACCAATTAGGGCTCCTCCTTATTGAATTTTGGAACTTTTACTTGGGAAATTTCATAAGGGAAGACGTTATTGAGCAATGTTAACAGCTCAATCCTCATAGTTTATTTGTTTTTTTTTTTTTTGCAATACTTGTTTTGTGCCTCTTGTTGTAGATAATACTTTTTGAAAGAGATTTGCTCAAATATAAGGGTTCTTGGTTTAGACAAGGTGTTGATGCTACATGACCTAAAATTTGTATGCATATATTGCAGGGAGTGGTAATTTATTGTTTGAGTATATAAAGAATCAATTGGACACTTGCACAGACAAGTGCTTAAGGTTTCAAACTCTGGTGGATCAAGTTTTCACTCTTGATCAACCTGATCTTGCTTGAAGATAACTAATATTTTAAAAACTGGACTGGAAGTTAAACCGGTAAGATAAAAGGTTTAAGATTTAAAAGGTTTAACCGGTATTAAACCGCATAAAATCAGTTAAAGATTGAATAAAATTGAAAATTTTGAATATGATTAAAGGAGGTTGTCCTTAATTTAAAGTTTAATTGAAAAGAGAAACTATTAAATGAAAATTTATTAGTTTATTTTAATTTATAAAAATTGATTAGTTTATCGGAAAGTTAAAAATTTAATGAAAAAATTAGCCAGTTGAGCCGATTTGATTTTTTAATCATTGAAGATAACAAATTGGTTATTGTTAATTCATTTACTTCTGGTAGGCATCTTAGCATGCACATTTGATGCCTTTTATTAATATACATTCTTTTTTACTAAAATTTCTTAAAGGCTGTTTGGCAATTGTTGATTCACTTTGTCACCTTTTCTATACTACAAATTGCTTTCTAAGTATGCTGTATTTGTCCTCCGTAGTTCCTGTTCAGTAATCTACACATTGATGGAAAGGAGCATGACTTAACTATTGGCCTAATTCACCCTGTAGTGGTTTACCTAAGTTATTCCTCCATATAAGCCTGTCCTTTTTGCTATGACTGAAGAACCTCTACCTGAAATTGTTTCCCTTTGATTCATAGTTATTGCTAACTAGCGATTTGCAAGAGAGCTATACCTTTAGTTTATTATAATTCCAGCGATCATATGCCTGTTCAGAAATCCACTGATGTGGTAGAGCTTTGACTGAAGATCCTCTACCTGAAATGTTTCCCCTTTTTACGTAATCGTTGATAACTAGCGATTTGTCATAGACCTCTATCTTTACTTTATTATAATTCCAACCACAATATTCTTGTTCAGAAATCCACTAGTGCTTCACCTATTTCATGCTTTAGACATTCACCAGTTTTCGTAACTAGCACTCGTGGCTTGTTACTCACCCAAACATTGGTTCAAGGGATGAGTTTTTCCCATTATCTATCACCCATTAGAGGCATCTTTTAGGTTTACCCAGCTTTTCACAGGTATATAATTCAGAATCTGAAACTTTAGCTGCTGTATGCCTTGATACTTGCCCAATGAAATGTTTGATGAATGATAGTCCTAAGATTGTTTGGTTCTATTTTCAACCTCATGCTTTGGATAGAGGTAATTATTGGTCATCTCCAGTATCCTCATTTCTAAACCTTCTGCTTTTGGTTTGCATATATTTTGTTGGTGGTATGTCTTCCTTTTGGAAATTTGTGAATTTTCTAATTTTAATGATTGGTTTAGGAAGATGTTGCTAAAGAATTTGGCATACCAGTGCAATTCCAACGATTCTGGCTTTGGGCCAAGCGCCAAAACCATACATACCGTCCAAATCGGCCGCTAACTCCTCAAGAAGAAGGACACTCTGTGAGTGAACTATGACTTTTTAATAACTCTTTGTTGGCTATTACGTAACTTTAAGATGGCATATTGTTGCACATATATGTTGCCAATTTTTTCCTGCAAACAGATGTCTTGAGTGTTGGTCCCTATGTTTTCTTTTTCCAGTTAACTTTTGAATGACAATAATCGAATTATTGAAATAGGTCTTGTGCTTTTTGGGAGAGCTAAATGAGGGTAGGAGAGTGGTCAAATATAGAGGTATTGAATCTTGATTTGTGACAATTAGACTACATAATTGCTTTGAGACTATCTACCATATAAGTTAGACCTTGATTCTTGGTTTTGGGTCAACGCTACATAAGCTAAAGTTTCTACTAGCAATGAAAATAGAGTTTGCTTTGTTAATCTACCGAATTTGACATGTAGCTTAAGACTTAGTAATTGTGCTCTTGAGGAATATAATAAGAATACTTTTGTAAGTTAGAAAACTAGTTTACTCTCCTATATCCTTTTAACCGGAAGCCAAGTTTGGGCACTCTGTCTTAAAACAATTTAGCTAGCACAATCAATAAAGTGTTTACGTAAGTGTATTAACACAAACACATGCAAATGAAAGCCTTCCACTATGTAAGCTTTGAGACTGGAAAATTAAGCATTTGCCAAGTCCCAGTCTCTCAACTTGTTTTGCAAGGCAGTGACTAACATGACGTGTAGTGGTTTGTTCTATAATGATAGCAATACAGCAGTTTGCATTTGAAGTTTTTTTTTTAAAAACTTATTAGCAATTTGAAGTAGTTCCTAAACATTGAACGGATTAAAAGATGCTTTTTCTCACTTGATATTCTTGCATTGCTTGTGGCATCACGTATTACTTTTTAAGAATCATTTTCGCTATCCGAAAGCCGTAGGATTATGATACAGTTTGCTATTTGTATATCTTAACTTCAAAACCAGTGCTTGGCCTGTGATTTTAACACCTCGGTCACTTGTAGGTTGGGCAATTGAGAGATCTCGCCAATAAGGCAAATAATGCTGAACTGAAGTTGTTTTTGGAAGTAGAGCTTGGACCGGTATCCTTATTTGCTCTTATCCATCAATTTCTCATTGGTTTCTTAGGAAATGTTGAATCTTGTTTGGTACAGCCTTCCAATGTTACTAATCGCTCTGGTAATTCAGGATCTGCGGCCTGTTCCACCACCTGAAAAGAATAAGGAGGATATTTTACTTTTCTTCAAACTTTATGATCCTCTCAACGAGGAGCTGAGGTAACCTAAAATCTAGTTTGTCTTCCTTGTGTAAGGAATTGTTCCAAACTTCTGCTCACAGTCTAGTATGACAGATATGTTGGGAGATTATTTGTAAAGGGAACTGGTAAACCATTAGAGATTTTGACAAAGCTAAATGAAATGGCTGGCTTTTCGCCTGATCAGGAAATTGACCTTTATGAGGTTAGTGCAAGTTGATTTTTAATAATTTTCTAGCTGTCTCCTTATTGCAAATATGTGATTGCTATGTTTTATATCAGGAAATAAAATTTGAACCTAATGTCATGTGTGAACATGTTGACAAGAAATTCACATTCCGTACAAGTCAGGTACATAAAAGTCTTCTCATGAGTTAAATTTTTCTGCAAGTTACTCTAGTTGGCAAGTGTCTTCATTTTATTATCTTTGCTTTTTCCCCTCCTTGGTTCCTTTTGCAGCTTGAAGATGGAGATATTATTTGCTTTCAAAAATCCTCACAAGCTGGAAGTAGTGAACAGTACCGGTTCCCTGATGTGCCTTCATTTCTAGAATATGTGCACAACCGTCAGGTACTTGTATGATTTTTGTAAGTAACGTACATGACTATTCAAGTTTTGAAATTGGATTTTGCTGCTTCCTGGTGTCTTAAAATTTATTGTGTTATTATGGAATAGTATTTGTCAGCTGTTCTGCTATGGATCTAGTATAATTTACTTGGTGGGTAAGGCATACTATAAAATTTTATACTAGCAAATCATCTAAAATTTAATATTGCAAATACTAGATTTAGTAATGATGATTCCTAGCATTACTAGTTCTCCATATGATTGATCACAAAAATGACGATTTATCAAATTGAATGTCATTCTCTGTATGTACAATTTTTTGGTAAATTGTTCACACAAGGTTTTAAATTGTGATCCACTACTGCAATTGCGGTTGTGGTCCAGAACATCACCACAATTTAGTGACTCTCAATCACAATTTAAAACCTTGTTCACGTACTTGAAGATTTATCAAGTTGAATAGCATTATCCATATTTGCAATTCGGTAATGTTTTTGCATTTAAAATTTTAAGTTGTCTAGTGATTTGGGTTAAATTTCTTATGGATTATTTTCTGTTGATATTTTGACTAATTTCATGGGGACATGTAGGTGGTACGCTTTCGATCCCTGGAGAAACCAAAAGAAGATGAATTTTGTCTTGAGCTGTAAGTAATTCAGTCGATACACAAGAAGATAGTAATTAGTTGAGGACATTGAATATAGCATATTTCGTGCTTCCATTATCAATGTCCAGATCAAAGCTTCACAATTATGATGATGTTGTGGAAAGAGTAGCTCGTCACCTTAACTTGGATGATCCATCCAAAATTCGGTTAACATCTCACAACTGTTACTCCCAGCAACCTAAGCCCCAACCTATTAAATATCGAGGAGTGGATCGTTTGTCTGATATGCTGGTTCACTATAACCAAGTAAGTTGCTGAAATGTAATCTGTACTTCATTTTTTACATTTAGGTTTTAGATGAAAAAGGTGATGTTATTTCTGTGTTTGGTAGACATCTGATATCCTCTACTATGAAGTATTGGACATCCCCCTGCCAGAACTGCAAGGCCTGAAGACATTGAAAGTTGCATTTCATCCTGCTACCAAGGATGAGGTTGGTGGAGGTTATTGAAAATATTGATGTAAGGTACTCATTCAGGTTGTTGTCTCATTAAACATTTCTGGTGTTCTCAGGTAGTAATCCATACCATTAGATTGCCAAAACAGAGCACTGTTGGTGATGTTATTAATGACCTTAAGACAAAGGTAAAAGCTGTAAAGATACATATACTCTTAATTCTTTTTATGTGCTTTGCATGCTTTTTGAGTAATGACTGGAAACATCTCTAAATTGCTGATTGTTTATACCACAAAAGAGAAATAAATGGAAATTCATAAAAAGAAAACAAAGAAGACCCTTGTGTGATTGCCTTCTTGTAACAGGTTGAGCTGTCTCATCCAAATGCTGAACTTCGACTGATTGAAGTTTTCTATCACAAGATCTACAAGGTATCCACTCCCATTTTGTGTTCTGATTGGAGTGAACCATCTCGTTGAGATTCACTAAATTTTTGCCAAGGGTTTTGTATATGAGTTTTTGGTATAGGAAGGGCCAATGTATGGTTTAGATAGGGTAGCACCTTAGTTCACAGAAAATAGAGCAATTCATGTTGAATCCACCACCTGTCTAGGTGTAACATAAAATCAATGTTTAAAAAGGTGATGCTCATGCAAGCTCAAGCTCGTCAGTCTTTTCCTCTTAGACTCGAGCTCCCATTTTTATTATTTTTCCTTGATGATGTGGATCCTTAATACAGTTTGTTTTTGTGTTTACCATGTTTTGGATCCTTATTTCATAACTTTCCTTCTTATCCTAAAACTTAAATTATCTAGTGCCTATCTCCCAAGCAGGAATCTGTCAAACTATCTACTATTGGGTTTATGTGAAAAATTCCAATAAAGAAATGTTCTCAATTTTTTCATTCTCATTACACAGAAATGAGATAAAAGTATGTTATCTGCAGCATATAAAATATGTTGACAGGAGGAGGAACGTATTTACTAGTTATATCATCTGCATATAAAACTATTTCATCTACGGCATGCCATATTTCATACGAGCAATTTTATGACAGTGGTAACTGACATTAATTTCATTTGTTATTTGATACAAGTTTGGGGGCACATTTTTGGATCTTCTCTGTAAATTGATCTTGTCCATCTTATAAAAAGGTTGAATTTATTATTTTGGGATAATTTTAAAAGTAGGATACAATTGCATGATGTCTTGCCAACAGTGATTGATAATTCTCATTTTTTGGAGGCTAGGGGATTAGGGATTGTTCATATTCTCATTAACTCAATTCTTCTACTAACACAAATTTAAATAACGTGGGTTCTTTGATTGACCTACATGGTAATAATATTAAGTATTTCGTAAATATTGGTTTCTATCAAGATACAAGTGTAGTATAAGGACGGAAAAGAGTTGAGAGCATGAATTTCTATACATAAAGTATTGTTGAGAAATATATAAAAATAAAACAGTGTACATCGTGTGTTGAAATATAAGTGGGAGTTTGTCTCACATGGAAAGAATATATGGCCTTGAGCATGCATATAACCCTATTGAGTTATTCTTATCACCGATTGGTTTTAGGATGAAACTTCATTTAGGCTTGTATGTGCTTAGTTTATTTGGGGCCAATCTTACAAAATTTAACATCGTGGATCATAATTCTTCTAATTATGCTTATTTCTGTGCATTGCTGACCAACTATTATAAATGGTTCATCTTATTCTGCAAGCTTGTCTAGTGCATTTGTGGAGATACACATTTTTTATGCTTTTATTATCTTTGTAATTCTGTATTTGTATCTTCCAGATCTTCCCACACAATGAAAAAATTGAGACAATCAATGATCAATACTGGACGTTACGTGCAGAGGAGGTGAGACTTTCTTTGCATGCATATTTGGCCATTCAGTTTCTGGGCCTTGATTTATTTTCAAATATTTTCTCAAGTAATTACTTTCTTACCTGGTTCTGTATGTTGCCTTAACCTCTCCCACTCTCCACGATGCCCAACCAATGGAAATGTGTGAATAGGTGCAGGGTACTTGGGATTTCCTTGCAAATATGTTCTTTGTAAACTTCCTATGATCTTAAGCTAGGTTTTTTGAACTCAGTGAGATAGATCTGTTTACAAAATTGTTTTGAATTTGTCTTTGTTCTTTTTAATCCATATTTATGAGGTAGGGACTTTGCAAGCTAATGTTTCAGTTAGTTTGATATTTTGTATCTTAAATTGAATGAGGATCATTCTTTTTGTTAATTTTCATTGAGAGAGCAGTCAGATGCTATGAATGGAGATAATGCTGAACTTATCTCCTGGTTTTCAATAGAGGAAAGATCAATGGTTGATTTGAAGGGCTTTTGGAAATTCAGCTGTATCTTTTAATCTTTTTTTTTTCACTCTGTTCTCTAGCTTTATATGTCATTTTCCGTGTGGAATGGATTTCTTATCAAATACACTGCCTTATTTTCATGGTTTGATGTTCAGAGCAAGAAAATTTCTTTGCATTTTGTTTCTTGTGATAAACTTCAACAATTAGCCCTTTTTTGTCCAATTGTTGGATTCTGACAGTTATGCATGTTGCCTCAGATTCCAGAAGAGGAGAAAAACCTAGGTCCTCATGATCGTTTGATACATGTTTATCATTTTATGAAAGACGTATCTCAAAACCAGGTGGTGAGTATAATAATTTTGGTTTATGATTTTGTTTCTGTTTGCTTTTGCATGACTTCTACTTTGATGTCTCCTGGTTTCAGTTGTTTGACTGTTTTATTCATGGTTCTAAAATTATTTCTCAACTTTTTTCACCTCAACAGCAGGTTCAAAATTTTGGTGAACCATTTTTTCTGGTCATTCATGAAGGTGAGACATTGGCTGAAGTTAAAGCTCGTATACAGAAAAAGTTACAGGTTCCTGATGAAGAGTTCTCAAAGGTATTTATTTTTAAAGCATCTGATGTTAACAAAAAAACATAAACATTAATTATCTGCCCGTCTGGCTAATGTACAATTTGAAATGTTGTGTATCTAGTGGAAATTTGCTTTTCTATCACTGGGACGCCCTGAATACCTTCAAGACTCTGACATTGTATCCAGTCGATTTCAGGTGCATACACTCTCTTTGTTATGCACCAAAAACACAGGCAGTCACCGTCTGTGCATGCACAGATGCATGGTCATGAGTTAGAATTTGATATGGGTATTATTAAAGAAAATAGCAATTTCTGAGATCATATATAAATAAAATGCAAATTAATCCTTTGAAAAAAACAATTGTTGACTTGGACTGGACTGACTAGAAAGGCTAACAGTATGTAGATGTTACCTTTTGAATCCCTCTACATGCACATTTGTCTGTCTTTCTAGTTGTCCTCTTATGTGAAGTTAATTGGAATAATATTTCAACCATTCATTGACTTCATTTGATATCTTAAACTTTCAAGCTGAAATGATGCTAACTAGAAAGTCGTGAGTTCAATCCATGCTGCCGTTGTTATGATTATTTGTAAGCACTTCTTTGAGGGTTTATGTTGGAATAATGATTGGAAGCATTCTTGTATCTTCTTCAACAGTTGAGTTTCAGAATGAATGGCTTTTTGAAAATTTCAAAGACTTGCATCATTCTGATCTATGACCTTGTCTAGGTTTCTATTATATTCAAGTTGTATTTTTGATTCTTGTTATTGAAAAGTGTTGTTTTGATAGGTTTAATTTTATTTTTTTCTTGTACTTGAATTTTAATGGGTTTTATCTTTACTGCATGCTCCAAGTGTTGATAGGAGTTCTTTGTTCAATGCTTATTATTCTACACAAGTATTGTTTGCATCAAAACAATGGTGTTATTTTTACTTTTACTAGCTGCTTTATGAAATAGAAACTATAAGCACAAAACAAGTGATAAATCTTTTAATTTCTTATGTTGTTGCTTTGTGTTGTAATAGTCAATATTAAACTCAAAAGGATACAAGTTTACTACGAAAAGATCATACAATTGCCATTTGCCAATTATATCAAATTAAATTGATAGTGTTAGTACTCGTTTGTTACGCTTTTTGTTCAGATTTGTGAAAATTTAAGTTGATACAATTGCCATTTACCAATTACATCAAATTAAATTGATAGTGTTAGTACTTGTTTGTTAAAGAATTACGCTTTTTGTTCTGATTTGAGAAAATTTAGGTTGTAGAAGTTTCCATATGGTTACCTCGTTCAACATGTTTATCATTTTAGTTGTCCAAGAGCTGATTTTCAGTCGTAAACCTATAAAAAGAGGTATACAGCCAAACTAGTAGTGATCCAATAATTTGATCAGAGAAGTGTGGCCTCTTTTGGAACTGTTTAATTTATCTACTCATCGCCTGATATTCTGGCTCCGGCACCATGTTATTTCATCTGCATAGTGTTCTCACTGTGCTATGTTTCACTATGGTGCAGAGAAGGGATGTGTATGGTGCTTGGGAGCAATATCTTGGTTTGGAGCACGCTGACAATGCTCCTAAAAGGTCATATGCCGCTAACCAGGTATTTTATGGTTATGTATAATCAGGAAGCATTTTAGATGTATACGAGGGGATCTGATTGCTATGCTAATTTTGCAGAATCGCCACACATTTGAGAAGCCAGTGAAAATCTACAACTAGGAAAGAATAGCAAAACCAAAAAGCTTAATGCGTGTGTGCTGTTGCATAACACAGCGGAGCATAAGAAGTAGCCGATGGCAAAATTGGGTGTGCTGTCTTTTACAGTGGAAGCATATTGTTTCTTTCTTAGATGTGTAGTTTGCCATGTTAGGGGCAGGAAGGACGGGTAGAACTCCGTTGCCTGAATAGTTTTGACCTTTATGGGGCCCATCGGTTGGGATGATGGCTGGCATTGAGTCCTTAAAATTCCATTAATTGTAATTTCGTACATAAGATTTTGATGTGTGGCCATGTATAGAGGGTATAGGTGTGTCGATTAAATTATTTTCCGCGTCTATACTCCAATCATCCCTTAGTGGATTTCCCTAGGTGTACCAGTGAGATAATATGTATAATGTGTTAAATCCGATTTCTGTGGAAATGAAATACCGATTCACATGTCAGACCCAGCTAATCATCATATCATTGCTCTACGTTCTTTGTTAGATAGTCAACCGGAAAAATGTAGTAGGAGGCTTTCTTGTTACGGTTCGGCGGACGCAAACGATTAGACAATTATCCACGCATTTATGGTTGTCTCAACAAACAATTATGCTGCTTTTTCTTTTTTCTGAAATTATTTATCAAGTTAAATTGCATCGTGAGTTTTGATAATTTTTAGATGTGTGATATTTCACTTGATCGTCATGAAAAATAATTGAAATTAATAAATTATAAGAGTAGTTTGTAATACATATATTGATTTATTGGTTTATTGTTATTGATATTAAATAATAATAATAATTAAGTTAATTATAAGAATTTTTTATTAGTTCAAGTTTCAAAAAATAATGCCAACTTTTTAATTTTTGTAAAAGAAGTCTATTGTTAGATTCTAATGTGACTAATCATGTGTCGCATAAGTGATATATGTATTATTAAATGTCTGACCACACGCCTCTCCTGCATTCGCCGCATGGGCAACTTAGCTCCATACAACAAAAAGTAGTTCCCTTCTGGCTTCTCCATCTACTTTGCTATTTAACTCATAAGAAATCCTATTGTTCTTCTAACAAATTCCCAATCTTTTCCATGGGAACCTAGATGTGAAAATTGAATTGAGACTTGTATAATTATTTTAGTTGTTGCTTTTAATATTTCCCATTCTATTGGGTTTTGTGATTAATGAAATCGAAACTCAATTAAATTTATAGTTTTTCTCTTTTTGGGTGATGAAAACTAGTTTCTAACTAGAATTGAATACTACATGTGATGTTGCAAATGATGCTACAAGGAATGTGGGACCAAAGGACTTCTTTCTAACTTCGTAAACCTTGAATCATTGTTTTGTCTCAGCATCTAAGATTGCAGAGATGAGTATGATCTACATTCGCCTTGTGTAATAAAAAATTTATGACAGTCTGGAATAACTGTTGCTTCTAAATTATTCCGCTGCCTTATTGTCAGAAGCATTAACGAGAAATGACGAGAGTAAGAGTATGTGAGTGAAGTAGGGTTCCTAAAAGGCGTGAGCAGTAAGTCTCGTGTTAGCCGAAGGACAGGCATTGAAGGGGTGTAAGTCTCCGATAATTGAAACTTCCTACGTAGTGATACATACTTCTAATCCGACTTTGGTTAGTCGATGATACAACCAGTAAGGTGGTTTAGAAACGAGTTAGCTGCGAGGGTTAGCCAGAAAAAGGTCATAGTTTCCTTGTATGCCCGTAAGGGTCCTAGAGTGGTATCAGAGCCAGAACAAAACAAAGTCCAGGATGATTTCCCATACCCAGCGTGGTATCTTTGTCTAGTTTGTGGTCAGGTGTAGTCGGTTCTACCGAAGAAACCTGCATACCCCTTGGAATTTATCCCCTCACTTAGGTTTTCACTACTGCTTGTGAATTCTTTAGAAACATAGTCAACCTTCGCATCTTAGTCAAGGGGGAAAAATTGATTCAGGTTTACAAGAAGTGAGAGAAAGAAAAGTACAGAAGAAAGTTAAGTAATTATGGAGTCAGATCCAGTATCTTTGTCATCTAGTTTGTCTTCAAACCCTGTACATTTATCGTCTAGTTTGTCTCTAGATCGTTTGCCAAATAGTGTAAAGCGTGTATTATCAAACAAAATCGAAAATCTTGTAGAAATTACTCATGTGCCTGTAAAAAATCGTGTTTGTGAGTCTTCTTTACCATTGTTGAGTTCGTACAATATATATTCTCGTGACCGTTCTTGGACAAGAAGTATTCGTAGTGTGTTATCTACTACTAGGTCTCATGTTAAGGAAATCATCCAGGGTTCTAAACTAGAATAGTGTGGTCTCAGATATACAACTGCAAAACAATACGTAAAGCTTGAAATCCCTAAGAAGCTGATCGCCTTATGGAGGAAGCACAACCATACACATCTACATGTTGGAGCTATACGACTTGTTCTTACCTTACATGAAAGAAAAGGTATTCCTGCAACAACCAGGATATCCCTTCTTGACACTACCTACATAACGTACCAAAATGCTTTTATTGGTACCTTGCTGACAACTCTTGACAGAGGGAGTGTTATCTTGATCATAGCACCTGATTTCAACATTAGGTTGGATGATCCTACATTTTCTAAACGTTTACAAGTTCAGATCCAAATCACTGAAGCAGATCAAGATCCTATAGCCATCATGGCTACTCTTCACCACTAGATGATCTACCGTCGACAGAATCAATCTTTGGACTTAAACTTTCCAAACTCTATGATAAGTCAATAATCAGACAACTATCCTCTAGATCCCGAAGCATTACCTTCAACGAAGCTTAAAAAGATGATGTCAACAAAATGGATTACCAACTACCAGAAGGTATTCCACGCGCCTCATCGACACTCTTTTCATACGACAACTCCTCCAATTCTAAAGACATTGGAGGATGGCTCAGTCAAGTCCATTGATACAAGGCCTAGCGACAACACGCCTGGTCTTTCTACATCAGGCTTTATCCTGATAATCCAGCCCATTGCACCTCAAGATCTATCAGTTCTATCTTATGGGGCAACAAGCCTTAAGATCTAGCCCATATTTTCACATACGGAAGGTAAAGACGGTCCTCCTATCCATTATTTCAAATCTAATGGAGATCTAGTCTATATAAGTCATCATCGAGAACATTTTGTATGGGATGTCGACCCATCTATGTGCGAACCAAACTGTAAAATCTGTCTCAACCTTGAGTCATATAGTGATGATGATGATCCAAGATATCAACAAAGAAGGAAGAAGAAATCAAAGCCCAAATCTTTGTGCTTACCTTCTCGTGAGTATCATCCTCTTGGTGATGATAAAGACCCAGATCAAGATGATCATAGTGGTCCATCCATGATAGAAAGATCCAGACCAAAGTCTCTTAGAGAGATGCTCCGGTCATCTATGTTTACTAAGTCAGATCCCTGCAGATCTACTGGTGGATCATGCAAATCTAAGTCAGCAATTCCTGTTACAACTCCTACTCCTCTACCCTGTATGATGGTATTATCAGATAAGGATAATTTTTCTCAATTTTCCAGGAGTACTGATGAATCACAACGGGTTAGCTTTAACCTTTATATCAGAGCGTCATGAATTACTTCACAAGGAACACTTGCATCAAATCCATTTGATGAAGTCCTTAACTGGCATACATCTAACGCAATAGCACAGAACAAAGTTCTAAGAAGGATTGATTCCAAGCTGGATGGAATTAGTCAACAAAACATCGCTAATCATAAGCAAGTCAATTCTATTTCGGAACAAATACAAACGATGTATCGATCTTACAAAGCTCAGATTCAGCGTCTTGATAGTGAACTCAGACAATACATCTCTGCCCATTACATGGGGCAAGAATTTGACTTGAAAGTTCGTAAGATACAAGAGATACAAGGAATTGTACGACAAATGGAAGTTGATATGCATGCAGCTCAATCTAAGTAGATATATGGCTCATCTTCTTCAGAGTTCTCAACTCTTCAACCATCATATTTATCTCCTTCGTATCAACGGTATCCAGAAGAAGCTGACTACTTAAAGGTATTCAAGTTTAACTACCCTTTGATTAGACAGTATATTCATCCTCAGATAACTCAAGAGAAACCACGATGATCAAAATCAAAGTCAACATCTGATCGTGTGCATAAATCTAGAGCTCCTAAGTCTTGAAAGGTTCCAAAAACGTCATCTTCATATACACCTTTTGAACCTACTGAACAGTGGAGAAAGTCTTTACGCATTCATACTCCTTCGGAGTCTCCACCACCAGCACCAGTACAACCTTCCACCTCTTCTCTTAGGAAGGATAAAGCTAAGCAGACAGAGTATATAGCTACTCTGACCTCTAAACCTCTTGCAGATAATTCCAGTTCTCAATCAGTGAAAACTAAAGCGGAAAGTAATACATTTGAACTCTCTGCAACACCATCTGAGTGTTCATCTGAACACATCTCATCAGAGTCATCATGTGCACCAGTCTTTTCACCATCGACTGATGAATCAACTAACTTTAATGATCTTTCAGACCTATCCAATGTTCTGATGTCTATGCCTCAATATACTGAAGTTGAACTAGAAATCAGTGAAGTTGAATCCACAGGTATTGAATCCTTTAGACCTGAACCAACACCTCAAGCAACCAGTGCAGCTAGCACGACACAAGCTACAAACAAGCCTACTTCAGGACCTTGGTTTACGTTCGATGATCTTTAACCTAAGAAATGGAGAGATCGAATACATAAATTCGGTTCTTATATAGATTTACAAATGAACAAACCTAATCATTCTCTTCCGGATATTTTGTCTGAATTTACATCCAGGTTTACTGATACTTTACAAGAATGGTGGCAAAGTATAAGTGAGTATCAACGACTTCAGTACATACAAGTATCAACTATTGGAGCATTACTTGGCATTATCCATAAGGAGTTTGTGGGTGACTTCCAGTTGATTGATAAGCAAATCCGTTAGGAATATTTCAAGATGAAATACTGTTCTCTTGATAAGCGTGATATTCAAAAGCATTACAATCACATGACAAAAAGATATTATCTTCGGAATGGATGGAATGATGTTAACATACGTTACACTTTTATCTCATCCCTTCTAGATGAAATATAGCCAGAACTACAAAGCACCATAGCTTCTCTTCAAAGAGATATATCTACTATTTCTCTTAGAGAAATCTATCAGCTTACTTTAGCGTCTCTTGATAAGTTATGTGATCAGCATACTTTGTTCAAGAATATCCTCAAAGGAGGTCCAGTTCTGAAAAACGCATGTAAACAGCCTCATCTCTAGATAAAGTGCAAAGATAAAGAAAAACAAACTTATAAGTGTCATAGTAGCAAGAAAGCTCATCAATCTCAAGTCTACTATGAAAGGAGAAAATTCCACAAGAACCATGGAAGGCAGAAGTCTTGGAAGCAAAACTTCAAAAAGAAGAACATAGGTAAAAAAAAACGTAAATTCATGCGGTTCTTCAAAAAGTCTTCACATTGAAATAAAACTCAATGTTTTATTTGTGGAAATCCAGATCACCATGCGAACAAGTGTCCTCAGACAACCAGGAAAGATGTTAAGTTCCTAGATAAACTTGAAAAACTTATGCCTATTCAACCTCATGATGCCATTGAAGAAATCCTTGAGGAACAATCTAGTGAGGATAGTGATACACAGTTTGCTATTACTGTGTCTTCATCAGAAGCAGAATCATCTAACGTATCTGATGATGATTAGTATCGACATTAAGTTTAGTAGGTTGATAAGACATAAAAAAAATTAATCAGGAAAGACACTGAGTCTAGTGGGTTTATATAACAAAAAATGTTAATCAACATTGGATGATTGACTCCTAAACAAATATTTTAACAAAATTAATCAATAATTATTGACTACCAATAGAATTCAAACAATCAATTTCTTTATGTTTTAAAAATATGAATTATATAAAATAATAAATTTATTATCTTACTTATAATAAAGTATTAAAACTTATTGTAATAAAAAATTAAAATTATTAATATAAAACATTATAAATAATATTTGTTAATTAAAACTTGACAAAAGATGAACTAGGACAAACTTAATTGTATGTGCTTAAAAATGGTGAAAAAATGTTAACCTTACCAAAATTTTGATACTTGTCTTGTAATGTATATTTTGTTAATGACTTAGGTATAATTATTTTAATATTTTCCAATTTTTGTTACAGGGAATATGGGTAACGAAATAAAGATTGAGAATTTATTTAATGGTTCCAACATGCATTTTATTCTAATAATAAATTTTATTTAATGGTTTTAACTTGCATTTTTTTATTAGAAAGAAGTTTGATAGAGCTCTAACTAACTCAACCTAATTGACAATTTTCCCTTAAGTTATGCTTATTTTGTCCCTTCTATATGCTCTCGATCATTCCTTTGTAGAGGTTTTGTAGCTTAACACTAGAATCTCTATTAAAGCTCAATTTAAATTTAATAATTAGTTTACCAAGTTAATGGATTTGAAAGGACTATTTGGACCAGTATGCAAAAGGAAGTGGTGGGATGCAAAGCTTATCAATTTATGGTGAAATGGAGAGTTGTT
>JANVCQ010000004.1:25753652-25767925 GCA_025531925.1 Erythroxylum plowmanianum
ATAATAATAATAATAATAATAATAATAATAATAATAATAATAATAATAATAATAATAATAATAATAATAAATATTTATTTTTATTTTAAAAATAAAAAATAATAAAAGTTTGTTTTGAAAAATTAAAAATTGAAGGTATTAAATAAAAGTGAGAGAAGGAGAGTAGAGAATAAAAGGAATCAATGTAAGCGATGTGGGGGAGGCTTTAAAAAAATATAACTTTTGGTAAATCATTTTTTTTCGTATCTTTGATATCGGTCGGTTCCAATCAAAATAACTCGGTACAAATTGATGCTAACATTCCGTACCAATAAACATTTCTTAGTACCGTTATTTAACTGATACAATATAAAATACAAAACATTGTCATTAATATATGAGAACTACGCAAATCTTTTATGCCTATACTGACTGTTACGGTACGAAATAAAAAACTTTGTCATTAATATACGAGAATTACGCTAATCTTCCATGCCTCTTTTATACCCACTTCGTGCATTATGTCAAGTTAATTAATTGGCACTACGCCAATCTTCCATGCCTCTTTCATGCCTACTTCGTGCGTTCTCGCTGTCAGTACTTTCACTTATCGTTTCTATACTTTTTAAAAAACCCCTTTTTGTTTATTATCAAATCATTCAACCCTTTTTGTTTACTTCTACCCTTCGACTCACTTGCTTTTATCGTTTAGCCATCACGTCTATGCTCTTTTAACTCCACCCTCATCTTCATGCGTTTCTACTCCATCAACATTAGACCTAAAGCTTTCAACTCAAATTCCATCCTCGTAGTGCCTAATTTAACCACAACCTTCAAAGGTAATGTTGATTCTGTAAGTATTAAAATTTCATATAAAATATTTCTTGGGTTCTATCTTTTAGGTCGAAGTTATTTATTTTATAGCACATTCCTATGGGTTAATTATAAAATTTGTAATCAGTCTTGTGATCTTACAATTATATTAAAAAGGATATTTTATTCAATAGAAAAAAGATTTTATGTAAAACTTATAATATAATAACAATAAAATGAAACAGCTTATTTTTTAGTGAAAAGACAAGCTTTTGTAGAATTTATTTTCGATTAGTTGCATGTTTTAATTAATAAATTAAATGTTGTATGGTTTTAATATTATTAATTTATACAAGTGAGGGGTATATGGACATATTCGAGGCATATGTAGTGTGGAGGTTTCGCTAAATAAATGCGCAAAAGGAAGAAATGATTGAGGACTACTTTAGATTTGAATATACAGTAACAGCACACAAACCTTCATTATGATATATATTTGCTTAAAAAAGAACGAATATTATAGTTGATGAACAGATGATGCGCATCGCACTAATTCAATTGAATTATATACTAAAACATGACAATACTTGCTCTAATGATTATAGTTTTTGTTAAAGGACTTGTAGAATGGAAAGTGAGTAAAGCAGGACGCCATATTGGACCGAAATGAGCTGCCTAACCTTAAGGCATCGAAAGGACAAAGATGTCTCAGTCTCACACTTAGTTTATCATTGACTTTACAATACATACTTCTCCGAACCAGTGTTTTTGAACATTGGTATTTACTCTAGTATAATATTGGAGTCAGTTATATCATGTTTAAATATTGGTTATTATTGGCTTATACTGGTCGGTATTGCCGATTTTAAAATACTGGTTAAATATTGATCAATATCAAAAAAATTTTAAAATATAGAAACTTTTTTGTAAAATTTCTAAAAATTTTTAAACTGTTCTTCTCTCACTCCTACCTTTTCTTCCCTCGTTTTTTTAAAATTAATTAATTATTTTATTTACTCCAATTTTTATAATTATTGTAAATTTTTTATAATTAAATTAAAATTTATTTGAAATTTATATATTTTAAAAATATATTTTAAATTTACTTATATTTATTAATAATTAGTAAATTAATTTATAAATTAAATTAAAATTAAGATTATTATTTATTATTATGATTTTTGAAGACATGGTTAAAAATATATAGTTCAACTGTACAATATGATAATGAATTATTTTGTAATTTTAAAAAATATTCGGGAATTATTTTATAACTTGAAAAATTATTCGAAATAATACCCGATTTTAACTGGTATCAATACAATACCGTACCAGAGCTCAATCTGGTACTAAATTCAGTACAGTATTCATAACATTGCTCCGAATTTGTCGTGATTAAATGAAGAAGGTTATCAGTAATGCAAAAAGAATAATTGCAAAATGGAATGGCAGTTAGAAAATGTTAATGCAATTATCATTATATCTTGTTACTCAGTTCAAATAATTAAAAAAAATACATAACTTTACTTCAAAATTTGAGCATTTTAGTAACAGTTTTTATTTATTCAAAAGAAAAATAGATTTGAGTTAAAAATACTTTAAAAGAAAAATAGAAGGGTGCATGTGGTACTATTGTATTGTATTGTATTGTATTGATAGGCACACAGCACACTTCCATGTTGCGCCACATATTAAATGAAATATGGAGGTGGGAGGGAAGTTGCGTTATTAGCTAGGGCCGGCAGATTTTGTTAAAACACCATTGTGAAAAGTCATGAGCACACTCCATCATCAAAAATCCATACCAGAATACAACAACGTTTAAATCACTTAAACCCTAACAATTAAAACGACAACGTTTTTAGGTTAATAACACTGTAAGCTCCATCGTTGAGAAAAAGGAGTAAAGAAATTCTAAAAAAAAAAAAGAAGTCACTCCACCTATGTTACCTGATTAGGGCTGGGAGTTCCAAGGAAGAACTTGACCTATCCAACTTTTTATTTATTTGTTGCTGGGTGAAAGCCCAAGATGAAAAGGTGTGTGTTTAGCCATAACGTAGAACCTTTCAGCCCTAATTACACCTACCCAAACACGTACTTTTAGTTTAATTCCATAATAAGTATTTTAATATTCAAATAGTGATGCAGACTCTAATTATTGTACAAGAACACCCACATTTGACAAGTCTTTGATAACTCAAATCTAAATTGATTCGGAAAATTTCATTCATGGAATGACCTAAAGAAAAGTTAAAATATTTACTTTACGTCTTCACGTTCATGGGTTCTTTTTGTATATATTAAAGAAAGATTCAGAGCAAAACCTGGTAGGAGATTATTGATGCACAAATCTAATGATAGAAAAGAATGCAGGTCTGGAGAATTCATTATTCATCATATTGTTCAAAAACATTTGGTTTTCTTGATCGAAAGAACAAATCTTTTGAATATGTTTGGGAATTGGCATTACGCTTGTCCCTTCCGCTCTCTGATAATCTGCAGACCGAGATATCTGGCATAACGATGCAAAAGGAGGAAGAGTCAGCTTCATCAAAAGCAACAGCATCCTCAGACTACGCAAATAATAAAAAAAATGCAATTACCTCCCCAGCATCATTAGAGTGGCCTGAGGATTGGTTCCTGGTGACACTGAAAATACCGAGCCATCAGCAACTCTGAGTGCTCCAATGCCGATAACATGGAATTCACTATCAACCACCTTCCCAATAACGCATCCACCGTGGTAATGCCAAATGGTGCTGACAGTTTGACGACAAAACTGAGCCATTCGAAGGAAATTGGATTGGTGAGTGGGCAATGCTGGACCAACGAAACGGAAATTTGGAGCTCCAAACCATTCACGGAACATGAAGTCCTTCATAGCTCTGGTATTTAACACATTGCCAATCTTGCGGGTGCCATTCACACACCTTTCGACGTCAACTGGGTTTGATAAGTAATTGAATCGGACAATTGGGTTCACTCTGACATCAGTTGAAGCCAGCCTTAACGATCCAGCTGAGAGGGGTCCAACAATTTTCTCCATTATAGTCGCCACTGTGAGATACAGGGGTGATGACGGCGTCCTGATGAAAACAGAACGGGGTGGAGATACAAAAGGGACGATGTAAGAGGCTGCTTCAAGATAAGCACCAACTTCTGTGATACCAACCACTTGAATAAGTGAGTGCTCCAGTGGGATTGGAGGCACTATTGAGATACCGTTACGAGGATTGTCGTAGAGGTATTGCCCCACATATGGGAGCGGATGTGCTACAGGTATGCCCCAAGATGATAGGTAAGGCCTTGGACCAATGCCGCTCAACAACAGCAGCTGTGGACTTCCGATGGCTCCAGCAGATAGAATCACCTCTCCATTTTCACGTACCATTGCATGGTGATAGTGTCCCGTCTGATCACGATACACTACCCCAATTGCTGATATCCTAGACCTTGAATACCGTGGAGCAGATGCCAAAAGTATTCTTTCCACGTTTGCATACACAGCAATTTTGATGTTACCAGCATTTGCATAGTTGAGAAGATCTGCTGCACTATGCCTCCTTCCAGACCCATCAAAAGTCGAGCCACCAATCTTGGTACCAACCAAATGATCCAAACTATACCCATTATATGGATTGACCCCAGCTTCCAAAAATCCATCTCTAACAGCCGATTGCCAGTTCCTAAGGTTTGGCTTGAAGACAACTGCTTTCTCAACCCACTCATATGACTTGTTCACAATCTTAAGGTCCCAACCAACACCAGACTTCTTATAGAAGTCCCGATCTGCACGGCTATAAAACCCAGCATTTATGGCACTGCTGCCTCCAAGAATACGTCCTCTGGCATTGGGAACCCCTTCTTCTGATGTGAAGGATTGGGCTGGAGAATCAAACGTATCAACGTCAGTGAGAGTGGCCAAGAAACCTTCTTTGGTCATCAGATTGGGATTTCCATAAGGAACTCCACCACGTTCAAGAACAAGAACTCGAAACGACTGCGACAAGGTGGCGGCCAATGGGCAACCTGTGGTGCCACCCCCGACTATAATGTAGTCGTAGTTTTCTTCTGAAGGAAAACTCGTGGCATTGAGCACAAACTTGAGATAACGTGGGCCTATACCAAAAAACAAGCAAGAGAAATTTAGGAGCACACAGTAACTTTATATTAATCTCTTCATGGTTACCAAGAAACTTTACACGTGACAATAGCAAACTCAAATGCTTTGATCAATATTGGTTGAAAAAAAAATTCTTTCTTGAAGCAGGAACAACAACTCTGTTAAAAATTATTGAGAAAAGTAAAAATGGTTTACAAAATTGATGATTCAGATAGAAAAACATTAAAAAATTATGATAGTTTCTTGATAGATTTGTAGCAACGAAGAAGGTTAAAGAAAGAGACTTTAACAGAGAAGAAATGGTTTTTCCAGGAAGTTGCAAAGAAAATGTTTTAACTTCTTTCAACAGATGAAGATAAATTGATGGTTAAACGGCTTTTGCACTGCAAGATTCAGACTTGTTTCCCTTACTTTCTGTTACATCCTCAGAAGTGAAACGAGAAGATGAAGATGAAGAAAGAAAGAGAGAAGGTAGGAAATAAGAGAAATTTGATGATAACTGGTAACAAAAATGGCTCAGATAGTACCTGTGGGGTGTGGTCTTGCTGCTCTTGCATGACACACAGCAGAGCAGAGAAGCAGCAGGAATGCGACGAATTGCAAATGAAAACAAAAGTGTTTCTTCATTTTAGATGTTCTCAGAGGAGAGAGAATTTTCTCGCCGTTTCCTATGCGAGAGCGAAGTCTACAGTGATGTTTTGGAAGAGCGAGGTGGCCAGACGGAACTACGCATGCGTGAGGGAAAACCAGAGCGGAGTTTTATGGTTAAAAAGTCGGTTAGGGAAGCTGCAGTTTCCCTCCAATTATCATCATTTCTTGAAAAGTTACTGGGTACAAATACAATAATATATGGCTTTGGAGCAGAGTAGCATATTACGGAAGAAAAAGCCATTTTTCTTTGATACATGTTATGTACCTATCGAAAAATAGAAATTTTATTTTTTATTTGATCCATGCGGAAAAAAAATGTTTTGATGTTGTCAAATATTTTTATAGTTGAAATCTCTTTTATATTTAAAGGAACCTTTCTTTTTATTCTCCTATACATTGTTAATTTGTTATTTCTAGATTAATTTATCATATATCATTATTATTATTTGCACACTTAATTTCATTTTTATTGCATTTATATTTAATTGTTGTAATTATTTATATTACTTCTAACTAAATTTACTCAATTTAAAATTGTCAACTCAATTTAAGGTACAAATCATATCCTTTTTATTCTATATTCTTTAACTAAAATATTTATTTAATTATTATAGATCATAACTATAGCACATTTGATTATGTTACATAAGAATTTGCATAGACGTCGAAATATAAGTGGATTTGCCTGATTCATTAGAGGTGTTAAAAAAATAATCATTTGAAAGCAACCTCTTTATTAATTAGAAGTAAAGCTGCGTATTATTAGACCTCCCCAAACTTTGCATATATGCGGGATTCATACTGGAAGTTGTTGTTGTTGTTGTTGTTGTTATTATTATTGTATTAAAGGTGTTAAAATTGAATGAAAAATTTAAGTTATAAGAAATATAAATAGAAATAAGTTATCAATGGAAGCCACTTAAGCCATAATCCCCTACAACATGGAGATCAACAAGGAAGAAGTTCATGATTGAAGAATAAAATGAATCAATTAAAAACAACTAAGATTGTCAAGAGATAAGTCCTAACTCAGATACATGAATAAAGGTATAAACTACTTAGTAAAATGTAGATTATGAGATTCTATTGAAGGCTACTAAGAGCATTAAATAGGTTGAAAATTTCACCTAAGAAACGGAAATCCATAAAAGGTATACTAAGTTTAAAGATATTAAGTAATCTTTAAATAATGCCTAAGAACATCAGTTGAGTAAAGGGAACTTATCTCTATAAGCAACTAGCTTCAAAAAATGGGGCATAATTAAAAAAAAGTGATATTTAAATGATCGATGAATTTGTAATATTAAATAAGACGTTAGGGAGAAAGACTAAGAAAAAGGCTACAAGCAAACCTTCCTTTAACCAAGTTATGTCTTTACATTTTTAGAATGACTCATTTTCTCCTCCTTCTATCTAACCCCAACCTTTGTGGTTGTCCTACCCTCTCTCATTGATTATGTCTTCCATGTAGCATGCATTGTCTCCCTCCCGTTCTCCTCTCTTTGCCTTCTTCTCTTTGATGCCTACTTATTGCTGCCTAGTTCATTCATCTGTTTAAACCAGGTTCTTTCCTTTTAAAATAACCTACCCTTGATTCAACTTTCCCATCTAATCCAAATCCTGACAATTTACCGTTATTGGTAAAATGTTAGTTGGACCTTTAACCACATCCTTTTCTCCTATAGCTAATCTTAAGCCTTATCTAGAGTAAGCAGTAAAATGTCATTTGGACCCTTGACCACATCTTTTTCTCTTGTAGCTGATCCTGAGCCTTATCTAGAGTAAGAAGACTTCTCTTCTCTCTCATCTACTCAAAATGCTACGCCCTTCATAAAATGTGGATAAATCTTCTTAGAGATAGGTAGTAGGTGATTCAAACAACTTTGGTAAGCTACATTTCATCTCACTAAATGAGGAGGTCTCTCCTTCACTTGAGGTGTTGCAAAATGGAGCAGCCAAGTGGAAAACAACCTTGATAGGCTTGTGAACACTATGATAACTAAGGATGATATGTTTTCCAAGTGTTCAACATTGGGCAAACTTGAACTGGAAGAAATGTGGACTACACTATAATAGTTGAGGATGATATGTTTATATTTTAGTTTTCATCTAAAGAAATGGAAAAGAAGATCATGGACATGGCCCCCTGACACATTCAAGGTAAGCCTTTTTTTTTTTGAGAAAATGGGAAATTGGCTTCAAATTGGACAGATCAGAACTAAAAACAATTTTAATACAGGTTAATTTCCATTGTATTCCCCTATAATACTAGTCCTTAAAGGGATTAAGCTATCTAGCTATATATTTGGGTATTCCTATAGCTTTGGATGATAACATTGCTGACATTAAAAGGGAAGGATATGTAAGGGTATGCGTAGAAGTTGATACGAAAAAGGAGTTGCATGAAATCATCGCCATCATGAAGTTTAATAGCAATAGAGAGCCAGTATAGGATAGGTTAAAGTTGTCATATCCATAAAGACCTCAGTTGAAAGAAACTATCAAAGTCTGGATTTCTAAAAGGAATGAGCCAAAAATACCAAGCACAGAGAGGAAGGAAAATCAAGAAATTAGTAAGGAACCACCACAAGCATTGTAGGACACAATAAGCAAACAGTTGTAGGAACACATCAGTGCCCCATTCTAGCTATATGAAATAATGAGCAAATAGTAATAATGGTCAGATTCCCTACCCAAGAGCAGGCTCCAATTAGGAAAGCAGTAACCATTAAAGTTGCATTGCAAGAATGAGTGATTTGTTATGTAGTTCTCAGCGCTCTCAATTGAAATTTGCATGTTTGATCTTATTGCTTATTGTCTCTGTTGATTGTTCAGTCCATATTGGTTCCTTAGGCTATTAGGTTCTCCAGGAAGCTTAATTTCCAGCTAAGCTTGTGATGTATTGCCATCTTTGTTGCTTTCTCGAGGTTTTCTTTTTTGTCCAGGGTTTTCTTCTCTGATTGGATGAGATGAGTCTCTTACTCTCTCTTGTCATGTACATATTTTCTTTTATTTATTAATTTAATTATTGATTTACCAAAAAAAATAGAGATTCAATCCCCCAACTCACCAACATAGACAAGAGAGTTGCCTCCTATTGCAAAGGATGACACTAAGAGAAAGGTTAACTCACAATCAACATACAATAAGGAACAATTGGAAAAGATTATAAATGGAAAAGTTGATGTGGATCCTAAGATTACGAACTAGAATGAAGAATGGATAGATTTAGGTTCTAGTAATCCTAAATCAAAGAGCAGGATCAAGTCCTTAAACTCTCGATATGCGCTGTTTGGAATGTTTATAGACTTAATTTTCCAAATAAACAACCAACCTTAAAGGATTACGTGACAGCTAGATAACCTTATTTTTTAGTCTTGTTGAGACCAAAATAAAGGAAGAATCCTTTCAAAGAGGCTTGAAATTCCTTTATGTAGATTGGACTACTTTAAGCAATCATTCTAAGCACCCCAATGGTAGATTGATTGTCTCTTTTGATGCAGCTCACTTACATCTATCTAATTGGTTCTATATAGATCAACTTATCCATTGTGATTTTAACCTTAAAGTTAGTAATAAACCTATAGCTATCACAATTATGTATGCTGCTCATTGGGAATACCAAAGAGCTAGATTATGAATGGGCATGGAGAAAATTGAGGATAACATAACAATTTTATGGATGATAACATGAGACTTCAATTGCTTACTCTCACATACGGAATCTAATGGTGGAAAAGGCACCTTACAAGTTGATGTTAGACAATTGACGACTCTTACCTCTTCACTATGTCTCTTAGACCATAGATATTATGGTGCTTTATAGACTTAGTGCAATCATCAAAGCGGAGACAGATTCCTGCAAAGGAAACTAGATAGGTGTCTAGTCAACAATAGGTTGTTAACAAAAATAAGTAAGAGCTATGCTATCTTTGAAGAACCGCTTTTCTCTAACCACTCTCCTATCACTATCAATATCCATAACAGGTCAGCTAAAAATAATTCACCCTTTAGACTCTTTAATTCACTCCTGATGCATCCATAAATCAATATAATCATTTCTATAGTTATGGAGAGGACAAATCAAGGATCCAAATCCTTTTAATGTCTTCAAATTTTGAAAGCTATTAAAAAGGATTGTATTTAACTACTGAAACACAATACTAATCCAATGAAAGTTAACTCACTATAGGCTTTGAAAAATCTCACAAAAACTCAGAGAGCTCTTGCTATTACCCCAAAGGATTCAAGCTTGATGGGGAAGGAAAAAGCTGAATTAAAGAAGTATTTTGAAGCTCTTCAAGCTTATATCTCTTAACTGAAAGAAAAAAAATCCAAAATTTAGTGGCTTCAGGAAGAAGAAAGAATTTCTAAATTTTATTAAAGTGTAATCTAGGGAAGGAGAAATACAAATCAAATAGTATCTTTGATGGACTCCAAGGGAAACCTAGTCTAAGAACATGAGGGCATAAAAGAGTTGGCTAGGAATCACTTCATGAGCATCAATGGTATCTTAGGTAGCATCTCAGAATTTCCTGAGGAACTTCCAAGAAATATGCAAGGAGCAATTGAATAAAACCATTACCCCATGTTGCTCAAAGATGTCTTCATTTGGGAAATGAAATTTGTTCTCTTCTCTTTTTACCCTAACAAGCCCCTAGGACTAAGTGATTAATTTCAGATTTTTCCAAGATAAATAGGACCCAATTGGACCCTCAATTATATATGTAGTGAAAAAATTATGCAAAAGTGATAGGTTATTGATTGAAATTTATAAAATTTAGCTCTTATTGATTCTAAAAATACCTTATCCTTTAAGTATCAATGAGTACAATATTGCTTGTTGAAATGTTACATTTACAAAATCATTGCAAAAATCCTGGCAAATAGGTTGAACCAACTCTTCTAGGTGATCAATCCTTATCATGGGGGCTATATACTTGAAAGGAGTATTGGTGACAATATTATGTTGGCACAAGGGTTTTTTTAAAGACTATAACGCTAAGTTGAATATCAAAAGTTGTGCCCTCAAAATAGATTTTACTAAATCATTTGACACAATATGTTGAAACTCCATTATTACTTCTCTTCGGGCATTTGGTTATCTTGATAAACTTATTAAATAGATCTAAGCTTGTATCACAACTTTCTCCTATAATGTTCTAGTAAATGGAAAGCCATCACAACTTTTCAAATCTTTAAGGGTCTGAGGTAGGGAGGTCCTCTCTCCCTTACCTCTTTGCCATCACTATGAAGGTACTCCTTTTATTGACTATATTGAGCATAGAAAAATTCCATGATTCAGGTATCACTATAGACGTGGAACTCTCAAATTGCTGATGATTTGTTTATGCTTTGTGTTAATGATCCTCTTTCTATTAGGGTCCTGTTACAATCTCTTCAAAAGATTAAGGAAAATTTTGATTTGAATGTTAACCTAAATAGAGGTTCAACATATCTTTCTAAACGTAATTGAGTAAACTCTATCCTTTTGATCAATAATTCAAGACTGAGGATCCAATAAGTGCCACCCACCAATAGGTGCTTAATTAATTATGAATTTATTCCATAATATTTAGAGATTATTGCTATAAAATTGCTTAAGATACCCACTTTGACTCATATGTAATTTTTGCCACAATTCGAAAGCAATGAAGTTAAAGTAAGATGAAAGCAAGATATTTGGGTCATTTTTTTAAGATTAGTTTTCACTTGTTTTCATGAAGCAAGAAGAAAAAAAATTAAAAGACAAGAAGAAGACAAGAAAAATGAAAACACAAACAAGAAAAATAAAGTTGCTCACGACAAAGGAGTAGAAAATCTATGCATGCCAAGCGTGTTTTAACTTGAATTTAAATGAGTAATGGCTGGATGACTAAAGGCAACATAGCAAGAAGAAACCAAGCAATATGTACGTTGTATGTAGCAGCTCAAAACATGAAGAAGCTAAATGGCAAGGAAACAAGAAGAAAATACATGCCAGCAGTAGATGAGGACCAAAACGACATAAGCAAATGAAGAATACAACTACAGTATAGGTGGAAATACAATGAAGCAAAAATGGTAGCAGTTTATAAAGAAAATGATGTGTTAAAAACTGGGAAAAGATGGATCAAAATGTAGCACAATAAGGAGACCAAAACACAACAACTAGAAGGAATGAAACAAAGGTGTTGGAAAAGAAAAACGTAGATGTTATATGCAACAGTTGAAGGAGAACAAACGCATAGCCAAGGAGCATCAAAACGCAGCACACATTAGGCCATGAAAAGCAAAATGTAGACATATGGTAGGAGGTAAAAATGATGATGTTGGACAGAAGGTTTAAATGCGTGTGTTGGTTTTAAGGAAAAAAGAAGAAATGCATAGGCTTAAAAAAGGAACAAATGTGAAGGTTTTAAAAAGGAGAACAATAAGGAGGTGTTGTGAACAGAGGTGAAGGTCTTCGACTAGGACATTTCTTTGGGGCTGAAGCATTATTTTTAGGACCAAGCTCTCAACCTTGACAGACCCATGAAGGGGTAACTTCCTGACACCAGTTCGGAGGCGACATCCTAATGACCCAATTAAGTGTATTTCTCCTTGTATTTTGTTATTCTATGTTTAATGTTTGGGTGATGTGTAAGAATGATTGAATGATCTATTTGATTATTTTTATGTAAGATCCCATTGCTAGAATCGAATACAATACGTAATGGTTGTTTTTCGATTTATTTGTGGTGATTATTGACTCATAATCATTAAGGATAATATAACCTAGATTAAATAATTCGAGCTTGTGCGATTATTGCTTAGATTGCTCTATTTTTCTCATTTGTAAGGCGGTTGTCTAATTAAATTTAGATAATGTCTCCTAGGTTATTCAATAGTTAGGGTTAACTAATGGGCTCATCTTAATTAACTAGGACCTAAGACAAAACCAGGATTAACAGAGCTTCTTATTAATCTACAACCAATAGTTCAAGGAGAGGTAAAATAATAACAAATCGACGAAATATGTTTAATTAGGGTTTAGGCTAAGATTGAACTAAAGAATCGGGTCCCTACTGAATTTTCCATTTTTATCATTTTTAATGTTTTCTTTATTTTTTTTTCATTATGTTAGTTTTATTTTATTTTTTTATTTTTAAACCAAACCACACCCCTAAATCTAAACACTAATTAATTTCATTTCAACATCTTTACACATACTCTTTGTGGGATCGAACTAGACTAACCATTGCTGTAGTAGTACTCTAATATATTTTGAGTAGCGTTACGACATACTACCAATTTTGGCATCATTGCCGGGGAATGTCTTGTTTTAGTTTTTATTCTTGATTTTAATTGTTGTTTTGTACATATTTGTTTGTAATTAGTTTTTTAGTTATTTCTTGATCTTTTCACTTTTTGTTTTATGTTTGTAAATAAAAAAATATTGACATGAATGGAAGTAATTTATTTTATAACTCATATTCTTAATCCTATAACCATGTTTGGACTGATCAAGCTAACTTTAGTTATAGATGGGATAATCAACAGAATTATTGTCATGATAGGCTAGAGGATGCACAACAATTCTCGTATAGACCAGAAGCTTCTTATCACAACTCAGGTACATCTATGGAAGATTTGCTTAATATTATGACTGTTAACAATATTCAACTTCAACAAAGTGTACAAGAGGTCTAGTAGGAAGTAAGGTAATTTCAACAAGATACAGGATCTTGCGTCCAATATTTGAAAAACCAACAAAACTCAGGTACTTCTCTGGAAATATTAGTTAATTTTTATCTTGCTAATACTTTGTGATTACAGTAGGAAGAGATGCAATCCCAACAAGAAAAAGTTCTAGGATCCAAAACTTTGCAAGCCAGAAGAGTCAGCTAACGAAAGCTCTCGACCGCCTAACATCACAAGGCGAAGAAATGTAACTATTTCAACCTGAGGTGTACCTAAGGGATGTTAATGCATAGGTAATGGGCTCTACAAGTAACCGAGTTTAGTTGAAGCAATCAAGTGTCGATCCACAAGGACTAGGTCAAAGTACTAAATTTATACCTTCTAAATTTGCTAAGCATTTGAATACATTTGTAAAGGAAATATCAATACACGATTAACAGAATTTAACCTAATATTATAGGAATTTATACCAACACAGAAATCATGCCATCCTTATGAAATAAAATATTGATATAAGTACATTAACCCACTCTTATCAATTAATTCTTTCAAACTAATTAACGTTTTGATTCTAATTTTTAAACTAGTTTCCTAGACTAAAATCGAATCCAATATGAACACAATGGTTAATCTCAAATACTCTTAATGAACAACCCTATTTCTAGATGTTCTTTCAATTAAGCCTAATATTGTAATTCTGTAACATCCCGTTACCCATGTTAAGGCTAAAATGCAAATGTGAGTGATTAATGAGAGTTAGAAATATATTTCCATATTCATGTACACTTTGTCATGCACATGCATTTGAATGGGGAGGTTGTGACACACGAAAATGATTGTTCATGCATTCATGAATAATTCCGGGTATAATTTGAGTCTGTTGTGATTTTTTAGGTGTTTTGAGAATTTTGAATTTTCTTTATATGGAAAATTCTATTAGTTAGTAAGAATATTATATTTGTGAATTATGGTGAATTTAGGTATAAATTTCAGAAAATTACAGAAAATAGGAAAAAGACATCAAATGAAGACTTGGAGATAGTTG
>JANVCQ010000004.1:25790623-25803144 GCA_025531925.1 Erythroxylum plowmanianum
GGAAGATGCATAAACCATAAACAACCTTTCAACACATATGCAATTCCTCCTTGATACATTTATTGTAAACATTTTTTTCATTTTTTCAACTTTTTGCTTTCTTTTTTTTTTCTTTTCACTTTTTTTCTTTTTTTCTTTCTTTCTTTTCCTTATAAAAATTAAAATAAACTACATCAACATGTGAATTTCAATGATAAGACATAAACCCCCACATATGTACACCCCCATACTTAGAATTTTGTACATCCACAAACTCAATAGTCACCAATGTTACACTAGCTTCATGACTTGGGTAGGACATTTGGTTAAGTTTAAAAGCATAAAATGTGGTTTATACACAAAAACAAAGGCTAAAGCTCAAGAGGGTTTATCAAGTGAAAAATCATGTCAATAAGGTAAGTTATTTGGATAATGTAGCTTATGACAAAACAAAGAATGCCTAATCATATCCATTTTAATGCATGTGAGAAAAATGTGGTCTTAAATAGAAATTCAACGCAAAATTGGGACGTAAATGTTATGAAGCTCACATATTATCAAAAGACAATAAGACTGATATAGATGTGTTAGTCAAATAAGGCTCAAAAATCTCACCAGCTTTATCTACCATTAGTCACTACTCTTCTAAAGATAATGTACATTAACAAACCATAAGAGCAAAAGTACATGCCAAATTTTGCTATGGATTTTACTAATCAATTCACACTTTAATTATGATTAAATAATCTTAAAAGCAATATTTTGTTTAATTTAGAAAACCACCTTAGGAGTCACATAAGTTGCAATTAAGCTAAAAAAAACATGCATCAAAACTAATGTACACCACCCCCACACTTAAAACTTGCACTGCCCTCAATGCAAAATCAAATGCTAGAAATGCAGTAGCTAACAAAAATAACATATGCAAAAATGTAAAAAATAGAAATTAACTTCTCTTGGATTGCCTCCCAAGCAGCGCCTTTGTTTAATGTCATTGGCTCGACCTCTAATTGTGTGCTTTAAGTGACAACAGTCACATCCTCCAGCATCAACACCTCCAAATCCTCTATTTGGAAGCCCTCATAATACAACTTCAAGCGATGACCATTCACACAGAATGTCTTGTCAGTTTTAAGGCTCCGTGTCTCCACTGCACCAAAAGGAAAGTCATGAGTGATAATAAATGGACCAACGCAATGGGAATGCAACTTACCAGGAAAGAGCTTGAGTTTGGAATGATATAGTAACACTTTCTGGCCCACTAAGAAACTTTTCCTCGAAATCATCTTATCATAAAAAGCTTTCATCCTCTCCTTATATATCACTGCATTTTGATATGATTCATTCCTTATCTCTTCCAACTCCTAAAGCTGCAACTTCTTATACACTCCTGCATCATCTAAGTGCATGTTGCATCTTTTGATAGCCTAACATGCCTTATGTTGTAATTCCACTAGAAGATGGCATGGCTTTCTAAACACTAGCCTGTACGGGGACATTCCAATTGATATTTTGTAAACCATCCGGTAGGCCCACAATGCATCTTCCAGCCTTACACTCTAATCCTTCCTAATGGGTTGCATGATTTTCTCCAGGATTAACTTGATTTCTTAATTTGAGACTTAAGCTTGCCCATTGGTTTAGGGATGGTAAGCAGTACAAACTTTATACGTGATGTGATATTTTCTAAACATTGCTTCCATCACCCTGTTGCAGAAATGGGTTCTTCTATCACTAACAATGGCTTTCGGTATCTCAAACCTAGAAAGAATGTTAGCCTTAACAAAATCTGCAACAACCTTGGCATTATTAGTCCTAGTGGCTTTTGCTTCCACCCATTTAGAAACATAATCAACCGTATGCAATATATAAGTAAAACCAAAGGACTGAGGGAAAGGTCCTATAAAATCAATGCCCCAAACGTCAAAAATTTCACAGAAAAGCAAAGGAATTTGTGGCAATTGATCCTTACAGGACAAATTACCTGACCATTGGCATCTATCATAGGATTTACAGAAGGTATATGCATCTTTGAACAATGTTTCCCAGTAGAAGCCGCTCTCCATAACTTTTTGAGCTGTCTGTATTACCTTAAAATGTGCTACGCAAGCGTATGAATGACAGAAGGCTAAAATTGATGATGATTCATTTTTTGGTACACACCTTCTGATAACTTGATCTGCATAGTGCCTCCAAAGATAGGGGTCATCCCAAACATAGTACTTCACAGCTTATCCCTCTGAACCTTAGATAAACTAACAAGTAATTCATTAGTTACTAAAAAATTGACGATGTCCATATACCATGGTGGTGTCGCATCAACAAAAAACAATTGCTCATCTGGAAAGCTTTCTCGTAGAGGGATATCATCCTCTTCCTTTATCAAATGACTGAGATGATCCGGCACCACATTTTCTTCCCACTTCTTATCTCTGATCTCTAGGTCAAATTCCTACACTAGAAGAATCCATCTGATCAACCTCGATTCTGCTTCTTTCTTTGTGATCAACTATCATAAAGCTGTATCGTCAGAATAAACAATCACTTTAGCACCAAGCAATTACAATCGAAAATTTTCCAAAGCAAAAACCATAGATAACAATTCTTTTTCAGCTGTGGAATAATGTAATTGAGCTGGATTTAAAGTCTTTGAAGCATAGTAAATGGCATGCAAAGCTTTTCCCACTCTTAGCCCTAGAACTACCCCCATTGCATAATCGCTCCAATCACACATGATCTCGAATGGGAGGTTCCAATCTAGAGGTTGAATCATCGGTGGTGATGTCAGAAGCTCCTTAAGTTTGTTGAATGCTTCCTTGCACCTCTTGTCAAACTCAATAGAGACATCTTGTTAAAGAAGCTTGCATAGTGGTGCGGCTATCTTTGAAAAATCCTTAATGAATCTCTAATAAAAACTTGCATGCCTCAAAAAAGAATGCACTTCCCTCACAGTAGAGGGGTATGGTAAAAAAGAAATGATATCAACTTTGGACTTGTCCACTTCAATACCCTTAGCAAATATCACATGACCTAGAACTATACCTTGGTCCACCATAAAATGACATTTTTCTATTTGAACACAAGGTTATTTTCTATACATTGTTCAAAGATAACGGCAAGAAGACATTCATCAAAAGAAGATCCATAAACACTAAAATCATCCATGAATACCTCAAAAGTCTCAACATATTCAGAAAAAATGCTTACCATAAACCTTTGGAATGTCACAAGTGCGTTACACAATCCGAATGACATCATTCCGTAGGCAAACATACCAAATGGGCATGTAAATGTGGTCTTCTCCTGATCTTTCAGTGCGATTGGGATCTAAAGATAACCTGAAAAGCAATAATAACTAGCCAATCTCTCAAACATTTGATCAGTAAAAGGAAGGGGAAAGTGATCTTTATAAGTAGTAGCATTTAACTTTCCATAATCAATACATACTCGCCACCCGGTTTGCACTCAGGCAGGAATCAACTCACCTTCCTTATGTTTCACAACAGTGATTCTAGACTTCTTTTGAACAACCTAGATAGGACTTACCCACTTACTATCAGAAATCAGGTAGATAACCCTAACATTGAGAAGCTTCAGAACCTCGTTCTTCACAACTTCCATCATTGGAGGATTTAGCCTACGCTGAACTTCCCTTGTAGATTTTGCATAACCCTCTAAACAAATGCGGTGCATGCATATGTAAGGGCTTATCCCTTGGATATCTGTGATGGTCCACCGATGGCTTTTTTATGCTCCCTCAGCATTCGAACCAACCTCTAGAGTTGAAGTCAACTCCGCCGAAATGATAACTAGGAGAGTTTATTTATCTCCCAAATAGTTATACTCCAGATGTGTAGGGAGTGACTTCAATTCCAATTTTGGGGCCTGCACATCAAAAGGTAACAACTTCTGGTAAGTTTCAGGTAGTTGAATAGAAGCCAAATCATATCTTTTTGAAGGGCTTTCTAATGAGTCCAAGGTGGCTATCATTTCCATAAGCTCCTCTCCCATCTCAATATCAGTGTTGGCTACTACTTCCATATCCTCGGTTAAAGTTATTTCCAAATGATCCCTATAACTTAATTTAAACATTTCTTGCACCAAAGGATCGATCACATCAATAGAAAAAACACAATGATCATTAGGAGGATGTTTCATGGCATCAAAAATGTTGAAATCAATTACTTCCCCATCAAATTCCATTATGAGGGTGCCTTTACAAACATCTATCTTAGTTTAATCCATATTAAGAAATGGTCTCCCCAACAGGATAGGTATAGAATTGCATGAGGTATCATCATTCATATCCACAACATAAAAATCTGCAGGAAACACTAACTCATTCACCTGCACCAAAACATCCTTAACCACACCATCAGGATAAGCATTAGTGCGATCAGCCAATTGGATGACTACATTTGTTTCTTTCAAAGGGGCCAAATTCAAAGAAGCATAAATCGAATGAGTTATCACATTAATAGAAGCACCCAAATCCAAAATTGCCCTATTGTTCATAGTATTACCAATATTGCAAGGAATGGTGAAAATACATAGATCCCAACATTTTGGAGGCATCTTCTTTCTGAATACTGCCGACACATTCTCACCCATCATCACTTTCTTATCACCCCTCAATTTTCTCTTATGTGTACATAGATCTTTGAGGAATTTGGCATACCTTGGCACTTGCTTGATTGCTTCGAGCAAAGGTATGTTGACTTCTACCTTTCAGAAAATCTCCAATATCTCTTTGCCGTTGTCCTCCTTGTTTGGTCTTGTTAATCTGCTAGGAAAAGGTGGAGGGTTAGTTTTGGTAATATTGGGACTTTCAATAGTTACCTTTGCACTTGATGAAAAATTTTCTTCTTTTTCCAATTCCTTCTCGATCTCTTCCTCAGTAGCAATCTTTGTTGGGGTTTTTTTGGAACCTTCAATCTCCTTTCCGCTTCTCAGGGTTATGGCACTAACATTCTTCAGGTTCACCTTGGGTTTTGATGGCAATTTTCCTCCACCTTATGATTCTAAGGGATTGACCCTTACTGCCATTTGACCCATTTGGTAGTCTGTGCTTTCTTGATTTGCTTTTATTTCCTGTCTAAATTGTTGAAATTGCTGCTGCTTATCCTATTGAAATTGCAAATTGGTAGCAACAAGTTTGTCACCAGTTTCTTTTAAAGATGCACCTGAACAGGTAGAAGGAGCTCCCTGTGTTCCTTGTTGCCTTGGGTGAAATCCTAATGGCCCTTACCGTCGATTCTGGAAGTGATTTTGTTGTGGATTCCCTCTATAACTAAAGTTGGGGTGATCCCTCTAACTTGGGTTATATGTCTACGAGTATAAGTTGTATTGGTTCAGGAAGTTCCCTCCTGCAGCACTCACATACTCCATACTCCCTTCTTGCAAAGTTGGGCACTCTTTAGTTGGATGACTTGTGTTTGAACATATACCACACACTTTCACTTGTGCCTATCCAACTGCAACTTGCCTCACAAAAGATGTTAGTTCATCTAAACGATGTTTAATGGATGAAGTGCTTACCTCATTTACTCGACGAACATCATTTCAAGTGCTAAATTGTTGGGTGTTAATAGCCATTTGCTTAAGTAATATCCTATCTTCAATGGAAGTCTTCTCACAAAGTGCCTCACCACTTGCTGCATGACAAAACTCCTGTCCATTGACAGCAATCCTTCATAAAAATATTGGATGAGAAGTTGCTCTGGTATGTTGTGATGTGGGCAACTGGCACATAACTTCTTAAATCACTCCCAATATTCGTAGAGAGACTCCCCATTGTGTTGCTTAATACTGCATATCTCCTTTCGAATACTTGTTTTCTTTGAGGCTGGAAAATATTTTTCCAAAACTAATCTCTTCATCACCAACCAAGTTTTCACACTTCTAGCTGGTAAATCAAATAACCAATCTTTTGTTGCATCCTTGAGTGGGAACGGGAAGGCCCTTAACATGATCTGCTCATCCGTCACCCCACGAGACTTTATGCTTAAACACACCACATCGAGTTGCTTAAGATGCTTATGTGCATCCTCACCTGCAAGGCCATGAAAGTTAGGAAATAAATGAATTAATCCATATTTTAACTCAAAGGTAACATATTCAGCAAAATTTGGAAATGTTATACATAATGGTCTATAAGTTAAATTGGGCACAGCTAACTCCCTTAGAATTCTTGGATTTGACATTGTCTTTTCGGATTCTGCTTCCAATTCATTTACCAAAGTTGACATTGCTTCCCTATGCAATCTCCGTAATGTTCTCTCAATCTGAAATCAAGTTGTTCAATTTCTCGACTAGGAGACTTGGTCACTACCTTGCATTAACACCAATGGACAATTAAAAAAATTAAGATGTAACAAAAAGAAGGCTTATAAACAAATGTATTCATAAAATACCAATTAAAATCAAATTCGAAAATTAAGCTACCACACTCCCTGGCAACGGCACCAAAATTTGATGGGGTGTGTCGAGTGCATTGCAAAATTTACCTAACTCTGTACACTTAAACATGTAGTTATGGTAAGTCGAGATCGAATCCACAGGGAATGTTTGGTTAACATTCGTAATGAAATTAATTGATTCAAGGAAAGTAAATGGGGGATTTTTAGGTTTCAAACAATTTAGAAATTAAAGTAA
This sequence comes from Erythroxylum plowmanianum, assembly GCA_025531925.1. Taxonomy (NCBI): domain Eukaryota; kingdom Viridiplantae; phylum Streptophyta; class Magnoliopsida; order Malpighiales; family Erythroxylaceae; genus Erythroxylum; species Erythroxylum plowmanianum. Next base: position 25,797,257 of record JANVCQ010000004.1, read on the forward strand.
TAGTAAACTATCGAAATCAAATTAAAACAAATAATCAAAAATGAGAAAATTATTGAGTATAAGTAAGGTCCGGTTCAAGGGTCAATCTCTACCTAAACGCAATCAAGCATATTCCCACATTCTAAAGTCTTTACAATTCTTTTTGGACTATTGATTTGAGACTAATTGAACGCTCTACAAATCTCAATTTTCCCTTAGGTTGTATTTAATCAAGATACGATCATTAATTAAACCTAACCACTAAATAACCTTGGATACAATCTCTAGATTCAATTTGTCAGTCAGATTATGAATTGAAAAGTGATCAATATTGGCAGTAACCTCACACGTTCGGGTTATCCAACCTAAGTTATGTTGCTCATAATGATAACGATCCTTAGATGCTACTCACAAATATCAAAAGTAATGATTACAGATTACAATCAATATTTTAGCAATAGGTTCGAAATAAAAACGATCAAAATAACATATTAAGATCATTAATCCCAGAACCATCCAAATCAATACCAACAACACAACAATCCAAAAAGAAATTACAACTTCAAAATGATAGAAATAGTTTAACCATGACTTGGCGTCGATATTCTCGTTGAACCGGCATTGAAAAACTAGCCTTTCATCTTCATTTTCTTACTCCAAGCAAAAGTCATATCTCCCATTGCTTAGGCACTCTCAAACTACTCCCTTCTCTTCACTACTCACTATTCACAACGGAACAAATAAATGTAGAGGTTTTATAATGTTCACTCCAAGCAATCAGTTGTGACTCTCCTCCAAGCCGCTACCACTCCTCCAATAGCTGTCCCACGTTTAGCTTATGTGCTCTTCTTCTTTTTCTGCGCCAACACTGTTTATGACAAGACAAATGAATGTTGATGAGCTTGGAGTAGTCAACACAAATTAAACATTTTATCTTAAAAATAGGATTGAAATCACATGTAAATACATAAGAAAAAAATCATAATTCAATCCTACCAATGTCCTAAAGGAAATAGTAGTTTCTTAACAATTTGTAATTAAGAATTTAAGTTTTGTGTAATATCTCTTTTAGATTACTATATTAATGTAATGATGTAATACTAATTTTAAATGGATATGAAATTTTGTAATATGTATTTGTACAACATTGAATAGACAAATGTGTGATAAGAATCCCTATAAATGAATAGAATGTTATGCTATGAATGCATGTATAGGAATTTGGGTGACATGTGTTTGGATGGTTGTAGGTTTCGTGTAGGCTCCAATGCACCCACCGCATCTAGAGGATAGGGTAGAGGTAGAGGTGAATCAGGCCAACCTAGGGCCACTCTGAGGACATTATTTGAGTTGAATAACCATCTTAAAATGCTATAAAAGCTCGTGAGGAACAGGAAGCCCCAAAAGGTATAACTCTTATGTGCTCTCTTTTTAATCTTGATATGCATGCATTAATTGATCCTAGCTCCACTCATTCATACATTTTCATTGGGTGAGGGTGTGATAGGATGTTATCCGTAGATAAACTAGCCTATGGTATGCATGTGACTAGTCCATAGGGACATAACATGTATGTGAATAGAGTGTGTAGAGATTGCTCTATTATGATAAATGGGAAGCAATTTGCCACTGAACTAATAGACCTATGCTTCCATGAATTTGATTTGATTTTGGGTATAGATTGGTTGTCCAAACATGAAGTTATAATTGATTGTAGGTTGAAAATAGTTGTGCTCAAAGATTTTGATGGTTTGGAAATAATGGTGTAGGGTATTCGGTCTAGTCCTTTAACCAATATAATATTAGCCATACACGCAAGACAACTTTTTATAAAAGTTTATGGGACAATTTTTCTTTAGTACTTGATTCAAAAAGGGAGAAGGTGAATTTACTAGACATACAAGTAGTAAATGAATTTCTTAACATGTTCCTCAAAAAGTTACTGGGTTTTCCACCTAAGAGGGAGGTAGGACTATCTATTGAGATTGCATCTAGTATTACTACTATTTCAAGGTCACCTTATAGAGTGGTTCCTATAGGGTTAAAAGAGTTGAAGATTCAATTATAGGAGCTTTTGGAGAAGGGCTTTATCTAACCTTGTGTGTAACTATAGGAGCGTCAGTCCTTTTTGTCAAAAAGAAGGATGGCACCCTACGAATGTGGATAGGCTATAGACAATTAAACAAGGTAACTGTAAAGAAGAAATATTCATTTCCTATAATAGAATATATTTTTGATTAGTTGAAAGGTGGGAGAGTTCTCCAAGATTGATTTGTGGTCAGTTATTAATAGCTTTGGGTAAAAGATGTAGATGTTCAGAAACTACATTTAGAAACCAATATGGCCACTATGAGTTCCTAGTGATGCTTTTTAAGCTAACTAATAGACCGACTACTTTCATAGATTTGATGCATAGGCTATTTCAACCCTACTTATACTATTTTGTTATAATATTTATAGATGATATATTGGTCTATTCGAAGAATAAAGAGGAACAAGCTCAACATTTGAAAGTTATGCTACATAATTTTAGAGAGAAGTAGTTATTTGCCAAATTGAGCTAATGTGATTTTTAGCTAAATGAATATTCTTTCCTTGGGCATATCATATCTTCAGAAGGTATTAGGGTGGATCCTAGTAAAATTGAGGCCATCACTAATTGGAATTTGCCTAAAAATGTGACAAAAATGGGAAGTTTTCTTGTCTTAAAGATTGTGACCTTTGTTCGTACCCTTGGAGGTCAAATAAAAAGTAATCCAAGGATTGCAATATAGGATGTAACCTCGGGCATTTTACTTAATCAGAACCTAGAATGAAAGAACCTAAGTTAACCTATGTATACAAAATCCAAGCTAATTTGGTAAGAAGTGGGTTTTGATCTTTGAGAACATTAACTGCACTAAATTGAATTGTATAGAGTATGTAAAATGTATTTTTGGATTTTTGGGAATAGAAAGCAAAAAGATTAAGACTATTGATCAAAGAATGATAGAATCCTCTTGAAAATGAGCTTTGATTATCATAGTTTGAAATTGATTTTGGTAGGAGTGGAAATCACTAAGTTTCAAATTGGTAAACTTTAAAGAACTCTTTAAGTCGAAGATCTTAATCAATGGGACTTCATTTCTTAAAACCCTATTAAATGCCCTTAGTATGTGTAGTGGATAAGTCCAAGCAACAAGTCACTTTGAGATTTAGGATCAACTCAATATCAAACACGACTATACAAGATAAAAGAGAATCAACAAGATCACAAATAAACATATATGCGACTTTATATATTTAAGTTCAAAGTTCTATATAAACCAATCAAAACGGAACAATGAATATCCAACATTTGATTAAACCATTATCAAGTATGTTCAACTGCAAATTACAAATTCTAAACCTAGGAATTCATAAATCATATATAAACCAGGGATCAAGCTACTCCCCTTTTAAACTTATTGATCTCTAGCCTTTGATACATCTTTAAGAGGAAAGAAATGCCTAGCCATGCATACCTCTAAGAAGCTTCAGAACTAATAAGCAATCAGAGGCACCCATAGTAGAAGTTGACAATGACAATTGAAAGAAAAATGAGATGGATATGAGAGAGTCTAGACAAAATCCAGATCACTAACATTTAACACAAAACATACATTCATGCAATTCTTTCAACACAACCATTTTAACAAAAAAATTAACTCTGAAAATATACAAACAAAACTTCTTCAATTCATCATTTCATTACTAAACCAAAAAAGTTTGAAAAACTTTATCTACATATTAAAAGCCACATTATTGGCTTATTACAGAATACAAAATGCATATGATACAATTGGATGCTTATGCTTAATATGATCCTAATCACCAAAAGTTTCTGAACTAACTTAATTACTAACTATAGCTATCTTGGAGTTGCCAAATGCCTTGCAAGGTTCACAATTCTCTTGTTTTGCTTTTTCTTCATCTATGGAGTGGAAGGTAATAGGATGTGATGCGAAGCTTAGTGGCTTATACATTTATAGCCATTGTCAACGAGCCATACAATTTAAGCATATACATGTATCTTCATTCATATACATCTTTAACTTATTTTAGCTAGCAAGTCAATCATCCGCAAATTCTAACTCAAATATCCATAGTCAAGGATGTCATTACATAAAACATATCATGTACATTTAAGCATGAAAACATAACATTCAATTATGTATCATACTTAACAATTCAAATATGCAATGTATAAACAAATAGCTAGAGAGTTCTTTGGAACAAAATGGATAAACAGGAGTTTATACTGTTAACAAAACAAGTCCTATTTCTTAGGATCTCGTGGCCTCAATATGGCAGCTGGGAGAAGGCTATAGATCAACATGCACTTGACTAACGAAATGTTCCTCTCTCTTGCCCAAATACAATCAAATTTCAATGCTTATCTCAATTCATACACATTTATACTTTTCATGCTCATCATGCTTTCTCCTCTTTTCATTCATACAAAATGCAACAACATGTTTCAATGGAATAACATGATTATAATTTATAAATCACAATGCATTTTCAACAATCACAATAATTTATGCATGCATTCAATTCAAGAAATTTAGCATATATTCACTAATAAGACAAACATGCCCATATTACACAATAGCCATAAATATATTACCCACCTTGAAATCCTTGCTTATAAACTTGCTTAAAGAGACCTCTCCCCTTGCTCCTCTTGCCTTCCTTGATTTCATTTATCAAAAATCAAAAACTCCATTCAATAGGAATATAATTTGAGGGCCCATATATGGCATATTCACTATGATAAATTCTAGATACTCAAACTCTTCGAAAATTCTCAACCTTCAAGTCAATTTTCCATTATCATTATGATCAGGTAAATGAGGCAATTTGATAAAACTTCCTTCTAAAAAATTGTTATTTATTGTCTTAAGTTTCTAACGACACTAAAATCATTCAATTTGGTTCAATAATCTGACAGTTAGACCCCAAACATTTTTGGACTATTCTTATGCTAAAACAGTATTCTTTGCTCAACTTCCATCTAAAAATTGAAATTTTTATTGACTGAATTATAACCCAATTTCTTCTGACAAATTGTAGCCTCATGTATCTAGTTTAGTTCAAATGAAAAACAACTACATTTGGATAACTACACAAAATGTTATGTTTAAAATACCAAAAAATATTCAAGTTGATTCTAGACAAACTTCACCACGGTGAGCCAAAAAGTTGGTTGTGGTGAATTTTGATTTTTCTCAATGTTGGCCGCGGTGAACTACAGAGTTAGGTATGGTGAACCATGGGAACTTTGCCACAGTGAGATTTCGCAGAAATGCAACTCTTCTCCCAAAATTTTCTAGATTCTTACTCTATTCAACCCCATTTTACTTCTAACTATCACCAAAATATGCTTCATTCATCAAATCAAGAACAATGATGCTTATACTTACTTGTTTATCCAAAGCATCTTCAATCACCATGAAACCCTAGATTAAAATTCCCTAAAAATCAAAATGATTGTTTAGTTATTTCTTTCTTCGAACACAAACCCCACACAAATTTGTTTCTCTAGAGCCTTTTCTCACAAAGCAAGAAGGAGAGATGATTAACTTAGCAAATTCTCTTCCTTCTTCTTCTTTCCATATTTTCTTCATTATTTTCTCTTCTTCTCTCGCTCTCATGATTCTTCTCTTCTTTTTCTTAAACAAGACCACATTTTGGTCTTGTCCTTCCAAAAATACCACTCCTCTCTTTTGGTCTTCCCATTTTGCCTCTTCTTTCATTTACCTCCTAACTCCTTTAGTCTTCTTAAACACCATATTAATTCTAACTTAATTCAAATCTTTCCATCTAATTTCAAATCTCTATTTATGCCCATCAAATTAATGAATCAATTCTAAAAATAATGAAACAAA
>JANVCQ010000004.1:25805540-25821486 GCA_025531925.1 Erythroxylum plowmanianum
GTGAAAGTGTTAAGTTTAGGCGGTTGGGTTTCGGTCCCAACATTTATGGTATCAGAGCAAGAGTGAAAGTGTTAAGTGTAGGCGGTTGGGTTTCGGTCCCAACAGCTTTGGGTATGAAATTGAATTTCTATACAATATTTCATCTTCAGACAGACAAACAGAGTGAGAGGTCTATTAAAATTATTGAGGATATGCTCAGAGCTTTTATTTTGGAGTTCCAAGGAGCATGGGATTAATATGTAGCACTTATCAAATTTGCATATAATGATCACCATCACAGTAGTATCAATATTGCACGCTATGAAGCCTTATATGACAGAAAATGTCGGTCATTATTGTATTGGGATGAAGAGGGTTTAAGGATCATTGAAGGTCCAAAATTGATTTAGGATACTGTGGATAAAGTGAAATTGATTCGTAGCCGAACTAAGGTGACTTAAGATAGAAAAAAGAGTTATGTCGATCAGCATTGGAGGGATATGGAATACCAAGTGGGTGATAAGGTGCTTCTGAGAGTATCACCTTGGCGAGAAGTGTTGAGATTTGGTAAAAAGGATAACTTAAGCCCTAGATACATTGGTCTATATGAGATTACTGAGATAGTAGGACCACTGGCTTACAAACTAGCATTACCAACTGAAATGGCTCAGATTCACAATGTGTTCCTTGTAAGTATGCTTAGAAAATATCGATTGGATACCCATATACTACCTACTCAAGAAGTTAAATTTGCAACTAACCTAAGTTATGTTGAAAAATCGGTAAAGATAGTTGGTTATCGGACTAAGCATTTGAGAAATCAAGTGATCCCATTGGTCAAAATTCTTTAGAAGAATCATTCTAGAGAAGAAGCCACTTATGAAACTGAAAAGAATATGAAGAATTAGTACCCCCATTTATTTAATCAAATAAGTAAGAATTTCGAGTACAAAATTTCTTAAGGGGAGGAGAATTGTAATAACCTGTTCTCCATATTGAGGGTTAGAGCCTTAGTTGTCATTGGAAATTTATAAATTGCATTTCAATCATATGCATATCATTAGCATACACACATGAATTTTGAATTTTGAATTTTGAATTTTGAATTTTGAATTATGATTTTGTACACACTACAAGGAATGCATATGCACTCAATTGACTCATTCTGGAGTATGAAAAGATTAAAATGTTCATGATGGAAAATACTATGTACATTATTTAAATAGCAAGAAGACAACATGTATAAATCATGGAAGCTGTTCAATGGTTGAATGAAAAGAACACAGAATTTTAATCTTACAAAATGCATTTTAACTAAGCCCTTTGTCATAAAATTTGTAAAACAAGGTGGTAAGTTATGGTTGTACTTGGTAGGTTTTAGGAACCGTTCAAGGGTCTCCCTTATAGCTGAGTAAGACCATAAAGTTGTCTCATCATCATAAACTCGGGACTAATAAAGGAAAAGCACCAAACACAGGAGGGTGGTTAATGACAAATGATAAATAGTGAGTGTACCTTTAAATTGATTTTGTAAAGATGGTTGTAACCTTACTATGAAAAGTATGTTTATGGATAATTCCATTGGTGCTAACTACTTGAATTTAAAAGTTAATCTTTATGACATTTATATATGCTTTAATTTAGCATTGAATTGAGTTTTGAATGCACCTAGAAACTAATGAGATGTACACATGCTTTGAATTGAAATTTGCATATGCTTTGAATTGTAATAGAAATGGATTTTGAATATGTTTTTAATTGGTATTGAAATGGGGCACGCTCTCATGTATTAATTGTGATTTAGCCTATGGTACGTCATTAAGTCATTATACATATGTTTATATCGATCAGAACACGTCCTAATGTGCATGGCGGTGTTTGGGGACATATGTCAATAACATGGGTGGTGTTGTGTCTATCAGTATATCCTGTTAATAACCCTCTGCTCTTATGGAGTATAAATTATGCTAGCACTGTTACGAGTAAGAGATGCAGAACCAGCTTCGTAACCACTAATTTATATATAGTGCTAGCATCGTTATGGGTAAGCGATGCAGAATTAGCTTCATAACAACCTATATATAGAGGTTAACTAAGCACCGGTAAGCGATGCAGAACTAGCTCTATGACTTACACCTAAAGGTACCATATGACAAAGAAAATTAGTAATAGGTTATGTTTTAAAAGAATGTTCATGAAAGTGTTATTTGCCATCACTGTTTACTTTATAAGGAAAGTGGAACTTGATCTCAAAAAATATATATGTTTTGTTTTACGTAAGTATTAATCTTATGAAATGAAAAGAACGTGTTTTGTAAGAACATTGATTATTACTTGAAAAGAAAAGGAACTGTTTTCTTTTATGGAGGTTAATGTTTGTATAAATGTTTTTTTTATTAGAAACCAATAACACTCACAGAGCTCGTTTAGCTCACCCTTTATTTTATGTTTTTAAATAAAACCTCTCAGTTGTAGCTCAAGGGCTTCAGTAGCAAAGACTCTACCTCGTGAGTGGTCAACTTCGTCAAGTGTTGTTGTGTAGGCATTTTTATTTTACCTTGTACATATTTTTGAGAAATGTTGTATATCTTTAAACATATTTTAGAAAGTACATTTGTGTAAAGAATGGATGTGTATAAAGGTTTTTAAATGGGATGCATGACGTTGTTTTAGCTTTTCAAAGTTTATTAATGTAACTATTTGAGACTGCATGTGAGTGGATTTAAAGTCCACAATTTGTAGATGAGAAATTAATATGATAATAGAAGTGTTTTGAACTTTTACAGGGACTTTGAAATTTTTGGGATGTTAAAATACAGTCATTGTGCTGCCAAAATTTTTATTAAACTAAAAAAAAACTCTAATGTTTACATTTCTTATTGTAAATTGAAGCTTTTCCTTAACAAGGGCAATAGGCTTAGCTTCATAGGAACTTTCCAGCTGACTCAGATATCGACTGGAGGGTTACTGTAGAGTGTCGGGCAGGTCACCTAGTCATTACAGGATAGGGGTCTGTCACGGTTACTTTCTTTGTTATTAATTCTTTTGGTTATTATTTCATTTTATTTTTTATTTTAATATTGGAAAACCAATTATCAATCACTTTTAATGATTCTTTAGACTAGTTACTAGTATGCAAGTTTTTCTAGATCCATATAGCTTCCTTGTTACCATTATATTAGTCATCAATGATAGGTTTACATGCCTTATTTTGTAGGTAGTACAATTGTAACAGAAAAATTTAGAGAGTAGAAACACCCGTAACATGTACTAAATAAAAAGGTTTTTGAAATTGAAATTTCTAAAGATAAGCTAGAATAATGATTAGTGGAAATAGGTACCTCAGATCAATAAGATGAGGAACTAGCAACCTAGTAGCTAGAGAGGAGAAAACAACTTTTATCATACAAGGTAAAACCTTTGAGGATTTAGGTGAAGGTAACTCACTTCCTCGTTCTTGTGTTGTATAGTCCTTTATTTTGGAATTGAAACCATATCCTGAGCATCTAAAATATGGTTTCTTAAGAGAGAACAAGACATTGCTTATTATCCTGAATGCTCATATATATAATAATGAACTTGTTAAATTACTATATAAGTTGAGATCTAGACGAAAGGTTATCAAATGGACTATATTTAATCTTAGAGGGATCATTTTACATATATAGAATGTTGATGGAAGCAAGCCTTAAATTAGTTATAAAAATCAAAGAAGGTTAAATTCTAATATCAAAGAAGTTGTTACGACTTCAATTCTAAATTAGCTAGATGTTAGAATAATTTATCCTATTTTAGATAGTTCATGGTAAGCCTAGTGCATTTTGGGTCAAAAATGATGGGATGACGGTAATAAATACTTATATAAATTAATTAATTTCTACTAGGATTATAACTAGTTGAAATATATGCACTGATTATAAGGAACTTAAAGTTGCTATTATAAGGATTAGTTTTCCTTAATATTTATTGACCAAATTCTTTAAAGACTTATAAGGAATAAATATTATTGTTTCTTAAATGGATATTTTGGTTATAACCAAATTATCATTGCATTAGAAAATCAAGAAGGGGGTACTGTTCACCTATCTTTATAATATATTTGCATTTCTTATAATGCCTTTTAGATTATGTAATGTTCTTCCCACTTTCAAATGTTGTATGGTGTTTTCATATTTTATTGAGAAAATTATGGAAGCATTATAGATGAAATTTTTATATTTTGTAACTTTCAAAAATTACTTAAAATTTTAGATAAGGTTTTATAGCAAAGTGAGGATACAAAATTGGTATTAAATTAAGAAAATTTCCACTTCAAGATGAGAGAGGGCATTGTTTTTGGGCATAAAATTTCAACACATGGGATTAAGGTGGACCAAGCAATAATAGAAATAATAGCAAAAGAAATTTCCACCTCCCATCAATGAAAAGGGAACTAGGAGTTTTGTGGGGCATATAGGTTTTTATAAGAGATTCATCACAGATTTTTTCAAGATTTCTAAACCAATATAAAACTTGTTGAATAAGGATGTAATATTTAATTTTGATGCAAATTACATGGATGCATACAACAAGTTAAAAACAAACTACTATTTGAACCAGTTATATCATAACTAGATTGGATTTTGTCATTTGAACTATATATAATAGTTGACTTTACAACATAAGAAGTTATTGGTCAACGAAGGAATAATAAGTTGCACGTTATTTGTTATACTAGTAAGACTCATTACAAATACTAAATTTAGTTATAAAACTACTAAAAATAACTTCTACCTATTATTTATGCTCTTAACAAGTTTAGATCCTAGCTATCATTTTTTTGTTCTGACAAGTTAACGTTCTAAAGTGATAATTTACATGACTATGTAGCTATTAATTACTTATTGACCAAAACTCTAAATCATGTTTGATCTACTAGGTTTTACTATTACAGTAATTTTATCTAAAGATTAAAGATATCAACAAATAAAAAAGTGGTTGCAAATCATTTATTTAGATTGGAGCAACCAGCGAGTGTGAAAACAATGCCTATTAATAAGAGCAACCCTGATGAGTAATCATTGATAGTTTTTGTTATCCCCAAGTACATAAAATTTTTCAACTACTTAGAGACATTATCCCACCAAATCTCTTTTATCAATAGAAGAAGAGAATTTATGGGAGCTCAAGCACTACTTTGAGAAGAGCCATTATTGTTTAAACAATATGTAGATGGATTGATCAGGAGGTGTGTCCTTTATAAAGAAATTATTGACATCTTTAATCACTACCATTTTATAGAGTGTAATGGAAATTTTAGTGAAACAAAAAATATTTATATTTTACTATGTATTAGGATGCTAAATAGCTCATTAGTAAATGTGTAAGATTTTAGAGGATTAGAAATATCTCTAGGAGAAATGAAATGCCTATGATTATAATCATAGAAGTTGTTTTTTTAAATGTAAGTTTGCAAAGAAAATTGTTTTTTTATAGATTTGGTGTACCTAGAACCACCATTAGTGATAAAGTTTCCTACTTTTTCAATCACTTATTTGATTGATTATTGAAAATGTATGAAGTAGTTCAAAAAATAGGAAAGACTTATGATCCTTGATCCAATGGCCAAATAGAACTAGAAAAATCGAGAGTGGGATATTAGAGAAAATAGTGAGCAACTATAGGAAGGATTAGGAAATACTACTCGAAGATGCACTCTAAGAATAAAGGAAAACTTTCAAAACACCATTAGGTATATCACCATATAGACTTATAATTGGAAAAGCTTATTATTTACTAGTTGAATTGGAATATAGAGTTTAATTTGATAAAGGAATTAAATATTATTTTAAAATTTGCTAAGAAAAGAGAATGTTATAATTGATTGAATTGTAGGAACTTGTATTGAATTCTTATGAAAAATGCTTAGATCTATGAAGAGAGAAAATTAGTGGCATAATAAACTCGTACTTAAGAAGGAAATCAATATTAGGTATTAAGTACTTTTATTAAACTCAAATCTAAATGGTCTAAACCCTTTTAGTAGTTAAAGTGTTCCCTGATAATGTTATGATGGTAATGAGTGGAACAAAAAGTGCATTCACAATTAATGGGAAATGATTAAAACCTTATCTAGCTAGTAAGTTTTTACATAAAAGGGTCGCATACTCTTAGGTAACCCTTCTTATAGATAATATATGACCTTTTATAGTCAAGAATGTTGTTTTGTTTTTAAAATTTTATTTTTTATTTTCTAGCTTTTGTTCAAGTAATTCTTAGTTTCTCACTTACATATTAAATTAAAAAAAAAGCAACTCATAATTACCTTTGTGTCAAAAGATTGGAATGATGGTTCAAAAGCCTCTTATGCTATACAAAATTGATGTTTAATTTGTTTTCCATATAGTTTATTAAATGCTTTTTAGTAGAAGTTTGTAACTTAATTATGTTAATTTTATAAACATGGTTAAATTATTTGGATTGATCTAATTTTTAAAATTTTTTATTTAGGTTAAATTAAATTGCAACTTATTTTTAGTATTTAAAGACCTAAATAGTTGATGAGTAATGTAGTTACATGAATCATGAGTACTAGTTGCTTTAATGGACTTTTTAAAATTTTCTAAAATTGAGACTTGATTAGGTTGAATGTGATTAAGATGGGTTTGCTTGAGGATAAGCAAAATTCTAAGTGTGGGGTCTTTAATGCGTATAAAAATGTGCACATTTTCCTTACTATTTTACTATATTTTCTATCTAAATTTCCTTGTTTTAATTAATTTGATGTTTTATTTCAGGTAATTGTGGAAGAAGTTGTTTAAGGAATGACATATCGAAGATGGAAGGGATTTTAAGGCAAAATATGAAAAAGAAATACCAATTTTTTATTGAATATGGCCTAGTACATAGTTATATGTCAGCTCGTGTGTCTCGAATAAAACCAGAGGTGATATATAGGTTGAAAGGAAGTCATGCGATGTCTCAATCTTGTATCTTCATTTTTTTCCTCTTTACCATATGACCTCCCTTTAACCTATATATCAGCTATGTCTTATTCGAGATGAGCACAAGCTAGCACATAATCATATGTCATGCCACGTTTACCTCAAATAGGCGTTTCTTTTTATGTTTTGCCTTAGTCTCTTCCATAATTAGATGTCATTCCTGATAATTACCTAAAATAAGGAAAATTAATTAAAACAAAGTAATTTAGATAGAAACCATCGTCAAATACTAAGAAAATACGTACATTTTATACACATTAAATACCCCATACTTAGAATTTTGCTTATTCTCAAATAAAACAATCTCATCAAAGCAATTAGAAGTACTCATTATTTGACTAGCTACATTATTTATCAATTGTTTAGTCTCTAAATACTACAAATAACTTGCATTTTAATTTAACTTAAATAAAGAGTCTTTCAAAATTAGATCAATATAAATAATTTAAGTTTGTTTATAAGTTAGCACAATTGAGTAATAAGCTTCTACTCAAAAGCATTTAATAAATCATATGGAAGTCAAATTAATTATAGAGCATGAGAGGTTTGTTTGAACCATCATCCCAATCTTTTGACACAAAGGTAATTATGAATATCCCTAATTACTTAGTTAGATCACGATTTCAAATAAATACTAACACCGCTCTCAACTTTAATCTTTTATTTAGGTAAATGTTAGTAGAGTGAATTTATCTATGTTTAATTTATGCATATATTTTTATTTTAGTATAAATGTATAGAATACTAAGCCATTTGATAAGCTTAAATCTAACTCAATTTGTACTAAAATCATATGCATAGTCTTTGTATTTAAATTAAGCATCAATTTTAAGATTATTAAATAAAATTAAAACTAATCTACTCATCAATGCTCATACCTATTAACCTAACCTAGTTGAACCAAAATGCAATCTGGCTTCCAATGTGTCCTTTTAGTCATCCTTTATTTTCATTTTTCTAATAATTATTACTTATTAATTTAATTATAATTATATTAATCTATTTAAGAGACTTGCATCTCAAAATAACATCTTCCTATACTTAAATTACAAATTATCCTCAATAGACAAACATAAAGCTAAAAAAAGGTATAAAGTATATAAATTGTAATTAGAAAGGAAGAAAATTAGAAGTTCAACTACATTACTCCTTCCATAGCTACAGAAATCCCTTAGTTTTTAGGTTGGATGTCCTGAGGCTAGTTGCTTTATTTTAGCTAGATGTGCCTTCTGTGGCACTTGTACGTGAACTCTTTGTATATATTTTGTTCCATGTATTAATTTTTCTGATTTACCAAAAAAAAAATAGAAGTTCAAGAAACCTCTATGAGTTATTTAAGCTTGTTATTCAATATATGTTCAAGAAATTGATTATTGCTTGATACCTTGTATATAACTAACAAAAAATAGAAAAATAATAAAATTTTAAAAATGAAACAACAATATTGACTATGAAAGATTGCATATTACATATAGGCACGGTTACTTAAGGAGTATGAAACCCAATTAGGTAACAACTCACCAACTAGGTAAGGTTTTATTCGTTGTTTATTAATCGTAAATGTACTTTTTGTCCCACTTGGTACTATCACAACATTGTGAAGGAATCAACCACCATAAAGGATCTAGACCATTTAAATTTGAATTAAATAGATGCACTTACTACCCAACCTTAATTTCCTTCTTAAGTATGCATTTATCATGCCATTATTTTGCTCTTACTTTTTTAGATTCGATATTTTTCATAAAAATTCACTAAAAATTTCCTCCAATTCAATCAAATATAACATTCTCTTTTTCTTCGAAAAATTTTGAATCAATATTTAATGCCTTTATAGCCCACTAAGCTCTATATTTCAATTTGGTTAGTAAATAACAAGCTTTTCCTAACATAAGTATATACAATGATATACTTAATGGTATTTTGAAAGTTTTCATATACATCCAAATTGCATCATCCAATTGTATTTCCTAATCCTTCTTAAATTTTACCCATTTTTTTCAAATATCCCCCTTTGACTCTTGATTCTCTTGTTCCACCTAGCCATTAGATTAAGGATGATAAGTCACTACATTTTATGAATTACTCTATGCTTTTTCAATAATGAATTAAATAAGTGATTGAAAAAGTAGGAAACTTCATCACTATGATGGTTCTAGGTACACCAAATCTTTTAAAAAATATTTTTTCTCAAAGTTCAACATTACCTTAGAAACATTAGTTATTGATATTATGCCTTCAGCCCATATAGAAATATGAACAAAAGCAACCAATAAGTATTTACCTATAAAGTTGATACGCCATACATCAAACAAATCAACTTCTAAGACCATAGTCATAAGTATTTCATTTCTCCTAAAGATATTTCTAATCCTCTGAAAAGTACCACAGTTACTAATAAATTGATTAGAATCTTAATACATAGTAGGCCAATATAATCTAGATTAACTCAACTTAGCACAATTTTTTGGTTGCACTAAAGTGGCCACTACACTTTATAGAATGGTAGTTCTATGGAGTGATTAAGGACAATAATAATTTCTTCATAGAGGACACACCTCCTAAGTCTCTTCTTTTGTTGAAAGATAAGATTTGGTGGGATAGTACCTCTAACTAGGTAGTTGACAAAATGTTTATACTAGGGGATGACTAAAATTATCAATGATTGCTCATTAAGGATGCTCTCATTAATGGGAATTGTTTCTACACTCGCTAGTTGCTCCTATCTAAATAGATGATTCGTAACCACATTTTTTGATTCATTTTTATGTCTGATCTCCATGTCAAATTATTTTAATAATAACACCATTGGATCAAACATTTTTAGCATTCTTTTTGGTCAATAAGTATTTAATAGATACATGGTAGAAGCTAAACTTATTAAGAGAAAAACTAATATCTAGGATCCAAACTTGTTATGAGATTAAATAAAAGTAAGAAGTTATTTTTCAGTTGTCATATAATTGAATTGAGTATTAGTAATAAGTCTAACTAACACAGGAATAATATGCAACTGCAAAATTACTAACATCACACATAAGTTCAAACAAAAAACTCCAATATGGCTCTAATATAATTTATGCAGATAGTAATACCTTTTTTAACTTGTTGAATGCATCCATATTGTAACAGCCCAGACCACCCGCTTGCAGATACTGTCCACTTTGAGTCTCGGCCTTTTGGGTCTCATGCCCTCACGGTTTTGTTCCTTTCGAAGCCTACTGCCAGCTTCCATAGAAAAACGTGTCTACAAGGGAGAGGTTTCTACATTCTTATAAGGCATGCTTCGTTTTTCTCTCTAACCGATATGGAATATCCCTGAGTATCCACCCCCTCAGGAGACCTAGCGTCCACGTTGGCATACCAGTCGGATACTGGCTCTGATACCAAATATAACAACTCAAACCACCTACTTGTAGATATTGTTCACTTTGGGCTTCGGCCTCTCGGGCCTTGCTCCCTCACTGTTTTGTTTCTCCCGAAGCCTACTCCCGATTTCCACGGGAAAATGCGTCTACAAGAGAGAAGTTTTCACATCCTTATAAGGCATGCTTCATTCTCCTCTCCAGCCGACATGGGATACCCCTAAGTATCCCTTTATAAGGATGTGGAAACCTCTCCCTTATAAACGCATTTTTTTGTGAAAATCGGGAGTAGGCTTCGGGAGGAACAAAATCGTGAGGGCGTGAGGCCCGAGAGGTCGAGGCCCAAAGAGAATAATATCTGCAAGCGGGTGGTCTGGGCTGTTACACGTATAATCTGCATCAAACTTTCTTACTTCTAAATCAAACTTTGTGCATATAACTATGTAGCTTTTTTAATTTTTACTTTTTTTATCTAATCGATATATTCCTGGATTCATTTCTTTAATTTTGTATATTGATGTTATTAACTAAAAACAAATTATAAATGAAATTCAGCAACAACTAAACTTTGTCTTCTAAGGTCTATCAACACTAAAAAAGGAAGGTGAGTATGGTGTATATCCAATTAAACATGCATATAGGGCCGTACTTGTTAAGTAGCTATGCAAGCTATTCTATAACAAAAGGTCATAATAAGTCAAATGGGTACAATCTACAAAACTAAAAAAAAAATAAAGTAACCATATCTCTTTTATTCTTATAGTTCTAAAGAAGGTACCTTGCTACTCAAAGACAAATATTTAAAAACAAATATTTTTTAGAGGTAGGGAAAAGATGTGAGCACAAATAGCTAATTGAAAGATCTATTATATATACCCACTAGACAATAATAAGAGTCATAATTTGAGAAGATCTAAAGGAATATGTATATGAAATTAGGCTAATTTCTTTATGATAGACTTATTTATTATTTTATTTTAATGTAATTATGATTAGGCTTATATTTTGTTTAACTATTTAGCCCAAAATATATCTAATATTATTTAGTGGTTGTTAACTAGTTTCCTAGTTATTGTAGTATTAATAGTTAATTTTTCAATTAAAATAGCAATCATATGTCATCCTATATAAAAGGGAACAAATTTCATCAATTGATATGGTGATTTTTTTAAAGTCTTTGCTTAGTTTTATCCTAATTGCAAGAATGCCTCTCATCCTTATTCCTCATTAAACTAATATAAAACTTGTAGAAGTATTTTTATAGCATTCTAAATCCTTTTTATAGATTATGATTTTTGGTTCTTTATAACCAAAGGGTTAATCTCAAATTGTTTTACTTAGTTTCCTTGGTAAGAATTCAATCTTGTTTGTGGGTATCTACAATTTATTCCTAGGTAGGCTCATATTAAAAGGTTAAAGACAAATTGACATTCAATAAACTAGAAATGAAATAGTAGTAATGCAATTAACAATTAGATTAACCTTGTTTCTAGGTAAATGAATCTTGTATAATGTGTCATATATGAATACCAACTTAACCTATCATACGCCTTTTATAAATCAAACTTATCTTCAATGTAACTCATATTACTTGTTTTATATTTTATAGTGTCTAATATGAGCCCCTCAATACATATAGGTTCCTTCTGCTAGCAATTTTGACCATTTTCTAAGGATTAGCATAACTATGGCATAAGGAAGATATGTAAAAAAAATAAGAGAACTTCAATAAGTGGAATTTGTAGAGTTCTAACTTTGGTTAGCAATGACAAATTATTAGTACTTTAATCGACTTGAAGTAAGGAAGAAGGTAGTAGAATATGGAAAAGCAGTTGGAAGAGATGGGTGATATACCAAAGCTTCATTTAAATAAGCTTTATTTATGTAATAGTGGTCTAAGTGGTTGGGTGTATTAATTTCCTAAAAAAGTAATGCCTAAGGGTTGGGAATATAAATTATCCATTAAGCTAGTGTCCTTAGCATTCCTTTTTTTATACTTTCTTGTAATATTGGTCACTAAGTATCCAAATGCCTATGAATAGCTTATTTGAGCAAGGATTTCAACATTGAGGGGTTAGAGTTGTTGTTCCTTTGTAATTATTGTAAGAGTCAGTAAAGGTTAGCAATTTTGTTATATCTTTGATGCATAATTTCTTTTTTGCCTATTTTATTTACTTAATACAATCTTTTTTTTTAATTTGTTTACGCAAAATACTTCTAAACAAGCGACATTTGAGAAGATTAAGTTGAATGGTGCAAACTCAATTTTTGTATAGAGAGTTTGGTGCAACTTTATATTGAGTTTGTAGTTTTAAACAAAGTCTTCATAACAACTAGTATAAGACACTTTTTTTTTTGTCTACTAATGGGAGTTAGAAACCCAAATGAATGTGCTTCTTGAATGGAGGCATCTACTTGACCTATGGCTAAAGGGAAAAAGGAAGTTACCTTTTACCCATCTCAATTCCAACTCTTATAGAGGCAAATTCAAGCATTAAAGGATTAAGTGATATATTTGATAAAATCACAAGAGGAAGTTAACCTTAAGATCATAATTGTCATGACCTGGAATTACATCGAGCACATAACAACAACCGCATACCTAGGTTAAGGATATTCATGGTACCCTTAACCCGACTATGCAAGGCTAACTGAATATCCTTTGAAAACATTTGAACAACATAACGACTGTATTTTGAAAACCCCAAAACTCAATTAAATCACCTACAAATTAGTTTTAAATGCACTTCTATATTCACGTTAAAATTCTGCCACAACTTTTGGACTTTTAAGTCCACTCAAAAGCAACCTCAATGACAATACCAAAAGTTTATACATAATGTCTTTTACAAACAATAAGATAGTCAAGAGTTAACTTATAAAACCATAAAGCATATCAACATAACCATCCTAATAAAAATAGTTCATAAGTCACTATAAAACAAAAGTACAAAATAGAGACTACCCACATGTGGTAATACCTCGAAAATGTCAAAAGACCATACTATACATTCAGAGCTTCAAGCTCACTAAATTAACCTGCATGGTTATAAAGCAGAAGGTGTGAGTACACTATATACTCAGTGAGTAGGAAAAACATATATCGCAAATAGAACTCGATACACACCAAGACTGTATAGATAACCTATGAAGTGAACATACATGACATAGAAACACATAGGCCTAGCCTATGACTCAACATATACTAGTTAGGAACCATATAGGCCTAGCCTATTAATTACTCATCTGGTGAACATAGGTTCTAGTTCTAGTACACAAAAGCAGAAAAACATCACATAAATAAATCAAATTTCGTCAGAAAACAAATATTAGAATAAGTCAAAACAATCATGTGTGTCGCCACTACTCGTCCAAACTAGTGTGCACACCCACCAATTCCCGGTGTTGGCTCGATTTTCATCCGTGGTGAGTCCAGGCTACGGTTGACAAGAGCGTCATGACTCTAGATGATGACCTCGTCGGTGACTCGTCGCTTAATCTGTTGTGCGTAGCACACGATTGTCCAATCATTACCTCATCAATCACAAAAATCATATACAAATATTAAGTACAAAAATTGCTTACCATGCCTTTATTTATCAGTCTAACCGATAAAATGAATACTTGTCATAGCTCTAAGCCAAAAAAAACTCATACACGCAGCATACATTACTCGATTATGCATATGTAAGTTCTGAAACATTATTTCATCCAATAAAAGTCCTTTTTGGCACTCTAAGTGTAAAGTTGTTCAAAAATGTAGTTTTAGAAAATAAAACATTGTCCTTTGCACTTCAAGTACAGGTTTATTGAAAACAAGATCATTTCTCAAAATACATAACAAAAACTTCAATTGCACTCCAAGTGCAAAGAGTTATTCAAAACAATATCATTTAGTAAATACACAAGTATACTAGCATCTATTTGAGATTCAATTCTACTATACATTAACTAAGTTCAAAATTCACATATAAGTCATCATGCATGTCTTGGGATGTCCTAATCTCATTTGAAAAATATAATTTCCCCAACTTATCTCAAAAGAAGGTGTACACTCTCTTGACTTCAACAATTCTCGGTACGAACTCCTTGATCCACAACTTCTGAGCCTTTATACATAAAAATATATAATGTATTTACTACTCAAACATGTATCTCATATTCATACATCTCCACAACCAATTTCATCCCTAATCAATCATCATAAATGTTATTCTAACATATTTCAATAGGTAAATAATTCACTTACTAATTCAGCTCAATGTCTCCTCAACCATCCAGCTAACCTAGCCTTATGTGCATTATTTATATCCTTTTCTTCCTAATGTTCCTTTATGAACACGTTGTTTTCTTTTAATCATAACTCTCTCTACAAAAATCCAAATTCCATGATTCTTGTGCCTTTCAAAACTAGACTTCCATTAGTCTTAATAAATCCAAAAATTACATAAACAACATCTCCTTTTAAAATATAATCTCTATCCAAATTATGTCAGAAATAGACTGGCAACCAATACTCAACCCTCAATGAATCATTATCAGTACATCTCCTAACAAAACCATTTCATAGAAGCATTAGAAAGGCATCGATAATAATTTTCATGTTTTATACTTTCACTGATTCGGACTCTAAGGTTATGAAAAATCAGGAAATAATAAAAGGTTCCTGCATAGTAGTCTATCACAAGCAATATTAGGGAAACTAACTTGAGATCTAGTCACTATTTTGTCAAAACACTTTTACAGAGGTCAAGTTAAGACCTATATCTACAACTTTTATTCTTTGAGTTTCTTAAAATTCATGCTCTAAGAATATGAAGGACAGATCGAAAGAGAAAGATGAAATTGAAACTAGAATTTCAACTTACCTTGATAACTTCTTTCCTTCTCCTCTTCTCTTCTCCTTTTTCTCTCCTTCTCTTCTCATCATCATTTTTCTCCCTCTTCTAACCTTATGGACGACCTTCAATCTCACTTCTATTGCCTTTTTCATCTATTCTCTCTAGAAAATTTAAAAGAAGTCAAACTAATCCATATGTCACTATTCCATTAGTCCATATGTCACCATTATGTTGGTACATATGTTATCCTTCTATTGGTCCATATGTTACTATTCTATTGGTCCACGTGTTACTTACTTTAGGCTCCACATGTCACTCATTTAAGCCTCCATATGTCACTACTTGTAAGGCTACACATTTCACCAATTGTAAGACTATACATATCTCTTTGTAAAGCTACACATGTCACCATTCTATTGCTCCACATGTCACAATTCTAAAGTGTCATTTGTCACAAACTTATAGGGCCACTTGTCGCAATTATACTCAAGCCACTTATCATCCATTTAACTGAGCCATTTGTCACTTATTTCCAATGCCACATGTCCCCATTTCATAGGCCTAATCAACCTAAAATTTCATGTATCAATTTGTCTTGCTCTTTAACATTTTTCTTAAACTAGACGTGTTGACCCCTAAATTTTTTTTTAATTAAGCATGTCTAAATTATTTTGAGGGTTTAGCTCTTAAGAAATGAAAAATTTAATGAGGGACTACGTTTAAATTAGAGTGGAGTATGTTGCTAGACATCAAAAAGAATAAGAGGGCTTGGGGCAAT
>JANVCQ010000004.1:25849923-25874496 GCA_025531925.1 Erythroxylum plowmanianum
ATGTATGCATGTACAGTTATTTCATGTGCACAAAATTCACTGTGTACCAATACTAGTATGCATGAACAGTCCTAATGGAGCCCATTCACTCTCATCCTATGCCAAATTACTATTCTACCCTTCCCGTTGAGGGTGGGATGTTACAAACAATCCCTTATATGTTTTAGGAAACATACACGTTCTAAGTTATTCATTTCAATGTTTTAATTGTATGCTTTAATACTACTAATTTTTTCTTCTCTGTAACATGTTTACTCATAACTTAAGGTAAGTGCACCTATTGTTAGCAAGTAATATAGTGATAAATAAGGTATTAAACCTATAATGAAGCTATAATAGTTTAGAAAACTCTTTTACCACTAACTATTTAAGAATAAAAGTAGAATGATTAATTGATGGTAACTAACAAAACAAAATAATACAAGCCTCAACAAAACATTAGCCAATAAGATTAAAACAAATGAAGAATTTATAGATAAATAATGCTTAAATAAGTACTTCTATTATTATCTTTGTAATCAATGGTCAACATATTTAAAAGGTGTTTATTATCTAAACCAATAGAAATTCCTATACTACAAAATTTGTTTCTCTCAAGATATAACCATCTACTCTTAAGTTAATTAATCAATACCACTACTCAATTATAACTCCCAAAAATGCATTATATTTTATGATTTTTCACAAAAGGTTTAACCTCGACACTTGGGAATTTACGTAAGAATATCTTTAGTATCCCATTAAACTTATAATATTTAACCTATGGCCTAGTTAGATAAATATTCTCTCAAATTGTCTATATGTGAATTGATATTAGATCTAATGGCTAGCATAATGAAATTTATATTAAGAATATTCAATGATACTTCACAAAAAAAAAATTCACGTTATAAATAATATTGAATTAATCTTTAACAAAGACCATAACTAGGATTTTTCCAATTTAAATATATATGAACACTTAATCTTATATCACGCTTTCAACAACAAACAAGAGAGGTAAAATAGAATACATCAAGGTAGAAAGAATTATAGACGAAATCTTCCTATTCTAATTAGATTTCATCTATTAAAATGATATTTAATCATCTTCTTTATTTAAAACAATTTTGAAATTAATCTCCTAAGGTTTCTTGGATCTCCTAGCAATTAACTCTAAGTCTTTTAATGAAATAATGATAAAAATACTATAAGAATGACTAGACACACTTAAATTAGTACGTTTATTCTTTACTAACATTTTGTCCACCTAGGACACAATCTATGATATGATCTATTTTAGGTAGTGGATCATTATATATTGTTTCAGGAAGAGACACGGGCTTTGACAAGTGCATGTTATAGGTTTTGGATCTCTGTATAACTTAAGAATATACACTAGTGTATATTAGATTGTGTTACGCTTTGAAGGTTCTCTCCACCACATGGTGTCTCTCTATGCTTTGTTCTAGACCATATCTTTATATACATGCAATGTTATTCCCTAATGACACCCAAGAGGGGGTGAATTTAAGATTTTAGTTAAAAGGTTACTAACTTATAAAAACAATGTCTACAAATAATCACAAATGCAAGAATGAAATAAAAGTAAAGGAATTTAAATACACTTGTAAACAATAAAGCAAAGAGTAAGGGAAGAAAAGCACAATGTGATTATAGTGTTTTAATAAACAATCCTTGCCTATGTCTACTCCCAAAACTTGGCTTGGATTTCTACTATAATTTTTCTTTCAAGGCAAAAAATAACCTTTTTAGTTTCTTTTATTTTAACAAAGAGGAACTCCTTTTCATTCTTTCTTCAAGCTAACAAGGAACCTCAAACTACTTTAGATACTTCGAATGAAATGATCATAACCTCAAAAATAACTTACAACTCAAACTTACTCACTTGATTTTTTTTTAATAATCACAAAAGGCTCCACTCTCAAGATGAGCTAATAAATGTTTAAATGATTAAAATACTTAGAAATATGTGTAAAAGACACTTTAATGGTTCTTGATTCTAATTCCAACGAGAAAACACCTATTTATAATGTTTCGTTACTTTTTCTAGTCGTTGAAGCCAAGAACTAGATATTACAATGACTACATGCAATGCATATGTTTGGTAGGCTAGTATACATTAAAAACTCTAAATTCATTAGTCATTGGAATATTGGTCGACTTAAGATAAAATCCTAGATGCTTCGTATTGAAGCCGATACTCTTTACACAAATTCCTTTGTTTCAAGTTTAACAGCTATGTAATTTTCCTTTCATTTGTTTTTTTTCTTGTTTCATTTCTTTTCTCCATTTTAAAGAGACATAACAATTCAGAGTAACAAAAACACTTAAAATAAAAGGTAATATTTTTACTATAATTTAACTTAAACTATAATATTTAATAGTATTTATAAAGAAAGTAATGTTATGAAAAATGATCTAGCGTGAATCCCAATCTAATCAAATCCTAAACTCTAGTTTAAGTTCCCAACAAAAAAAAAGGTCCATATGGGTTTTTTTTGCTGACTTAATTAGGAGTCCATCATTGCCATCGTGTAATCCTAGCTAGAAATGATGTGCCCTTCACTTTCCTTGGGGGATGAATTCCCTTATTGCCAATTCAATAGCTCAAAAGAATGAGCAGAGGATCTCACAACTAATTGATATATTTCTTCGTCTCTGTAAAATATAAGTAAACTTTAGTTCAACCTTAGTGGTAAGGAAACAAAAAAATTATCATTTCCTATTAAATACCTTGGAAGGCAATTACGGGACTTGCTTATTATATTAGAGACGACATGTCAACCACGAATAAGGTGATTATGTTTTTGACGTTCTAATTTATAAGATATAGGATAAAATGTGTAAGGATGGGTGCATGTTTCATAAGATCGAGAAGAGACAATTAGTTTCATAAACTTAATATATATATTCGTACTTTTGCAAGCTTAAAAGAACTTAGAAATAGAAGAGCAGAAGTTTGTTGAAATAGTTGGATTTAAAAAAGGACATACGTTTCTTAATATATATAAACAACTGAATTCAACTCAAAAAATGTTAGATTAAATTAACATATCAAAAACATAATCACAAAGATTATGTTACATCCAGGATCGATTGTATATGTATAGAAAACGAAAAATACATACTTGATGATTCGTTATATTTCACCAGTTAAAGAACGCAGAGATCTCGTGCCTTAGTTTTCTGTAAAAAACTTCGAGAGTATATTCAAAACCAGCGTCTCTCCAAAAACTAAATACACAGAGTAAGTCATTTTTTTTTTTTACAAAACGTTGCCTTTGCCTTTATATATCACCTGTGAATAACTATTGTTATTAGTTATTCATGCATGATACTTCTTAGACCCATCGTGAGTATAAAACGTCATCAAAAAGTCAGCAAGATAGTGTGAAATGAGTTAAATCACTAAAAGCCAGTAGGGTCAGAGTACCTAGGCCAGAGGATTTCAAGGCACTTCTTAGAGATGTTCGTGGCCATTTTTCTTCCACTTACAGCGACAAATATCAATTGTTTAACAGTGTTGACATGACGATTGAATTAGGAATTAAGGATATGATGGCAATCACAGGCCTCTAATTAATAATTAAATGAAATTATTACTAAATATTATAATCTAATATAAATATAAATATAAATATAAATGTTAAATTCCAAAAATACATGCTAAGCTTTGGTTATAAGTGACTGACCAAGCTTAATAATGTGATGGTATGTCTCATCCTTGATATACTTTACACCGTTAAGCATGTCATTGTAACTTATAATAGTGGCCTTAAATTATTTTTAAAATTTCCAAATAGACTTTTTTTTGTGAAATTCAAACAAGAGTTTATGATTATGTTAATTTAAGTTTAAAATTATATGATTTTTAAAACGTTAGTCTTTTCTAATATATGTTAAGATTTAAGTTCAATTTTGGTATAAATTTTGAAATAAAAACAATTTTATTTGTTCTCTTTTACCAACTATTTGTTATTTAAAATAAAAAAGAAGTCTCTTTATGCAATCAAGTGACTAGAAAGACCTTTTAATTAGTTAAACAGAGGTCGATAGCTATTTGTAGTTCTCTTACCTCATTTTATCTAGATTTAGGTGTTGAGAAATCCAGACAATATCGAATCCTGACCGCAGCGAACTAATCACAAAACTTTTTTGTATTTTAATTTCTTTAAATTCAAGATCACTTTAATTTTATAAAATGATTAACACATGAATCATAACAAAGTATAAATCTTAATTTGTATCTTATTTTGAAGCATGATCAGATTCTTGTTGCATCCCTCGAATCGTTTATGAAACTGTTCCATCTCAACCACTGTGGCCACACAAGTGTCCGATCCTTAATGGTATTCATATAGAATTTTGTAACTCTTAGAGAAAGGGTTAAGCAAGAAGTGCTAGTTTCATTAGAGCTTAAGCCTATTTATAGGTTTTGATCATTTTAGTAATTTAATTGAAATTAAATTTTAATTAGAAATTGAATTAGATACCAATTATGCCTAAATAAGATCTAATATCTCATATTTAATTATAAAGTTTCTTAAACAATTAAGTTTAACCTGATTAAAAAAACTTTGCTCTCTTCAACCCATTCTTTATGTGAGACTCATCAGGTTCCCAAATTTGTTAACAATGATTATAAATTATAATTATAATTTATAATTAAAATTAGATAAATTAAAAATTTTTTAATTTACTTTTAATTCTCCAATTAAACAATTTATAAGCATAGATTAAGATTAGCATATAGCAAAGCATCATAACCACCAAAATATTTAGGAATGTCAAAGTGGTTTTGACTATCCTTTCTATGTATGATTTTCTATATAATTTAATTCTTCCATCATACAGTGTTTTGATTAGACAGAGCATTAAATTAATGTCTACTTTTTTTAATCCAATCATATTAGTTTTCTACCATTAGTTATCGATTCAATTAATAACATTTGTAATCTATTTACAAAGTATCATTCTACCTTAGTTAAGGATTTTTTGAATCAATACTAATTGAGAACAACGAAACATTCTCCCTAATTACTTTAGGGTGATGAATCCTCTTGATCATACTCCTACCTCCATATAGTTCATGCAACATCCAATGACTACCGATTGAATGACTAAGATTAACTAGGTTATAAGTAATATCAAAATATAACAATCCCTATACAAGATAACTTTATAGACCTCAAGTCAAAGAATCATTTATACAATGATCACAATGAAAATTTTCATAGACATATAAGTAAAGTTTCAAATGGATTTCTTATATTGGATTAGTTCAATGAACTTGTTTGCTAACAAACACCTAAATATTTATTTAAGTATTTCCTTACTTTAGTCAATAAGATCGATTACTTCCTTCAAAAGAAAAATAATAATATGTGCTACTCTTTTTTATGTTTTATTAATGTCCAATCTTAATAAAACAATAACTATGAACAATTTAGGGATAATATATAAATGCAATATAAATATCATAATTATAATCTCATTTTCAATGTATAATTATCTCATTGACTTTATCATATATATCTAAACATGTGCAAGATAAAGAATGTCTTTAAATTATATTGTCACTAAACTATAACCAATCAACTGGTTGTAAGGAATAAATTAATAATCTCCCACTTGCACTAAGCCAATTATTTAAGTATCTCATGTCATATCATCATATGATGATTATGCTACTGCTGGGACAGTGGCCTAATGAGAGAATTCTACAAGATTTTCCATAGTAAGAACTTGCTTAAATCTTACAACATCCATCTTAATTATCATTATAATTAAGAAAATTTGCCTAAATACATCCTTGGATATTTGATAAGAACTTAATTCCTTTGACTCGCCCAATGGCTCTAATGTTTCACAATACATTACTATCTTGTACAATGCTAGGAACTATATCAAGTTCATTAAGAACTTATTGATCCAATTAATCATTTATGTTAAATGAAAATTTTATTATGGCTTAATTAACAATTATTGCTACATTGGAACCTTTCCAATCTTAAAATGATAATTTTCTAAGTAAATAGACCTTAATTATGATTTACTTCTAAAGTAAATGTCCTTATCTCCTTAAACTCAAATATCAGCACATAGAATAATGAATATCTTTAATACTTCATTAGTATCTGATATCTCAAATGCTAGACATCCTTAGTACATTATCTATATACTTGGACTTATAATAGGTGAACGAATTCCAATCTATCTTTATAGATCTAATTCTTAAAATTAAGTTGTTACATTTTCATATTTAACATGAGTTGTAATTGGACATTGTATTTTCAACAATTGAAAATTAGAATTGTTGTTCTTTGTGAGAAATATGTCTCTACATACTCCCACTCAAGAGGACAATTATACTCCCATTGACCTTCTCGCAAACATGATAAATTAACAATCATTTCCGAAACCAAACTCTTTGAATTCATCATGAAAGTGATCTTTCAACATCTCATAGCCTTTTAATTCTATGTCAAATAGATCAATAAAGGTAGTAGTTCCATTGGATATACTGTCGTGACGTTTCAAATTTCTTCTTACTCCCACTACTTATCTTGAGAATCATTCTCCTATAAGCATACATTGAAACAAACAATTTGTTTAACATTTCTATAAGATTATATCCAACCTTTTGGATATCTCATAACCTTTTATTATCCAATTTAATTCTAAACTTAGTAGATAATACATGATTCAGTTAAGCATCATATCCTTAAATCATTAACTTTGACTATTTTAAAGACTTATCATTTCATATCTAATATGAAATCTTGCTAATTGATTCAATTGGAACTATTGAAGTTATGTCATTGTACTAGGCATACTTATAGAAGAAATAATATTGCATCATACAATATTTCATATTATATTAACTCTTATGAAATTTAGTTGTGAAAGTATTCATCAAAGAATCTCATTCCTTATAGATAAACAAAAATTTCAAACTCAATAAATTGA
The DNA here is from genome assembly GCA_025531925.1 of Erythroxylum plowmanianum. Classification (NCBI taxonomy): domain Eukaryota; kingdom Viridiplantae; phylum Streptophyta; class Magnoliopsida; order Malpighiales; family Erythroxylaceae; genus Erythroxylum; species Erythroxylum plowmanianum. Next base: position 25,856,896 of record JANVCQ010000004.1, read on the forward strand.
TCTCATTAAAATGCTTTAGCATTCTCAATGTTTAATTTCTACTTAGATTTAAACAGTTTGAACTTTTCAAAATTTTAAATAATTATTTCATTTAATATATGACTATATGATATAAAATCATTAGTTTTATAATAAAATATAAGTATTATCCTTTTATGAATTGATACTCCATCCAGTACATCACATGTATAAGATTTAACAATTCAGTAACATTATCATCCTTTCATCAAAGGTTGATTTAGTTATTGTTCAACTTAACAAGTTTCACATCATCCATAATCAAAAGGACACATATATTCTTACATGTAACTTTATGATTATCGTTATATTGATTTCACTAGCATGATATAAAAAGATAGTCTCAATTATCCAACTTTTTATGGTTTCCATTTACGTTAAGCATAAATCTCCTTTGATCCAATATATATAAATTGATTGCATAAACTTGGATCAACTAGTTTTACTTACCAATTTATTTCTTATCATCCTTTGAACATTGTAATAATGTTGAATATAAATTAAGTATTAAATACTTATAAGCATGAACCAAAAATACATATAATCTCTATCATATTACATATAAGCAAAAAAAGTCGCTCAATCATTTTCTTCTTATGAAAAATATTATCATACTATAGCAAAGCCTTTAACTGATGTCCATGTTTATGCTTTTAGTAGGATAAATTAAGTTAAACAATTTCATAAAGGTACTATACCTTTTAGTGTTATTCAATGCAACCTCTTACATCTTGCTATCACGGTGTTGATATACATCCTACATGTTGTCATTAAAGTTCATGAGACATTAATTAACTCAAAATGTCAATACATTTTATCATTTATATGATTTTGACATATCTATAAAACTTTGTCACTGAATCCTTAACAAGGATTATAGCAAAATTGCATATAGGTATACAATTTTTTTTTCTAACTTTGAGAACTCTTCTCAAACATAATCCTATGTCCAAGAAATTTAATTCACTAACTTAGTATCAACTATATTAAAATAGGTAAATTTCACTCAGAACAAAATATAAATGTAAGAAAAACAAGTAATTAATTATATGTCATAACTACCAAGTAAGATTAGGACTTTAGTCATGTATTTAGTTACTCACACTATTTTATTTGAAATAATAGCCCTCTCTACTATTCAGAAAGATTACTCTAATCTTTCTAGTAGGTTAGGATCTTATTCAAATATAGTTGATCTTGAGTTTGCTCAACAAACCAACTAAACTTAAATTAGGTAGATAAAAACTTTATCAGTCACTTCTCATATGACTCCTAAATTCGTTAAGTGACAACTCTTACCAAAACATATCTTATATGTTATTCCTAATTTTGCCTCTAAATTCTTGTGATCATGAGTTTACTTATCCAAATCACACAAATTTAGTTAAGTGGAACTCACTGTCATAAGATTAAATATATTCAGGTTAAAGCGACCTTGAGTTTGCTCAACAAGTCTAACAATAAACATAACTATAGTTTGTTCTTATAACCATGAAAGACGGCAATCACATTCTCAACGTGTACTTAACATTTTAATGAGGGATTTAATTTCATTCATCTCATTAAACACAAAATTGCAATTACAATTTTTAAACATATACAACATACAATTTAATATGCATCCAATATATATATTAAACATATAAATAAAGTATGCAATTTATGCACTCATAATCAAATTATATGAATAAAATATCAAGCTTCATTTGATCCTAGTTATTGATCCTCATTATCTAGAATAATATTTCTAACTATTTGGAAAATTAAACAAGAAGTGTTAGCTCCATTAAAACTTAAGCCTATTTATAATATGTTTTAGATGTTTTAATAATTTAATTGAAATTAAATTCTGTTTTTAATTAAGCTTTAATTAGAATTACAAATAATTCAAATTAAATATCAATTATGCCCAAATAAGATCTAATATCTCATATTGATCCTTATTTATTAAGTATCTTATATTTAATTATAAAATTTCTCAAACTTTATAATCGAGTCAACTTGATTAAAAGAATTTTGTTTTCTTCAGGTCATTCTTTATCTAAAATTTATTAGGTTCCCAAATATATTGGTAGTGTTATAATTTATAATTAAAATTATATAAATTAAACCTCTTTTAATTTATTTTTAGTTCTTCAATTTCTAATCATAAATCAAGGCATCTAGCAACAGTTTTACGTGTTTTTTTTAATCTTTTAACCATCGTATCTTTCATCAGTAAAAATGATGTCTTCCTTTCTAGTTCAACCATATCTTCAATAAATGACATTCGTGTGCCTAGATCCCCCATTCTTAGAGGCTGAGTTTTTGCGACCTCATATTGAGACCAAATTTAATTAAAAATAAATAAAATTGAGAAATTATAAATGAAAAACATAAACCTTATGTACACTTACGTTGTGAACAAAATCTAGTGGAAAACTATGAGTTGTTATATTGGGATATTCTTCCCTTACGTAGCCATTAGAAATTAAACCAAAACACAGAAAGCACTCATTAGCTTTCTATACACTTATTTTTCGTTTTCTGCCTTACCAAAAAACAAATGACAAAACGTAATACTGTTTCAAATGTATCACTCAACAGTACCAGTAAATTAAACCAGACAGATTTGATTGTGATTTTACTGCTGCTTTCCTCTGTTGAAAAGTAAATTGAACTATATGTAGATATATATAGGAGCAATCCTTCCCAGTCCCTACTTCCATCTCACCAAGCAATGCATTTTGGAACCTAAGTTTCACTGTTTTAAAGCTAGGAAAGGTTTGAACGTCATGAGGACAGCAATGAAGATAACCACATTGAGGGCAAAGAAAACCATATGGTCACCTGCATTCAAATATTAATTAATTGCCTGACAAGCAATGTAGGTTTTTTCTTAACCAACTTGTTCAATTAGTTGAAACCTGGAAGGAAGGCAGCATCTTGACGCCTTTGTGACCATGAAAATCTGCAAAGAATCGAAGTTAAGGAAATTAAGACCTATTTTAACTCTTTGCTCCTACCAAAACAAACTGGGAATAAAATGACACTCACAGAGCACCGCCTCCAGCTGGACCAACTGCTTTGAAGATAGACATGGCTGTCATTGCAAGTCCATTAGCAGCTCCACGTTGATGTTGCTCCTAATGTTTTATATAAAACAGATAAGTAAATGCACATCTCTTCTACAAAAACAAACAAGGAGCAGAAGTTACCACTGCCCTATTCTGCAGAAGAAACATTGTAGTCACGAATGATACCTAGGAAAAGAAAATTGTTGATATTTATTAATATAGGAGGAACAGAGAGGGACTGTATTTCCCATTTGGAAATATTTTCAGATTAATAGAAATGCACTTACACCTAAAACATTTCTCATTATGGAAGCACAGTTTAGCAACAAACTGAGGCTGAATCCGGACAACATGGCTAAGAGTGGATAACTTGATAAAAGAGGTATGGTCAGGACCTGCATGTTGGGTAACGATAATACAGATCAGAGTAGAAGCAGAAGCATACACATATGATTGACACAACCTGTTGACATTTTACCCCTGCAAGCCGGCATGTAAGTATTGGTCCAAGATGCCTCTCTAAAAGTGGATATAGAGAAAGTTGGAAGGCAAGAAGTCCAAAACCTATATGAAATCATTTTCTGGAGATTAGTCATGAACTGAAATTATTCTAAGATGTCAGATTGCATGACCATCACATATAATATGATCCAAAAACTCTTTATTATTAAGAGATAAGTAGCTGTCCATACCAGATATTGCTAGAACTTCTCCAACATCTTCGGTTGAATAGCCTAGGCCTCCAAACTTTCTGGGACTAACAGCCCATAATGAAAATATCTGCAAAACACAATTAGAGGCCAAACGCAGCTTCTTTAGATAGTTAAACAGCATAGATGATTTCAAAAACAATAGAAATATTTATTTATGGTGAGGTGAAAGATCGCAATTCACTGATATATCAATGCCACAAGCTGTATGAGTAGGAGATATACCTCTGAGTAAGCCATATCATGAAGTGAGAAAATACAATAAACAATGATAGAAGACATCAAAGGCCAATTCTTTATGAGACTGCTCCCAGAATTTGGTTTCTGTCCTTCAACATCTGTTCTCTCTTCACGTCCTTTAGATCCACTGGAAGCAGCCTCCACAGTTTCATACAAGTCACTGCCTGATGCTTCTTGCTCGTTGTGCACATGTAAAGTTTCCTACAATAGGAACACAGCTTACTCAAAACCTCATACAGTCAAAAGCAAGAGGTACAGGATCAAAGCGTCTTGATTCTGTTCCATACTTGTAATTCACATTTATCACAATAAGTTAACGTCAGTTAAATTATGATGGCAAGTGTTAGACTCCTAAGTCTTAAATAGTGAAATTGTATGGGAATTGATGAGCCTTGACCAGTGTCTGACACGTGGAACAAGGCAAAGACTTGAGGAGGCAAAGAGGAAAAGAGGCAATGTCAAGTTTCGGCATGCATTGATGCACATTAGCAGAAATCTTCGACAAGATGTAAGATTTGGATGTGAGACCAAAAGAAGGCTTGAGATGGACATCGAGTGGAAGGTTAGTTAGATCACAACATGACGGGAATATGCAAGCTTTCCAAGGTGGCTTAACAAATAGATCAAGCATGGTGCGAGTTTTGGGAGAGTTTCGGACCTTGTACGAGCTAATTTAGGTAAGGATGGGTTCTTGATGGATTAAAGACTCAGTGTGTGCTCATATAGACGGACCATGGCTAATGGAGTTGGCATGAGAAAGGATTGGACGGACCAGTGTATTATTGGCTTGGATGACTCATTATCAACGGATATAGATGAGAAGATCTTAAATGATGTAGTGGATAAGATGACAGTGGATGAACATTAACTCTTAAAGATAAAGATCACGTGGAAGGAGTATTTGAAGATAAGAGGAGATCTTCGTGGATATAGATAAATCATTCCTAGATAGATGTAATCTTTTATCTTGTTATTATGATATGGCTGAATTCTATTAAATAGTCCTAATTGGATAGAGATGTCATTCTATTGGTTAGTGTAATGTAATTTGATAAGGATAAGATAGGATAAGATTATGATCTTACTTAGTAGAGTTCTACTAGGATTCTAACTTGCTCATCTAGAAGTGCCCATAAATAGCTCATTTGAGTCTTGCTCTTCTAAAGAAGTGACTGTGAGAGATACTCAGGGATGTGAGAGAGCATTATTTAGAGGTATCTATAAATAGCTCATTTGAGCCTCGCTCTTCTAAATAAGAGAGTGTAGGAGATACTTAGAGATGTGAGAGAGCATTCATTTGTATACTTTAAGGAAAGTAATAAAGGTTGAATTTTTAGTTGTATCTCTTTCTCGTTTTCTTATTGTTGCCATAAATATTTAGTTCTTTCGTAGTTTTCTTGCAAGAGTGAGAGAGTTAAGCATTACGAGGGTCGTGAGGTGTTCGAGAACGAGTAAGTTGGTCGACAATCATGGGACAAGGTTAAGTCTTGTTTTAATAGAGCTAAGTGAGATTGTCGTGCAAAGAGGATGGCGCATCTTATGGGACAAGTTCGTGCTTGAAGGAAAATCATTGTAATAACTGGTATCAGAGCCAAATTTTGATATGGCAAGAGGTAGCAATTTGATGAAGTGTGTCCATCGAGTGGAGGCACTCATGGGGTCGATTCCTCAAGGGGAGGAGGAGGTCACTTCTTACAACACTCGATTTGAGATGTTGGAGGCATGAATCTAATAGTTGCAACATCAAATAGCAGAGTTGATGAAGGCATAAGAGGGGTCTAGGTCAGAGGTGGTAACCTTAAGGCATGTCGTTGCAACACAGGATGTTGGACGAGTAGAAAGCACTTTGGTGAAGGTACTAGAGCCATAAGTTTTCTACAACAAACGGAGTGTCAAGGAGCTCAAAAATTTCTTGTGGGAGATAGAGCAGTACTTTGCAACAGCAAAGGTAGCTGACTCGAAGAAGGTGTCAATCACAACAATGTACCTAGTGGAAGATGCAAAGTTGTGATAAAGAATGAGAACCTCCGATGGCATCAGTGTAGGTAGACTTCCCATCGATGCTTGGGAGAAGATGAAGGAGTTAACGGATCAGTTCCTCCCCAACAACACTTCAAGGCGTTCAAGGGAAGCTTTGATGAGGTTGAAGCAAAACGACTCGGTGCAGGAGTATGTGAGAATATTCATATCTTCGATGTTAGACGTGCAGAGCATGTCGGAGGATGACAAGTTGTTCAACTTCATAAACGGCGTGTAAGGTTGGGCACAAATGGAGCTTCGAAGGCAAAACGTGAAAGACCTTCCAACGGCAATAGCGACTGCAGATGCCTTGGTGGATCTTCAAATGCCATCACTAATTCTAACTACCTACGAGGGCAAAAAGAATGATAGGACACAAAAAGGCAAGGAGAAGGTGTATGAATCTTCTCAAGAAAAGTTCAAGAAATGATCAAAACGGGACATTACTTGTTTCATTTGTGAAAGGCTACATTTTGCTCGAGAATGCCTAAGACGAAAGACCGGTGATGAGTAAGTAAATTCCATAATCACAAAGGATCAAGGAAAAGCAGAGGAGGAATCGACTAAAGAAGTCTACCTCAATAGTTACACTTTGTTAGGTGTAATGGACCTTGTGAAGGGGCATTTGAACAAAAATATGGACAAACCTGAGGGAGAGGGAGAGGGAGAGGGAGAGAAGGACTCGATGGAATGAGTCTACCTCAACGTGTCGCACTTTGCTCAAGAATGCCTAAGACCGACAATGGGTGAATTCCATGGTTGCAAAGGATCAAGAAGAGAGAGGAGGATTCGACAGAAGAAGTCTAGTTAAACAATTATGCTATGTTGGGAGCAATGGACCTTATGAAGGGGCATTCGAACATTAACAAGGAAAAACTCGATGGAGAGGAAATATGGTACGTAGGAGATGAGTCAATGGCTAAGGAGTCTTCAAGGGAATCACATTCGAAGGAGCATCCACAGATTATTTCAACAAGAACATCGAGTTCTTCTAATAAGGGTGATTTGTTAGACCTCTAAGTCATAGATAGCAGAATCATATGAGGATTGGCGAGCCTCGACTAGTGTTCGACACGCGGAACAATGGAACAAGGTAAAGACTTGCGAGGAGGTAAGGAGGAAAAGAGGCAATGTCAAGCGTTGGCATACATTGGTGCACATTAGAGAAAATCTTTGACGAGATGTAAGATTCAGATGTGAGACCAAAAGAAGGCTTGAGATGGACAACGAGTGGAAGGTTAGCTGGATCATACGCATGATGGAAATATGCGAGAGTTCCGAGGTGATTTAGCAAGTATATCAAGCATAGTGCAAATTTATGGAGAGTTTCATACCTTGGATAAGTTGAGTTGGCTAAGGTTGGATTCTTGATGGACTAAGGACTTAGTGTGTGCTCAAATGTACAGACCATGGCTAATGAAGTTGGCATGGGAAAGCATTGGACGAACGAGTGTGCTATTGGCTTGGATGACACATCATAAATGGATAAAGATTAGAAGATCTTGAATGATGTGACAGATAAGATAATAATGGATGGACATCAACTCTAAGGGATAAAGATCATGTGGAAGGATTATCTGAAGATAAAAGAGATCTATGTGGATATGGATATATCATTCCTAGATAAATGTAATCTTTTATCTTGTTATTGTGATGTAGCTTAATCCTATTAGATAAAGTCCTAATTTGATGAGGATGTCATTATATTGGTTGGTGTGATATAATCTGATAAGGATAAGATTGTGATCTTACCTAATAGAGTTTTATTAGGATTCTAATTTGGTCATCAAAAGGTGCATATAAATTGCTCATTTGAGCCTTACTCTTCTAAAGAAGTGAGTGTGGGAGACACTTAGAGATGTGAGAGAGCATTCCTTTGTATACTTTGAGGGAAGTAATAAATGTTAACTTTTTAGCTGTATCTCTTTCCTGTGTTCTTATTGTTGCCATGAATATTTAGTTTTTTCGTAGTTACCTTGCAAGAGTGTAAGAGTTAAACACTACGAGGATCGTGAGGTGTTCGAGAATGAGTAGGTTGATCGACAATCACGAGACAAGGTTAAATCTTGCTTTAACATAACTAAGTGAGATTGTCGTGCAAAGGAGTTGACTCATCTTGTGGAACAAGTCTATGCCTGAAGAAAAACCTTTGTAACAACAAACATAATAAGTTCATCAGATAAGAAATCGTAAGTACAGATGATAGGAGATGACAGATGGAATAGTGGGGAAGAATTAAAAGAAGACATTTGTAAGAAAGAACACCCTGACAGTAGAATGTATAAGGTATCATGGAACAAATGATGGAACAATGGCTACTACATTTGGCGCAACTCCTCATTGAAGAAGCCATCTGATGTTCTAAAATTATTGGAATGATGCAAAAGGGTGAAGTTGTTTGGATGGCTTGTTTTGCTTATGGATATTCAGTAGTCAGCTTGCTTTGGTTTATGGACAGCTTCAGAGCTTCAGCTAAGCTTGCTTTAAGTCTACAAAAGCTTCAACTTGCTAAGGCAACAAGGAGATATACTCAACGTGTAATGGTAAGTGTATATTCCTAAAATCTTACGACATAGTGCTTTTATAGTTAATTTGCCTACAAGCTCTATAGTAATTACGAGTAAAGAAACAGATGACATGCTAAGTATGCATCTCCAAATGAGCATGAATGAAGTATAAGTTGTGTACCGGAAGCCAGAAAGAAGCAATACAGACTCCAAATGCGAAAAGCGAGATGCAGAAGCAGGGCAAGAAGTAGGGAAATCTGCATATGAATATGATTAATATTATCACATCAATCGGAAACAGTCGTAACGAGAATCAAACAGCAGAAGTTCCTTACCTCCCGAATAGAGAATCCATGGAAAAGACATTTGGATATTTCTCTGCTGGCTAAGGACCAAATATACCAAAAAATCAACAAATAGAAGAACATGGGGAACCAGTAAAAATCTGCATTTCTGATGTACCTGTGCTAAAAATCCTCCCAAAGCTGGACCAATGATCAACCCAATGCCCCATGCTGTACTTATCTGGAATTCAGGAAACACACACACACACACACACATATATATATATAATGCCAACAGCCGATCCGAAAACTCATAAGCAGCATCACTTACCGTTGATAGTCCCAAAGCCTGGTGCTCCTCACGAAACATTTCACTTGCATATGCCTGCGAGATGGAGATGTTTCATACTACTATACTGAAAGCATCACAAATTCACAAAAACCAGAGACATGTACCTTAATTGGTCCAAGCAATCCATTCAAACTTCCAAGAAGAAACCTCGCAATGACAGCCATCCATAAATTTACACTAAGTCCAAATATAGTGTTAAAAATAACCCTGAAACAAATCAGCAATCAAGATGAACATGAGGTTTAAATTAATAAAAAGAAACGCCAATGGTCCCTGGAAATTAGTGGTCACTCACACTGCCATGATCCCAGTGATTATAACAGGTTTCCGACCGTAACGATCAGCCACAATTCCCCAGAAAACAGATGTCAAAGCTCTGCCAAGCATAAAGGAGGACCCTTCCAAATAAATAAGCATCTATCTCATCAGATATCTCGAGACTCTAAGACACATGTCATAAATGACTATTGACAAACTAAAACTAATCTTACCAACATAACCAGCATAGAAGCCAATATCCTCTTCTCGTTTTGCTATATGAAAATCTCTTATCTGCAAAAGTAAATTGATGAATGTTTCAAGTATACAATGCAGTTGGTCCTACAAAAACAATCATTACAAGGAATGCCAATGGGAGAGACTTGCGCACTCAGCAGCATGCCTATCATTACAGTACAAAGAGTGCCTAGTCTTCTCCTTAAACTACAATCAAACTCTTCAAAACCAAATTTCTTTGCCACATCTTATCAACCCATGATTTCTGTAGCAGTTCAAGGAACCTGAGAAGATGCACACATCCTTGACTAATTTCATGGAGTACCATCCAAGGATTTTAGGGCAAAAGGAAAACAATTTCCATGTTGCAAGACCAATATACATTGTTAACCAATAGAGTGTCAACGAAATAGAGAAATCATGTGGTGAACAAAGAAGCCAATGGGATAAATCTAAGGAAGCAAAATGGAAGGAAGAAAAAGTTCTTAGTTTGCTCCTTGAATCTTGGGAGTTTCCTTTATCCACTTCCAGAGGTTAGAAACAAAAACTTGTATTCTTTCTGAATGATCCAATGGACACAACATAGAAACTGGTCCCTTGTCGAACATCTTAAACCTTGTTATTAAATGATTTGTGACATAGTATTGAAAATTTTGAGCAAAAGTCCTCGAGAGCCAAAGCAATATTTCCATGAGAATACATTAATGTTTCCTTTAGCAGCTTTAATTCCCATTGTTTTGATCTAGAAGTTTAGGACGCCAATCACAAAGTAATAGCCATAATAATGAGAAAGTGAAAAGAATGTCTGAGTTTGAAGTATCTGCGAAATCAAAAGCCCAGAATAATTTTTAGCAACTTCATCGCTAGAATATTATCAAACATAGGATGCAAATGAATACTTGAGATGGAATATTTTATCAGCAATTGCTATTTAGATCATAAGCCAATGACTCAAAACCATTGCAATAATTAAGCAAAGCACTAATTTCCATATTAACTGAATTAACTAATTTGACTGTATCAAGTGAACATAAATTCTACAGCAAACCGTAGTCTCCATGTTCAATATGAAACTAAGTTTGTTTAGGAGTCCAAATAAGATTACGTTCAAATTTCAGCATTCAGGACCACAGGAAGAAGTAGAAAGTGCGAGATCCTCAACCTTTTACATGTTAATGAACCATTTTATTCAACCTTGTATACCGCATCTAAAAGCTGTTAGACTTGAGCATGGATTTGCTTACCATGAAATAAAGAAACGGGAAGAGAGATGATATGGGAAGTGCTGCAAGAATTAACATTGAAATCAGTATGCGCAGAAGAAATAGTAAAGAGCAACACTAAACCCTCTGCTCCTAAAGAGATGAAGAATGCCAACAGAAACTATTAGTGACTGTCAATCTAAATATATTAACTCAAAGACAACATTAATTTTTAAGCATCGAGAAAGGATAAACGCAGCAGTGTGTATGAGTGTGTGTATATATTATAATACCAAGATGTGAGTTGCGTTATATTGCAGTGCAAGGAAAAGATGCGAGTTGCTCTGCAGCGTAAGCAGAAATAACTTCCAACAGGTTACATAATATTTGCTTTCAAAAGACTACTCTTTTATGCAGATATGTATGTTTTACATGAGGCTAAAAAACTTAACATTCTCCATTTCCAAAATCATACAGCTTGGAGAAACATAGTTGAAGAATCAGTAGACTAGAAAAAGTTGCTTTATACTAAAGTTTGGAGAGCATCACTGTAATTATAAAAGATTATGAGAGAAGTAGTTCAAAGCTTAGCTTCCGTATCCTCTAATGGAAGTTTCATGCTAAAATTCCCTCCATCCTGCTTAATCAATCGGTAGTAAAAGAAGAGATAGGTACATAAAGAAAATGAACTATCATCAATCATGCCAATGCAAATATCGAAAGCCAATTTAGTTTAGTAACTTTAAACTTGCAAATGAAAATGCTTACCAGTACAAAGTACAACGATCCATATAGAAAACAGCTCTTTTATAGGCAGTCCAGTTCTCGATTCTTTAACTTGATCAACCTTACAGCCAGAACAATTCTCGAAGTAATTCTTCTTCAACAAGGCCTCTTCACAGCCTCCAGCCATGGTGCTGATGTATGCAAGCCAAACAAAAGTGCACCCGAAAAGTTTATTCAATACTTCAATGACAATTAATCCACTGTGTTTTCAAGCTTTGTGCGATCATCAAACAAAGCCAACCAAATCAAAAGGAATATAAGAATAAGTCTTTAACTACGACTAGCATCCTCCCATTTGTCTAAGAATTTGTCCTCTCATGTCATAAATCACTATACCAGTAAATCGATGTGTAAAGACCTTTCTCTATGCTTATGTGTTTCAACTCTTTAGCTGTTACAGTGTACGTCACTTTTTGTAGCGAAGCAAGAAGAAGCAAAAGGCAAAATGAAAAGCTCCCAAGTGTCATTTGGTGCCAACCACGCATCACTGTAAACGTCAGTTTGAATTGATTAATAACACGACAAGAATAATAAATGTTCGATGCCAATCGATCAGCGAAGGAATTCTGGGGCAGAAGTCAAATCAGACCCGTAATAAATGTATGGCCCACAAACTCCATCCAAGCCAATCGGGAGCAGAAGTAAAACCAGGTCATCGATTGTGTACTAATTAACAAAGAGACTAAATAATCGTATAATTGCGGGCACTAAAAGCCAGAACCAGAAGAAACCCAAAATGAAAAAAGTAGAAACAGCTGAGCTTTTATTTGAACACTCGTCAGTGTCGGCATACATCATTTTCACGTGGATTAAAACAAAAAAGGGGGGGCTTTCGACTTCGTACCAAAGTCGTGAGCGCCCAAAGTGTTCCGTCTTTTGTCACGTCCTTCATGTGGAGTTTAGCTCCTTCGGGGATTTGGCTAACAAGATCCCCTGCGACCACTAAACTCACTTGGCTCCTCGGGGATTTGGCTAACAAGATCCCCTGCCACCATGAACACTCACTTAGCTCCTCGCCATTAATGCTCACTTACTCTTCTTACCCACTTCAGATCTAATAACTCCCTTTGTTATTTAATCAAATTCTCTCTGCACTTAACATCAAGGACTTTGACACTTATTTTGTCCTTCGTAACGGAGATCTGTCCCATTTAATATATGCCTCGCCGAAGCCATACTTTTCGCCCGCACATTCCGTTAAAACTTTTACATCTGATCAAACATAGCCCAATATTTTTAACACTAACTTTGGATATATATATAGTTCAAATTTATCATTTGCGAGTGAATTTCGTGTAAAGAATATTGATTTTGCAGATAACACTCTAACTTGTCTAAAAATAATTTTTATTTGATTTTCACACAATAATCATTTTATATTAAACTTCAAATCTTTAATTGCTTTCTAACATTCTAAACTCTCAAGTGTGTCAAACATGTTTCACTCCCACTCCCACGTGATGAGTTTAGGTGATTAATATGTTGCAATTTTTAGGAGTTATCTAATAACTCGTGCCACTAACATATTATGAGAATTCATTGTTATATATGTATTAAGAATATATGAACTAATAAATCAGTCCTTGGGTAGATTTAGTATATTAACCCCAATTCATATCTCATATTTAATTTTATATATTCTCATTTATTTCATTGTAACATAAATATATTCAGTTCACTTACTAAAAATCGGTGGCCATCTTCGAATATAGAATGTTTCTTATGCGAGTTACCGATCAAAATGACAACACTCTGTTCTAAATACTATTGAACTTAATTTAACTCGCTTTCTTTGAATTATCCTATAAAATTTTATAAAACATAATCTTGCAAATCTTTTAATTCCTAAGAATTAGACAAGAGTCTTAAGCGTATATTTTGAGATTCTTCTAACCTCTAAAGTCTCACACGTGTAGGGTTAGACCTTATTACTTACATTAATCTCTTTTTAATGGTTGTTTTTGCACACATTGTAAGAATCATGTGTTAAGGTATTAAGTCTTATTCATTTGGAGTGTATGTCTTTTATAAATGCAATACCATATAGATATTAGATCAAACATACTTAATATTCAATCTGAGTTCACTTGTATACTCTTGAAAATCACCTTTCTGAATTCCCATCTGACAACTTAGGATAGATATTATGACCATATGATCACTTTAAACTAATTTCCTTTTCACTGAACATATAACTCAGCATTCTTAGCTTAAGTTTCTTACTTTAGTTCTCAATTATCACCTTAATAATAAACTTAAATTTTGCCTCATCTTTAGTCATTACAAATACTAGAGGTGATTGCTCACGAGAGGAACAATATTTTATATGTCTGATATACTCTTTGATTCACAAAAAAAGTTATATAAAGTAAAGTAAACATATTTTATAATAAAGTATTTAGTAATGCTTATTACTTAATAAACAATGTTAACTCATAATTATATTTAACATGACAATACATTGAATAAACATATATGGGGAAATGTCAATCAATTACATTTTAACATCTAGTAATCCTAGTGACTTCATATGCCCAATGTATGTATCTTAGAGAATAGGTTTTGTTATTAGGTCTGTCATCACATCTCATGTACATATATACTTCATGCTTATTTCTTACTATGCAGCTGTATGTTTCATATAATCATATGTAATATCTTTAGTATTAGCGATCATTGCATGATTGTCACAATTGATTGTTACTAGATCAATCTCGCTTTTAATGACTCACAAATAACCAAGAATCATCTAACCAATAAGAGTTGTTACGTTGCTATTTAATATACTATAAATTCATTTTCCATTATTGATAAAGCAATACAAGATTGTTTATTATTTTTTCATGATATAGCACCAATATTGATTGAGAAAACAAATCTAAAGGTAGATTTTCTTATACAATTATATACATAAATCATTGTCTAGATAACACAATGCATAATCAACAATATCTTTTAAAAACCTGATTATTCTCTTTAATACTTTCCAATGTGCTTATCTTGGTTTGATTAATATCTACTTACCATTCCAACAATATAACAAATATCTACTGTTATACACATCCGAGATTACATGAGATTTCCAACTGTTTTAGAATTAGGAATTTTCTTTATTTTTTCCTTTCTTATAGTGTAGATGGGAAAAACTTTTTGTTAAGATCTTTGCGTTTAGTAATAGAATTATTAATTGGTTTGCAATCTTGAATACGAAATTGTTATAAAATATTTTGAATAGAATTAACTAGAAAAAGTGTCAATAATATTTTTAAACAATCTCTTGGAATCCTAACTTTAAGAATATATGTAGCTTCACCCATGTCTTTAATCTTAAATTCAGATGATAACTAGTCCTTGATTTTCTTGACAAATTTATAGTCATTACAAGCAATCAAACTATCTACATGATGAAAATTTATATTTTAGATCTATTAATATATACATAATGGTCTTCATCAAATATGTGAAAATTATATGAAATGATTACATTATGAAAAATGAATATATTGATGCCTTGTGGACTATTTCAGACTATAAAATAATTTTAATAATTGACACAATCTATGTTTTTGACTTGTCTCAATAAAACCTACAAGTCATTACATATAGATCTTTCCTTCTAATTCTCCATTTAAAAAATTAGTTTTTCCATACACATAATTTAATTTAATATCCAAACTAGCTACTTTAACTAAGATTAGATTAATTGAAGCAAATCTTACAATAGGTTAAAATGTCTTGTCATATTGTATTCCCTTCTGTTTTGTGTATCCTTTCTCTGTGAGACATGTCTTGTATCTTTTGATACTTTCATCAGTATTTCATTTTATTTTGAAAACCCATTTGTTTCCAACAGTGATGTGTATGAAATAATAAAGATTGGATCTTACACAATCCTAAGAGAATCTTGTTTAAAGAACATGATTTTTTAAACGTTTTTTGAATAATTAGAATTTAAAAATAAAGGAATTAAAAGATAAAAAAATCTTTAAACCATAAAGGAGAAACACTAAGTTCAAGGATTAGCCCACTTAATTCTCTAAAGGAACACCATAAAAAATTAAGATTTGAGGAGAAAATACTTAGTTTATTTGAGCTAAATCACACAAATTCTATTATGAAATCTGACGAACATTACGTGCTCTAATATCTTTATATAAGCTTAGAAATAACAAAGCTTAATCCTACTCTAATTAGGAAAGCAACCCCGCTACTATTGGAATTAAGAAAGCTTAATCCCACTCTAATTAGGAAAATACACTCCTATTAGAATTAAGAAAGCTTAATCCTATTCTAATTGGGAAAAAAACCATACTTCTGTTGAAATTGAGAAAGTTTAATCCTACTATAAATAGAAAAACCTAACTTATTATTGGAATTAAGAAAATAACTAATAAAATTGTAAATAAATTAGCTCTTTAAAGCCCAAAATGACTTATGTCCAACCCATTGCTCTTAAGTATTAACTCTAGCTGTTTATTTGTAATTAGGCCTAATGCTCTCACATCATTTTCCCCATACTTAAAAAAAGTTGTTCTCAACTCTTTAAGCTCATCGTCATCGAAGTAAGGACTCAAATCTCTAACGTTGCATGTAGCAGAAAATCATAATCTCCTAGAAGATCAAGCTTGCAAGCATTATCTCTAATTCATCTAATGACTCTAAAAGAATCAACCGCATATGGCATCAAATTGTTATCGCACTATTCTAAAAAAACTTGTTATTATGATTGGATAGAAACCTCTCCTTTCCAAGATGAAGCCACACAAGATCTCTAGGCTTGAACTCCAGTTGCTTGTGATGTTTTTTAGCTTTATCCTTGTATAATTCATTTACCTTCTCAATCATAACACAAACTTACCCGTGAAGCTTATTCATCATGTAACATCCCACACCTGACAGGAAGGGTAAAATAGTAAATTGTCACAGGATGAGATTGATAGGGATTAACTAGTATTGTTCATGCATACTAGTATTAGTAAACAGTGAAATTGTGCACATGCAAATTTCGGTACATGCATACATGACATTCCCGGTAGATGTGCCTACTGCAATTTTTTATTGTGATTAACGTGGTTATTGGGTTTGAAAAATTATTCTGAGTGCGCTATTGAGTGTTTTATATTTTAAGGGATTTTAGGAATTTTTCTGGAATTTTCTGGAGAAAATTCCCGGACCGGAAAAAATCGCCAAGTGGCGAACCGATCGATTTTCGGTAGCGAAAATTGCTACCCAATGGCACTGTCATATTGGGTATATTATTTTGGAATTGAAATTAGGGTCATTGGACTAGAATGGGTCAAATTGTAGTAGGATTTCTAAATCCTATCCATCATTTTGTTTCATTTCTATTTTGTCTTTTTCCCAATTTTTTTATGACAAGTGTCTTGATGACACCTCATCAACACCTTAAAGGCTTGTGTGATTCTCGGTGTTTCTAGTAAAATGAGTAAAAAAATGACTTAAATGGCTTTGTTTCACCCACTCATCCGAAAACCTTCATTTCCTTCATCTCCATCGATTTTTTCTTCTTCTTCTTTAAGTTTCTTCCTTCCTCCTTGAGAGCCTTCCTTTCAAGCTTGTAAACTTACACCTTCTACCCTCTTATCTTGATGATAACCATGCATGGGATGGAGAAGAAGTAGGGTAGTTGGAAAATTAAAGGCTTGAAGAGGTGGAGTTGGAAGCTTTAGGTAAGATGATGTTTATGTTTATGTTTTACTTATGGTTTTAATGCATGAATTCATAAGAAAATTATTGAAAATAGGTACTGAAATTTATGGATATATATTGACATGAAGGTCTTGATGACCTATTAGCTCAATTCTTGTGTTATTAGGATGCTTATGCATGTGGAATTGGTGTTAGAAGTGATAGGAGTTAAGTTGAAGATGAAAGCTGGAAAATGGATATTGAACCTATTGTAATGTTTTGA